>CM062806.1:413936451-414443951 GCA_031772625.1 Pinus tabuliformis | reverse complement strand
TTTTTGTGCCTTACAGCATGAAGCATGAAATGTCCATAATCTAAGGGATCCAAAGTCCCTAAGCATGTTGTTCCTACCCCTAGAGGAACAAGGTCAGCAAACCACAGCACTGAATATCAGTTCTCCACCTGAAAACACTCAAAAACAAGCAAATTCTGGATCATGTCAACTGCTCCACTGAGCATCTGCGCTGAATGTCAACTGCTCCACTCTGTACCTGCACTGAATGTCAACTACAAAGAAGGCCACCTGCGCTGAGCGTACTTGGACAAGTGGCACAGTCATTCCTCAAGGTGTCAATGCCTAGGAAGCTTCCAAAATGACACTTGGATCAGGGAATTCGACTGGTGATGAGTAAGAGGGTCTAGATCTCCAAGTGGAAGCAAGAACCTCCAAGTGGACTCAAGAACTGAAGAATAACTGAAGTGAGAGAGGACACTAGTCAGCTCTCAAGCTGACTCATCCTTTCTCCAAAACTCCTATATATAGAGCTCTCTCATGAGGTCTAAGGGGGCTGGAATCTTGTGGAAGTAAGGAAGTGTTGTTGGTTTGAGTATAGAACTATTGGGTGATTTGCTTTGAAGGAGGTGAAGAGGAGATTTCTTTCTGCTGGGAGGTGATGCTGGATTGGGCCTCTTATGGTTGTATCACTTCCTGAACTTTACTTCTTCCATTAATAAAGCATTTGAGGTTCTTCTATATGCATGTGTCTCAATGGTGTATTGTTATACTTGTGTATTTGATTTATTCTAATCCTTGAATCAATTATGAATGTATGCTTCTTGTAGTTTCCTCCTCTTGCCATTTTGCAGGATCTTGGTGTAGCTGGGCCAGTGAAAGAGCAAGGAGCTGGGAGCAAGCAGCAAGGAGAGAAGATTGGATCAATCATTAGCGAAAGACATCAGTTAGTGGATCCCTTTCTCCCCTATTTTACTTTCATAAAGAAGAAATCTTAGATAGCTTTGCTTCGGTTGTTGCTGAGGTACTATCACCCTTAGAGTGGGATAGGGTCATTCCGTATTGGATACTTTTCCCAACAACAAATTGGCGACTCCACTGGGGAACGTATCTTGTTGGTTGTTTGTGTTTTTGCTATTCATTTCCTAAACACAGGGAGTACCGAATCGAACTGCATTTGGATCTTTCAAATGCAAAGTAGAGGGCAGCTACTCTAGCTCAGTTTTTGGGCATGTTTATGATTTGAAGAGCTGATCCACATTGCAGGCACTGTGAAGGCAGTCTGCATTTCATCGCAGGTCCCGAAGGGGCTACCTGCGCTGAATGTCAAACTGAGAGTGTACTACCTGCGCTGATCCAGTTTTGCCTTGTGCTACTGGGGTTCCCTGCTGTTTATTGCCCTGTTTTCATCCTTGTTTTTGCAGCCTGTTGTCAGTCAATGTACCTATCTGAAACCAACTTTCCTTGCCACTATTCCGCCTCGGTTGTATAAAGAAACTGTTTTTGTTCTTTGTGTATTTCTTACATCATTTGCAGTTTCCCATAACGAAAGTGAACTAGTCTTGTTGTGGCCTCTTAGATCTAGACCTGTGATAAGTGTCGTATTGATCTTTAGAGTTAGTTTGTTTGTTGTTCATAGCTGATTGAGCTTTTGCTTTCGTCATATGGTTTGAATTTATGTATTTCTAGTGTTGAAACAAGTAAATCTTAAGGTGTCTTTTGATTTTGGACAAAGCTTGTTTGCTTTCACTTGAAATTGAATTCAAAATTATACAACAGCTTTCTTTTTGTAATACATCAACATTAAGAAAGAGAAAAGAAATACCTGCATTGTGCATGTGCATTTTGACAGCTTGTATGTTGATTTAGGGAAAAGTGCATTAGTGTGTGCTCTATGATCTGTGTGAAAAGATGATGTCTTTCTTTTCCCTCAGTAGTTAAGATTTTCAAAGTTGAAAGATTGAAAAGCTTGCTTATCATCTTAGACTGCATTTAGGAAGTTGTTTGGGAAAAGTATCCAATACGGAATGACCCTATCCCACTCTAAGGGTGATAGTACCTCAGCAAGACATAGAGATTGAGTCCTTAATTCGTTCTCCACGTTTTCTACATTTTCACCTCCTCACTCTTCCACATTTTTGTTGGACATTGTTTCTGAGGATTTTATGTTATGTACAACCCTTTGCATCGATTTACCTCCTTTCCTTCCTGCTATTCATCTATACTACAACAATAATATTAAACTGTGTATTGTTGTGTGTCGGCCACCAAAACCAATGCATTTCTCTTTGAGATAAGCCATATTTACCCATGAGTATTTAGATATGTGTGTCTTCTTGAGTCAACCTTGGTGAAGGACTATTGAACCAAGCTCTGATTTATCTCTTTTCAAATTATGTGACATATGGAGTGTAGTAGAAATCCCTTAGATAATATTCAAAAGCACTCCTCTCGGATTCCCTACGCACTGACCCTTTTCTTTCAACCTAGGTGTTGTCTTTAGGAGGATTCTATATCTTTTGAATCACCTGTTTGATAGAGGATAGAAAAGGCTACAACATCTTTCTGGCGCCCTTGTCGAGGAACGAATCAGAAGATTTTTCCCTAGTTACGACAATTTTTACATTTCCTCTATCGGGTGAGAAAGGTTATTGTGGCTTGAAGATCTTTAACCTTGGCAAATATTTGGCCCACAAAAGTATATATCAACCCCAAGCATAACTAGAAGGTTCATGGAGGATATTAAAAGAGTTGAGCATAAAATAGCAGTTTTGGGGTAGCCGTGCAGGCATGTTTTAGTTGTTGACTTGCAAGAAAACAACGACATTCTAGTACTCATATGTTGGGCTGGTATCATTGTAAGGTTGACCTCACTTGGTTGAATTGAGCCCTATGCATAACAAAGAGTTATATATAAATAAGCTCACTATGTGAGTGTTTAATTTATAACTTTTAGAGTTTGTAGTTCTGCATTTTAGTATTATGAGGAAAGGACCCCCAGTAAATCCATGGAGATTTTATGGTTTTATAGGTTCAATATATTTTTGGCTCCATTCCCAATGCTGAAGGCTGCTAGTTTGCAGGTCCTTAGCACCTTTCAAACAAGGCACTGTTCCCAATTGGAGCCAATGTTGTCACTTACTACAAAATGTGTTTCCAACTGTCTAAAGTGTAAATGGGTAGATAACCTTACAGTCATCTTTCAATATGTAGTAGGAATCAAAGACTACATTAGACCCTCTCCATTGGATAGTTCTCTGAACAAGATTTCCAAAAATATGTGGAAGTCCAATAATCGACTCCCAGATCAAAAGATATGGTTTTCTTAAGTTCAACGATTGAAGCCTTAGGAAGGAATATCGGAGATCACATATTGGAGGTCTAGAGATATCAAAAATTTCATATCAAAGGTCAGGAATATAAGTGCATCTCCATATCAAAGGTTGGCGTATTGGAGGTTGAGGATGTCAACACTTTGTAACACTTGATACTTGGAAACTTCTGATAAGGGGGCTCTGATATTGGGTTGCCACATGGTCATGACGTCTTAAAGGAACAGGGGAGTTAAGCACTTAACAAAGGAAAAATAGTCACCATTAGGATCAAAACCTCTCTAGCACCTCAATTCTAAGTGAGAGGTCATGATCCTCGGTCCTATGGTGAAAAATGCAGGAAGGGCTAAGCAGAAGGAGTTTGTCATATCGGAAGTCAGCAATCAGAATATTAGGATACTGCACCATTGTGAAGATTGTGATATGGACTTTCTCCACTAAGGAAGTACAGGGATTTAAAGAATGTATGGGTTGGCAGCTGCAAGATTGAATGTGGGAACACAGAAGTTGGTCTCATAAGTAATGGAAACTGTAAAATATCACTGGGTGAAGGAAGCAATGACCACGATCCACATGAAAGAGTGTTGAGTTTGCCTTGAGGCGATACAAGCCATCTTTGTGCTTTGACGCATGTATTTATTGACATAAATGGAGGTATAAGATTGAGGAAGTAGTGTGCAGGTCACCTGAGAATTAATTTCTTAGCATGGAGAAACACATAGTCAGGAAATGAAACATTTCCAGGTCGATCTCTATTTTTGCATTGTGACACGAAACCGACAGTTGATCACTCCCAACTCCAAAAAATGGGGAATTCAAGAAGTTAAGGCGAAATTGACAAGTGAACCTTCCAAGTAACAGAAGAGGAACATAATGGAAAAAGCATGGCATGATGAGAGGAAATCACAAGAATTTACATAGATATATTTTTCTATGGTCATTATTCAATTTTCCCATGTTTTTTTATTTTGTTCTTCGTTGCATTTTAAAGAATAAATCAAAATTTTTGTAATCATTTTGGGTAGTAGAGACATCGCATGCTGAGACAACTAGTTAATCAAATAACTGGAGCTTAGTTAATATGTTTTATAATTGTTTTCCAAAGAACCCTCTCCTTATAAATATAGGGAAGAAACACTTAAACGAGGTTCCCAATTTATGCATTTTAGATGCTCGAAATCTTCTTTTTCAAGTTATGAGCTCTATTTTCAGAGAGAGTGGTTCCACTTTGGTTCAATTTTCTTGTTCATAAGGTGCCTGGGCACATACAATTGTTAAATGTAATGGATTGGTGATTTGGACTCCATCATCAAATATTAATGAAGAAGTTTTGTTGATTCCAATCGGAGAAATGTGCAATATGTTTTACCATTTGTATATCATTTCATGTATGTATTTCCTCTTCTGAAATTGTGTAATGAGGCTGCTAATTTCACTTCCTCATGGTTGTATGTATGCTACTAAGTAGTGAAAAGTACCTGTGTAAACACATATTTACTTGTGTTATTTGATAGCGTACAATACTTGTCTAAATACAGATTTACTTGTGTTATTTGATAACCTGTAGTACCTGTATGTAAACAAAGATTTACTTATGCAAATTGGGGATGAATGTATTCATGAGGCATAGATCTTGAGACCTGAATTCAATCTCCACTTTTTATGCATTTTCACCTCCTCACTCTTCCATATTTCTGCTAGAGATTGTTGGTTAGGATTCTATGCTATGTCTAGCCCACTACATCTATTTTCCTCCTTTACTTCCTCATTTTCATCTACACTAAAAAAATAATAGTAAACTATGTATTGTTGTGTTTCGTCCACCAGAACCAACACATTTCTCTTTGAGATAAGCCATATCTACCCATGAGTATTTATATATTCATGTATGCTTGAATCAACCTTGGTGAAGGTCTATTGAGCCAAGCTCTAATTTATTTCATTTCATATTATGTGACATATGGAATGTAGAAGAAAGTCCACAAATAATCTTCAAAATCACTCCTCGTGCATGCCCTACGCACTGAAAATTTTCTTTCACCCCAGGGGTCATCTCTAGGAGGCTTCTATATCTTTTGAAGAACTTGTGTGGCAGGAGATAGAAAAAGCTACAATAGCTATCATCATGATATTTATTTTTATGAAATGGTATTTATTATAGATTATGTATTGGTGAACTTATCTCAAAATTTTATATATGAAATTACATGCAAATCGATTTACTTGAAATAAAAAATGCAAAGATATTTTTATAAATTACAAAGTTTAATATGGTTGAAACTGGAATTACAAAACTACAATAAATATTTTTCTATTTCATAGATAGTTCATACACATTAATTTTACCTAAATTCTTATTCAAACATGAAAACATAGAAAAAAAAGTGTTTATAAAACATGTCTAAAAAATAGTCACTACAAAACGAAATCAATTTTACACACAATTAAATTATACAAACCTCTAAAAAAAACTACCTTTCAAGTCATAGCCAAGCATAGAAATTAGAGAGTTGTGACCTATACTTATAATACAAGAGATAGACAATAATTAATTAATCTTTGCACTCCTCTTGGATGCCCTAGGCACTGAATTTTTTCTTTCAACCTGTGAGTTGTCTCTAGGAGGCTTCTATATCTTCTAAAGAACTTGTGTGACATCAGATAGAAACAACTATGACAGTTATCATTATGATGTTTATTTTTATGAAACGGTACTTATTATATATTATATACTGGTAAACTTATATCAAAATTATATATATGAAATTAAATGCAAAATGATTTACTTGAAATAAAAAATGAAAAAATATTTTTATAAATTACAAAGTTTAATATGTCTGAAACTAGAATTACAAAACTATCATAAATATTTTTTTATTGCATAGATAATTCATTCATATTCATTCTAACTAAATTATTATTCAAACAAGAAAACATAGAAAAAAAACATTTATAAAACATGTCTAAAAAATAGTCACCAGAAAATGAAATCAATTTTACACATAAACAAATTATACAAACCTCTAAAAAAACTACCTTTCAAGTCATAGCCAGGCATAGAAATTAGAGAGTTGTGACCTATACTTATAATAAAAGAGATAGATAATAATTAATTAATCTTTGCAATTGATTCTCAAAATGTATATTGCAACATGTAATCATTAAACAAAAACTTCAAAATATTTATAATAAAATTATATATATATATATATATATATATATATATATATATATATATATATATATATATATATATATATATATATATATATATAATTACATATATAATTGATTGGTCTATAAAATCAACTATAATTAAAAAAAAATGTTCATAAAATATTGGATTATAAAAATAACATTACAATTAATTTGGTTTTGTAAATTTAATAAATTAAAGCTTATTTATTAATAAAAATTATGAATGAAGCATCATTACAAATATATTTACTAATTATCATTATTATTTCAAATATAATTTTCAAATCAATATCTATTTTGTATTTTTAATTATAATAATTTTTTAAATTATAATGATTAAATAAATAAATAAGAAAATGCAATCAATAAACTATTATCAATAATATTTATTTAAAAAATACAAAATAATCTTTTAAGTTTATTTATAAAATTCAATCTATTGTTAAATTTAAAATTCTTAAGTCATAATTTTTTATAATTAATTTAGATTTAATATAAACTGAAAAAATATATTTTAATAAAATTTAATTTATCACTAAAGTAAAGAGAGTTTCAAGCAATTTAAATTTAATATTTATAGCAAATGTTACCAGTTTAAATTTAAATTTAATATCTTACCAATTTGCATTTAATATTTTACAAATTATATTAAATGTCAACAAGACAGATAAAAAACAATATAATTAGCGTGGTATATTGTTAGATGTAGTCACAATGATGACACCCTATTAAATTATTAGATTTGTGTGCTAAAGAATAACGTTTATATACGCTAGATGTGTATAAAATTAGATGGCGTTGATTTGAATGTGTATTCTAGATTATGTTTATGCTTGTTAGATGGTTATCATCATATATTTATTTTTATGAAATGAGATATATATATATATATATATATATATATATATATATATATATATAAAGTCAATTCACAAAACAAAACAAAAGATAGATCAACGACTTGAAAATTAGCCTCTTCGAGGGGGAAACCTCATTTACGTCAACTAAATGAAAACTTCATGGATGATACAAATGACAAGGCCTCCTTGGTATATATAAGATTCTAAATGGTCACAACATAACCATAGCCTACATAAATTTAATAATATAAGGGAACAATAATAACAATTTGGGTTCTACATGGGCTCAACAATAACAATAAGGGGGCTACACTAACAAAAATAATAAGGGGATACACTAATATTATAGGGACATAACGCTCACCTCTCCTTCAAAAAGAGTGTTATCCTCAATGCTTCAGTAGTTTTGTATGTTTATGTATAAAATTATCATTATTCCCTGTGGAATCTTCGATGGATAATTTCTTCTACTTAATGGGATACTCTAAGATTGATTGATTATGTAGTTGTTTGGTTCTTGTTTTAGTGATTTCTTCAAGCTCCAAAATGTTTTCTTCCTTCGTTGTTAAGTTTTGGAAACATTGTTTGAACTAGGCGCTTTTCACTCATAACCTTTTTTTAGCATGAAATATGGAATGTTGTTTGTACTTAGGAAGATGCAAGCAACTCCAATCTTTGTGTCATAGTACCAATCTTCTAACACCTTGTAAGGACCATAGTACTTGTGTGATAATATATTATCCTTCATAGCTTGTTTGAGGGCATTTTTTGTATGGTTATAGCTGTAAAAATACCTTGTCACCTACGTAAAAACTTCTTTCACTGCAATGTTGATACTCCTATTGCTTCATTCCATTTTGTGCCAAAGTGAGGTTATCCTTTAAGAGTTGGAGAAGTTGTTTTTAATGCTTGATTTCATCTTCCACTACTTGAACCTTAAAGTTTTCTCTTAAATATGGTGTGATGGATGGTGGATGATATCTATAAACTGCCATAAATGGGGTCATTTTTTCTATTGTATGCAAGGAAGTGTTATACCACCATTTATACAATGGTAATCACTTGCCCCATTTATTTTTTTTATCAAATACAAAGCAATGAAGATATCCTTCCAAATATTTATTCACTATCTCAGTTTTCTAATCGAATTGATGATGATAAGATGAGTTATGAGCTAATTGAGTACCAACACAAGAAAATAATTCCATCCAAAAATTTCAGGTGAAAATGGTAACTCTGTCACTTACAATAATTTTTGGATTTCGACATATCTTTTGAATTGTTTCCATAAATTCAGTATCAATTGTATTGGTTTTAAAAGGATGAGATAATGCACAAAAGTGTTCATACTTGGTAATTCTATCAACTATGACCATGATGACACTCTTTCCTTTTGACATCAGTAAAGTTGTGATAAAATCCATTAGGACCTCCTACCAGCAGTGACTTGGAATGGATAAAGGTTGTAACGTACTTGGAGTCTTAATTGTACCAACTTTATTTTGTTGGAAAACCAAACATTTTGCCACAAATTTTTGAAAACTAGATTTAAGGCCATCCCCAAAAATTCCTTCTTTACCCTATGGTAAGTTTTCAAAAATCCCAAGTGCCCTCCTAAAGGATAGGTGTGCAATTTTAAAAGAATATTTTGTTTTAATTGGGAATTATTACATAGATATAAGCGATATTTCTATCATAGTTAGTCATTTTTCCAGATAAATTTATCAAATGTATTGGGATATTGCTAGAACTTTTGAATGAGTATCCACACCTCTTCATGATTATTCAATTCTTCCATTTCTTTAGTTATCCATTCAAGGTGGATTATAGAAATAGCATAGAGAAATTCTTCCACATCCTAATCCCTTCTTGAGAGTGCATTTGTAACATTTTTTATTTATTTATTTATTATTTTTTTATATATATAGATATTTTCAAAATCATAACCCAACATATTAGTGACCCATTTATGTTGCTCTTTGGAAGATAATATTTGTTGAACCCAAAATTATTTAATACTATCATGATATGCTTCTACCTTGAAGTGTCTTCCCATCAGGTAAGCGAACTATTTCTTTAGGGGATGTAGTATTTCCAACATTTCATTCTCATAAATAGGTTTTTGTAAATACTTTCCATTGATTGAATTACTTTGAAAAAATGGGTCTTCCTTCTTGCATTAAAACAACACCAATTCCATTTTTTGAGGCATTACATTCCACCATAAAGGCTTTTATGAATTCAATAGTAGCTAAAACTGGACCTTAACACATTACCTCTTTAATATGTTCAAAGGACTTTGTTGCTCTTGGTACTTGGAGAGAAAAAAATTATTTTTTCCTAAGGAATGTTATTAGAGGTGCTATTATTTTCCCATAATTCTTAACAAATTGGTGATAATACCCTATCAACTTGAGAAATCCTCGAAGATGCTTCAGGGTTGTGGGGATTTTCCATTGCTTGATGGAGTTAATTTTGTTAGGATCTACCTTAACACCCTCATGAGATACAAATATGACCCAAATATTACACCTCCTATACACCAAAGAAACATTTGGAGGTTTTTCATACAATTGTTTCTCCTCCAATAGTTTGAGCACCTTGTCAAAATGTTGAACGTGATCTGTTGGCTTGGTGGGGCCTGACCCAGGTTCAACATTAGTTAGCCAAACAAATCCATACACTACTGGACTTTTCGGTATCAACTCGCAGAGCACAGACCGAAGTCTCACTCGAAGTAGTATGGGGGGATGCTAGAACCAAGTTTCTGCACCCTGATATGGTCATGATGTTGGTTTATTCCTTCTATTCCTACTCTCATGTAGGTTGTTATGTTCTAGGGCTCTGTCAATCTAGACTTTTATTCCACCCTTCACTACCGCCACAAAGGGGTACAACTAGTCTTCACGCAGCCCTAACCTGCGAATTAGGTACTTTCGCGTTGCTAGGTGTTACACTAAAAAATGTCACCATGACTATTTACAGTTAGTATGGCTCTATCAACATTCATGCTATCCTCTTAGGCAATTCTTATGCCTCTGCTCTCCATGTCAAACTCCAAAAAAGAGAGAAAGTCTTTATAAATGTATTTATCTCTGGGGACGCAGGTTCTCTCAACCTTACCTGTGGGGACGCACCCAATGTTCACAAAAACTGCGTCTTTGGACGCTCTGTATGTAAAGGGGCAGGTGCGCCCCCCTGAAAAGGTTAAAATGCGCAAGTTTCATCTTTAAAAAGTTACTTGTGGTCATTTCTAGAGCATTCTAGAAGGTTGTTCGACGTGTATTGAGCGCCTCCAGATGGTTCATGCACTCCTACCAAAGAGGAACTTATCCCATCAATAAGGGAGCTATCCCATCCAAAGAGGAGATTATCCCATTGATGGTGGACCTGATTAACTTCCTCTTGAGCACTATAAATACAAGCATTGGGCCAGAAGGAGGGGGGGTTGGAAGCTATACATTTCTAAGGGTAAATGCTGCACGAATTAGGACTCCCATTTAGAAGCTTGTGAGGAGAGATTGCCATCTTTGCTTGTTCTATTTGGAAGTGGGTGAGCTTTGTCAAAGTAAAGGAGAACTCTTGATGGACCCTGGGAGGGACTTGCACAACACCAAGGCTCAGGTTGTATTTGTTCCTTTTGTTACCTATTAATGCAAATGAGTCCATTCTTCTCAATAACTTGTTATTTATGAGTTGTTTCATGTACTCCTTGGTCTATGTGTTAAATATGTTTTATTCTATGAGATTATCAAGTGCTATTTAATCGTTTGATTGTTAGTGTATGAAGGTTTCAAAGTGAAGGAGGAGCTCATCCGGATCAGCGGAGCTGGACTGCTACAACAGCGTTGGATTACAGGTAGGATCTAAACACTTGATTTCCCATATAGTAAATGCATGTTTAGAGAAGGATTGCTCTTGTTTGTCTTGTTTGTCACTAGAGAGTCTTAGGCTCCTAGGGAGGTTGGTTGTGTCCGCACAATCAACTCTTTTCGCCTGACAAATTGGCGACTCCGCTGGGGACTCCATTGATGTGAAAAGTCTTTTCCTTTGTATGAACTTTGCGCTGAGAAAATTGGTTTATTTTTCTGGTTTTTGGCTCTGTGACTTTGTCTTTGGGTGGGTTAGCTTAGAGTTAGATTTATTTTGGTTTTTCTTGAGTTTTCCAGTAGGATGCACCCTCTGAGTATTGCACAGTGCGTCCCTGGACGCACTGTCGCTGTGTGCACAGAGCGGGCCCACACCTGTTCTAATGGGTTGCCTGCGTCCCCTGCTAAAATTTGAGAAAATTCCATTTTTTGCATTTGTTCTCTTAGTTTTTGCTTTTTCTTAGTTTTTACTGCCCAGATTCATTAGTCTCTTGTCAAAGGTCTTCACCTGAACTTGTTTCGATAGCATTGAGTGTTTTAGTGGATTTCATAGAAGTTTAAGCCCTAGGGTTTGATTTTTGAGTAGGTCTTGTAGTGACTTTGGCGGTAGAAGTTGTCAAGCCTTAGATCTCTCTGGTTTTGTCAGCATTCTTAGAAGTCAGACCTGTCATAAAGTCTACCTGTGAGAGTAACTTACCATTGAGTCGTCTCTTTGGCCAAATTTCGAAGTGCTTGTTGATTGAGTCTTGAATTCCATTTTACAAAAAGAACAAAAAGATTTGAGTTTTGTTTTGACTAGGCTTTTGATTCTGCATTAGCTGGTCCTTGATTTGATTTTGGTCAAGTAAAACAACCCAGAATCATCTTTGTGAGCTTTTGCCTTGTTAGGTTTGCTTAGAGTAATTTCCCTTTTGATTTGCTTGTGAGTCAAGTTTTCATAGATTTTATAGCTTTTGAGATTGATTTTCGTTAAGATAGGTTTATATTCTTTATTAAAGAGAGAAAATACAAAAACATCTCCTTTGAAAAGTTTTGTTTCAAGTAGCTTTGAAAAGTTTTGAAAGAAAAAGAGTTTTTCGTGCACGTAAGGAGTGGTCATGTTTGTATGCTCGAAAAGATAAAGAGAATTGTTTCTTTGATTGTCTTTACTAAGAAAGTTGTTTTCTATAAAATTTGCATCTCTCAACTCTCTTAGTTAAGAATTTCATTGAAAAAGGAAAGTAGCGTAAATCATCTTAGGTGCATCTTTGTAGTGGTTTGAGTTGAGTCTACACACCATTGGTTTCACTTCCGCTACCTTTTGTCTTTAAGAAAAACCATAAAATTAACGCTTAAAGTAAAATCGACGTAGTAACTTTTATTTACTAGGGCTCTGAAGCACCAATTTAGATCAGGCTAGTGTCTTGGAGTAGGTGAGTAATTAACTCTCCAAGACAACAAAACCAAACAAGTAGCTTATCTTGTGATAGAATAAATCCAATTGTCTCATTTGTACTCTGGGAAAGCTCCTCTTAAAGGAGAAGCACGAGCTCGTGTCCGAACCAGTGAGGGGATCAATCCCCCCTCGTTGGGAAGGACGCCAGACACATATTACAAACGGTAAACCTCGGATTAACCATTGTCGAGGAGCCAGGGGTCACTTGTCGGTAAACCTTGGATTATTGTCAAGGAGCCGGCAAGGGGATTGAGCTTGCTACTCTGCCCTTGCGTGCTATCGGAGTTTAGACTGTTCCCCCAGGTGCATTTGTTGCGGTTGGTAACCTTAGTGACCATTATCTTTAGGATTCTACCGAGGTGACGGTGGAGGGAAGATCCCACTGTACCTGGAACAGACGTCGGCTAGACTCACTTGGATTTTCTGGGGGGTTCACTTCACTCGAGACGTTTAAAGTGGAGGAACTTGGTCCAGTCTATTCATTAAGCAGGTTGCCGGGGTAACTGTTCCACCCGCCACTTCTGTACTGAATCCGGCGATGTTGGGCTTCATCACCAACTAGTGCTTTCGGTCTGGAAGGCTACTGTTTGTGCTTGGTTTGACGCCCTAGATTCTTTAGGCGTGTGATTCAAATTTGTTTGGTTCTTTAGAGACTTTAGGTGGTTTGATTTGAAATTTTATTTTGTTTTCGTGTGTAGTAGTTAAAAGTTTTTAACTGTGGCGGAATTACCGAGACAGTCCCGTAGACTTCGGGGCAAGTCACCTGAAATTGTTACCGGAACAGATTTGTTAAGAAAACTCCGTAGATCGCGGGGTGGATCTCCTGAAGATATTCCGGGTCAGTACGAAGGGTTGAAGGTCCTTGTAACTCCTCCTAGTGGCAGTAGAGTAGGTTTACCTGAAGAAGGAGAATCTTCCTTGGTAGTCCATCCAGATTACCAAAGTTTAGAGACAGGTTATAATCCCGAAGCTGTTACAGTTTCTGAGCTTGTTGGTAGTTTTTCGTCTGCTAGTGATACAGGCGAAGAACCTGAAATATCTGAACCTGTTACTCCAACTTCTAGTGTTCCAGATTCACCGAGAATAGAAAGAATTATCACCGAAAATCTTCCTACTGGTTTGATTGCTATCGAGGAACTTGCTCCAGAGGAAGAAATAGGCGTCTCTAACCTTGAAGATCAACTTACTATTGATCTAAGGGAGCGTGAATCTATCTTTTACAGTCCTCCTAGAAGTACTACTTGGTACCTTTCGTTAACCAATTATTTAGACAACTTTGGGCTAGGTTTTTCTACACCTCGTACTCCTTTTCCACCTGGAGGTATTCATACTCCTGTAAATATGTCTGGTCAGTCGTCCGTGTTTACTCAAAGTCCTGAATCTTTCTTACACGGCGGTCCTTCTGTTCCCACTGGGTATCAAGCACTTTCTGGTACCTTTGCGGGGGCATCTCCTCAACCCGTTGATCATGGGTTATTAGCTGGAAACAGTGGTAATATACCATTGGGTGTAGGAGACATTTATATGATGTCAGGTTCAGTTCCCGTTTCCCAACCTCAAGGTGGCCAATTACCGCCTGGGGGGCAGCCTCAGTTAACGCCTGGGGGGCAACCTCAAGGTACACCATTCGTGTCTGGGGGGCAACCTCAAGGTCAGTATGCGCCTATGGCGCAATACATGCCTCAAGGTCAACCCCAGCCTCAATATGTACCCCAGGGTCAACCTCAGTATCAATATCAACCTCAAGGATGGCAACCTCAAGGATGGCAACCCCAAGGGTATCAACCCCAAGGGTATCAACCTCAAGGGTACCAACCTCAAGGTCAAGGTCAACCCCAGTATCAGTATTTACCTCAAGGTTATCAACCTCAAGGTCAATACTCGAGTCAAGGTTATCAACCGCCTCAAGGCCAATCATATGTTCCAAGTATGGGAACTACACCTTACAATTATCAATCCTATCCTCAATCCGGTTATGGATCTCAGTATCCTCAACCTGTTACGGGTCAGTACCCTGGAATGTTAGTATGGGATCCATCACAGGGTCAACAGGTGTTGCAGCCAAGTATGCAGTTGGTACCTCAAGCTGGACAACCCGTAGTTTCTGGTCCACCCCAGCAACCGCAACCTGTCCAGTCAAATGTGCAAACTTCTGTAACTTCGGTAGTTACTCAGCCGCCAATCGCACCTAGTACTCCATCTCAAATGGTTGCTGCAACTACCGCCACATCTACCATACTTACTTCTGGAGTATCGACGGCTCCGGTTTCTACTGTCTCTATAACCACTCCTCAGACATCTTTACCGTTGTCTGGATCTACGATTCAAACCACGGTCCAGATGCCTACAGGTCAGCCTGGTATAAGTACGGTTGTCACTACTCAACCTCAATTTGTTCAACCACCGTACCAGGGACAGTACCAACCTGGGCAAGCTGTCCAACAACCGGTTTACCAGTATCAACTGTATCCTGGGTACACTTATCAACAACCTCAACAACCCCAGTACGGTCCGGTTAATCCTGGTTTTCCAGGAGGATATAATATCCCAAATGCGACTCCTGTTCCTAGTTATCCTGGATATCCTCCTCCTGGGGCTGGTATTGTGACCCAGAGTTTTAGAGATCCTAACCGGCAGTTACCGTTTATCGCAACTTTGGATTTACCAGACTTGACGCGCCTAACGAACGATCCAATTCAATATCTTCAGTTCTGGCCGCCAATGCCAAATAAGTTGCCCAGTGATATACCCAAGTTCGAAGATAAGTCTGGAGAGGATCCGTCCAATCACGTGATGACTTACCACCTCTGGTGTGCTTCAAATTCTATCTCGGATGATTCGATCCGCTTACGTCTTTTTCAGCGTACGCTCATTGGTCTCGGGGCCAAGTGGTACATTGAGTTACCACGGGCCTCTTTTTACAATTTTAGCCAGTTAGCTACCTCGTTCTTAACTCACTTTCAGTTGCCGGTCAGATACGATAACGGCACGGAGTTATTAACTTCACTAAAACAATCAACGTCCACATATATTTCTGATCACATTCATGAGTGGAGACGTCGAAGAAGACTAGTGAAAGTTTTTATCCCGGACCAAATCTTAGCTGAATGGTTTGTTAAATCATTATTACCGAAGATTACTGAAGATGTAGCTAAGGCCGGAGTAGTTACTGAGGAGCAAGTCATTGCTCAGGCGCAATACCTTGACTTAGTTTACACTCAGTCGGGTACATTACACGAGAAGATTCTGGATCTTCCAAAGTCGAATCAAATCGCTGCTGCTCCTTCGGGATCTCATGCCGCTGATGGTATGATTGGTATCGTGAATACAAAGAGCAAGAAGAAGTCTTCCAAGGCTTCAACTACTCCTATTATCACTTTGCCTGATTCCCCGACAGGAGAGTCTTCTCTTGAACTTACCGCCGATATTCACGCTGTAGAGACATCTACGACCAAATCAAAAAACGGTGGAAAGAAGAAAGGAAAGAAGAAGGCTAAAGCAGACAAGGCTCCAAAGGAGAAAACGGAAAAGTCGGAAACCAATGACGAAAAGTGCAAACCTCGATATCCTTGTCTTATTTGTGAAGAGGATCATTTTACGAGAGATTGCCCTCATTGGGCCGAGGTTGTGAAAATAGTCAAAGGTTCTCCCACTCCTGCTGTGTTAAAAAATCCATTTCCGGAGCAGGAGAATAAGATGATAGGTTCTTCCTCGAATGCCAGTGAAGAACCCATTTTGATGATGTCTCATGTGAGGATTGCGACTCGATCGCAAGATTATGGTAGTAAGAATCCTGTTGATGGTAAGGAAGCAGAATCTTCTCACTCTAACCCATCAACCTCAGCTCCTGGTTCCGATCCACTACAGATCGAAAAACCTAACCCAGAATTAGTAATTAAACCGCCCGCCAAGGGTGTACTTCGAAGGTCTGCTTTCAATCCACATGCGAGAGCAGCCCAGAATTACAACATTGTTGAGGATTTAGCTGTTTCACCCTCAGCAATGTCGGCGTTAGAAGTGCTGCAATCATGCCCAGCACAACGAAAATTACTTTTGTCGGCTATCGGAGCTGTTGATGTTCAGGACCCGAATCTAATAATCTTCGATCTAGAAAATAGTACACCGCGTCTCCCCCATCAAATGGCTTTCCAAATTCCAGTGATAGTCAAAAACAGGCCTATTCATCAGACTGTGATTGATGAGGGAGCTTCTACGTGTATTATGTCGATTCAATGTTGGAGATCTCTTGGTTCTCCTTCGTTGAACCAATCCCCCACCATCCTTAAGGCCTTTGATGGCCGTGGGTTCCGTCCGTTTGGTATTCTACAGGAATTGCCTATAGGGGTAGAAGGTAAAACTATTAGTCTGGATGTGGAAGTGGTTGATGCCCCTCTAGACTACAACCTTCTTTTGGGTCGAAGTTGGTCATATGCTATGACAGCGGTCGTTTCATCGGTCTTCAGAGTAATTAAGTTTCCACATAACGGTAAGATCATGACTATTGATCAGCTGACATACTTTTCATCCGACCCAGCCTCTTCAGAGAGTATCCAGCATGTCGGTAAGACGACAATCCCTTATAGGGATGTTGGTGTAGGTTTAGTTAAGGATTCCGGTTTGCTGGGAACTTTTCCTCTCCCTCCACTCAGCGTAGATCCTTCATTTGCGACAATTCATATGATAACATCAGAAAACATTATTTATGATGATCCTTGGATTGTCCCATCTGAATCTGAGATAGACTCATTCGGTGATGCTATGCCTTTGAGTCCATATGAAATTGCTTATGAAGCCGTCATGTCTTTTACCGACTCGCGTTCAACCGAAAGCGACCAAATGAATGTGGTCAGTGAAGAATCACTTTTCACCTCAACCTTAGAACGGATAGCGTTTCCCGAAGTCGTGTCATCTGACGAGCAACTTCGCGAAATCCTAAGTGTAGACGATCTACCATGGGAAGATCTCCATCACAGATCTTCGTTTTTACCTAAGGATGATGCTTTTGAAAATGATTTTTCATCTATCTTTACTGCTGAATATGTCAAAGACGCTTAGGATCCAACGAAACATTCTGATTCAGAGTTGAATTTAGGGAATATTTCTCGCACTATTCCCATTGATATTTCAGTGAAGCCCGGAATTGAGGAGAACATTCATATAGGTGCCGCATGTACAGAAGATGAAATCCAAACTTACAAGGCCCTATTCCGAGAATTCCGCGATGTGTTTGCCTGGTCTTACGAGGAAATGTCGGGAATCGATCCTGCCATTGTTGTTCATGAAATAAAAACCTACTCGGATGCTAAACCCGTCCGGCAACGGTTGCGTCAGATTCACCCTCGAAAAGCGGCTGCGATTAAATCAGAAGTCGAAAAGCTATTGAAAGCAGGTTTCATTTATCCGATCCCGTTAATGGATTGGGTATCAAATATTGTTCAGGTCAACAAGAAACAAGGAACAATAAGAATCTGTATCGACTATAGGGATATAAATCGAGCTTGTCCAAAAGACAACTATCCTACACCTTATATCGATCAAATTATTGATGATTGTGCCGGAAGTGAAATGTTTTCCTTTATGGATGGTTTTTCGGGCTATAATCAAATCAATATTCTACTTGCCGACCAACCAAAAACGGCATTCATTTGTCCATAAGGGACATTTGCTTATTGCAAATTACCTTTTGGGCTTAAGAATGCCGGGGCCACTTTTCAACGGGCGATGTCTTACGCATTTCATGACATCAAGCACATTGTGCAACCGTATCTCGATGATTTGCCTGCTCATTCTTTACGTCGAGCTGATCACCTTGTCCACTTACGAGCAATCTTTATGAGGTGTAGGCATTATGGAATTCGGTTGAATCCCCACAAGTGTGTTTTCTGTATAGAAACAGGTCGATTGCTGGGATTTGTTGTTTCAAAAGCCGGCATTCGCGTCGATCCCTCGAAGGTCGAAGATATCATCAAATTGCCTCCTCCTTTGAGTTTGCGCCAACTCCAAAGTTTGCAAGGGAAAGCGAACTTTTTACGCCGATTCATCCCAAACCACGCCGAGGTCACTAAAGGTTTTACACAGTTGTTGAAACAGAATGCTCAATTCTTTTGGGACGAGATTGCCCAACAATCTTTTGATGCACTTAAACACGCGTTGACCCATGCACCGTTGTTGCATCCTCCCAACTACAACCAGGACTACTTCTTATACCTCGCAGCTTCGCATTCCACCATTGGAATGGTGTTAGTTCAAGAAGATGAATTCGGAGCAGAACATGTAATATATTATCTTAGTAGGACCCTAAATCCCACTGAGCTAAAATATTCGCATGTGGAGAAATTGGCCCGGGCAGCCGTTCAAGCTGTCCAGCGTTTTCGTCACTACATTCTTCTCCGTAAAACTACAGTTATTTCGGATTGCAACCCTATGATTTACATTTTGACAAAACAATTGCTAGGGGGCAAGTACTCTAAATGGATCGTTATCCTGCAAGACTTCGACTTGGAGTTCGAGAAGTCCAAGTCTAAGAAATCCTTAGTTTTTGCGGAATTGATGTGTGATTTCCCGTGTGCTGACACAGAAACTGTGGCAGAGGAGTCCATTGAGGACGAATCTTTGTTTCTTATCAGTACTGTAGATCCGTGGTACGGAGATATAATCATCTATCTCCAAATCCAAACCTTTCGGCCTGAAGCTTCCAAAGCAGAACGTCGAAAAATTCAGTTTCAATCCCAGCAATACAAAATTATTGGAGATACACTTTATCGTCGGGGGGCAGACTTAGTTTTTCGACGTTGTTTAACTCACGAAGAGGCTGAGAGATTTTTGAATGATTGTCACTCTGGAGCATGTGGCGGTCACATGTCTGGGTATGCCACAGCTCAGAAGGTGTTGCGTGCTGGTTATTTCTGGCCGTCTATGTTTAAAGATTGTATCATTGCAGTCCGGAAGTGCCACAACTGCCAAGTGTTTGATCGAAAGATGCGTGCACCACCTGCTCCTCTCCACCCTATAATTGTCGTTGGTCCATTCGCCAAATGGGGTATCGACTTTATTACTTGTAACCCTCACTCGGTCGGGGGGCATGCGTATATCATCCTCGCGGTTGATTATTTCACTAAATGGGCCGAGGCGATGCCTACATTCGACGCAAGCGGCAAAACAGCTGCAGTTTTCGTATTCAATCATATTATAACTAGGTTTGGTGTCCCACAAGCAATCATTACTGACCATGGGAGCCATTTTCCAAACATCATGATGACTGAGCTTATTGATGACTGACCAGATGCCATTTGATTCTTGACAGAGAGCTTATTGGCTATAATGCCAAAGGGAGGGATATTTATACAAATTTTGGGGTTTATACACCATGGTGTTAATACTAGTAGGGGAAAAGGTAATGTAGGGGATTTACATAGTAGTGTTAGAGTTAATATGGATGAAGGGGTAACTGGAGGGGAAACCACTAAGCTTATTTGAAACTTACTTAGTTTAGAGAGTAGATCAAAATGAAAAGATTTTTAGACAAGAAATGTGGCTTTTGAATGAACAAGAACCACCATGAAACCATGATCTTCTTCCATGAATCTCAGCTAATGAGGGGATGTTAGTAATGAAATGGAAGGGGGAAGGAGGGAGATTAGTCATGCTCCTTGCTGTAACTTGATGAAGATGAACACCTTGTCAATTGATTGACTTTACTCTGGTAAACACAGTTAACATATCTGCAATGGTAAAGATAACCTTTCTGCAACCTCAACTACTTACCCAGCTACTTACCTAGCATTTTTTATTTCTTCTTGGAGGGTGCACTTGGACTTGCAAACCCTTACTTGCCTTTTCTTTTCTTTGGCTTTTTCTTTGTTTTTTCTATCTACTTCTACCCTTATCTCTTCCAAGGTCCCAGATTAAGCTGTTGGGAGCCTTTTCTTCTTTACCTGAACTACTTGTATGCCAAGATTAAATAGTTTGGACAGACTCCTTTCTCTATTCTACAACTGCAAATTTATACCATGGAATGATCCAGATTAGACTGTTGGACCATCCATCAAAATTTTAAGTCCATACCAAGCTATAAGCATAGATCAGATTCTCTAGGAAATGTGTGATCTTTGAATCATCAAAGCAGAGCATATTTGGACCTTCCATAGCCAATCATGAAATATGAAACCTATTGGTATAGGTATCTAACAGTGGCTCCACATGGGGATGGTTTTTCTTTTGAAAGACCAAGAACAGCAGGTCAGATTGCCTTGCTCCTTGATTGTTCTTACCAATTTTGCAGTTTGCTGCTTTGAGGTGCCAAAATTGTGTGCTTCTCTTCTTGGTAGACCTCTGATTCTATTTACCTTTTGCTGGCAGTCAATAAACTTGAAAAAACTGCATTTTTACAATCTAAACAGAAAATAATATATACATCTGCATATATACAAGGGAACCCGAACTGCACTTATGGGGAATAGTCAAAATAGTGTTTCAGCATCCTGCCATTTACAGGACCTTCATCCAAATCAGTTTCATTGAGACTCTTAAGGAAGTAAGTGTTGTTTCCTTGTACTGCTTGGACAACAAATGGTCCTCTCCAAAGGGAATCGAATTTTCCATGTTTTCCCTTCTCCTCTCTTCTTGCATCCCACTTGAGGACTTTGTCTCCCACATTGAAATCTTCTGCCTTAGTTCTTCTATCAAAGGCCTTCTTTAATTTCTCTTGTAGCACTTGAACTCTGCTGAAAACTTGATCTCTGGTTTGCTGCAAACAAATTATCTGATTGATCCTTCTTTGCATATCATTTGGTTCTGCTTGGCTTTCTTGAAGAAGCTTCATAACAGGCACTCTTAGTGATGAGGGAAATTTGGCTTCTAGTCCATAAACCAACTCATATGGGCTGGTACCAATTGATCTTTTGGTTGTTAGTCTGTCTGCCCATAAGGCATTGACTAGTTTCTTGTGCCAGTTCTTTTTGTTCTCTTCCAGCACTTTCTTTATGATATTTACTAGGCTTTTATTTGATGACTCAGCAAGGCCATTTCCTTGAGGATAGTATGCAGTGGAATGGCCCAGAGTGATGTGAAGTTTATGGCAGAAGTTGACCATTTTCTTGGATCTGAAAGCAGCAGCATTGTCTGTTATTACTTTGTTAGGACAGCCAAATCTAGCCAATATGTTGTTCTCCAAGAACTGAATGATAGTGGAATCATTTGCTTGTCTGCATGGAACAGCTTCAATCCACTTGGTGAAGTAGTCTGTGGCTGTCAAGATCCATCTATGTTGGCCTGAAGATGAGGGATGAATTTCCCCAATGAAGTCCAAACCCCATTGTTGAAAAGGTCTCTCTGTTGCAATAGGTCTTAAAGGAAGTGGCAGCAACTGTCTCTTTCCCTCAAACACTTGACATTTATGACATGAGGTGATGAATTTCTTGACATCAGAGAACATGGTGGGCCAGTAATACCCAGCCCTTAGTATCTTGTCCACAGTGGACTTCCAGTACAAGTGTCCACCACAGTCTCCTGCATGAAACTCTTGCATGATATTGTTAGTTTCATTTTCCATTAAACAGTGCAGCAATATACCTTCATGGTTTTTCCAAAGCAAATTGCCATCCATCACACAAAATCTTGATGTTTTCATTTTTAAGAACCTACACTTAGTTTTGGACAGTCCTGGGGGAGCACACAGGTTTTGTAAGACATAACAGATATCAGAGTACCAAGGAGATTGTTCAAAGGCTACATTGATCTTTGGAGTCGCCAGCTCTATTTCACTGTCCAGCTGATTGATATCTAGGGCTTGGAAATTTGCTTCTGTCATTAACTTGGCCAGACCTTGCCCTTTTATTAGTTTAGTTGGTTTTATCTCAATATCAAATTCCAATATGTTGGCAATCCACTTTCCTCTTCTGCCCTCTAAGTTTTCTTGGGTGAGAATGTCTTTGACAATAGGACTTGGTACATAAGCTATAACATGTGAATAAAGGATGTAAATCCTAAAGTCCTTAATGGCCTTGACTAAAGCATAAGCCTGCTTTTCCATGATCTGATATTTTAGAGGTGCATCTCTAAGAGCTCTGCTAAAGAAAGCAATAGGCTTCTCATTTCCTTGGTCATCTTTCTGTAATAAAACAGCAGCAATAGTATGCTGGGAGGCAAAAGAGAAGATAATGAATTCCCTGTCAAATTGAGGATTGGTCAGGATTGGGGTCTGGGTAAGGGCCAGCTTTATACTTTCAAAAGCTTGATTTGCTTCAACTGTCCATTTCACCTTTGAATCTTTCTTTAGCATATTATTAAGCAATCTGATCAACTCGGCCAGATTTGGGATAAATCTCCTTAAGAAGTTGATTTTTCCCAAGAATCCTTGCAATTCTTTTATATTTCTTGGGTGGGGCATTTGTAGGATAGCTTGTATCCTATCTGGATCAATTCCTATGCCATCTTTAGAGATGATGTGGCCCAATAGTTTACCTTCCTCTAAACCAAACAGGGATTTTTTGGGATTCAACGAAATTCCATACTTCCTACATGTTAGGAAGATCTGTCTCAAATGTTTCAAATGTTCTTGGTCAGATTTGGAAAAAGGTGTGAGGTCATCTAAATAAATGACAAGGAAATCATGAATCTCCTTCGCAAAAGCAATATCCATTGCTCTTTGAAATGTTGCCCCGGCATTCTTCAACCCAAAAGGCATTTTAACATACTTGAAAGTTCCCCATGGGGTTGTAAATGCAGTTTTGTCTTGATCATCAGGGTGTACTAGGATTTGGTTGAAACCCGAGAATCCATCAAGTAATGAAATCCTTGAGGCCCCTACCACTCTTTGGAGAATATGATCCATCTTAGGTAAGGGATAGTTGTCTTTGAGGGATACCTGGTTCAGATTCCTTAAGTCCACACACAGCCTAATTTCACCGGTCTTCTTTCTTGTAGGGACTAAGTTGGAGATCCATTCAGAGAATCTGATTGGTGCTATGATGCCTGCCTTAAACATTTTCTGTACTTCTTGTTCCATCGCTGGGAGAAGCATAGGATTGATTCTCCTCAATTTTTGTTTAAAGGGCTTTTGATCAGGCTTGAGAGGGATGGTATGCTGGATGACAGAGGTGTCATAGGACTTTAGGTCCTCATAACTCCATGCAAAGACATCCTGGAACTCTTTAAAGAGGTCAATGTATTTGGGCTTTTGATCAGGCGGCAAATATGCAGACAATTTAATTATTTTGGGTTTGTCAATTGTACCTATGTTGCATTCTTCAATGGCTGCATTCAAGGGCTGCATTTTTGGTTTTCTGGGAATATCATTCGAGTCAAAGATATCTTCTAGGGGAGTTAGGCCTGTTGGTAGGAAATTGTCTTTCAACTCTATGATTTCAGTTTCAGCATTGGCTACTTGCTCACAATTGTTTGATTGAATTTGCTGAATGTTGTCTATATTGAAAATAGTTGGATTTAGTATTTGCTTTGCTGTTCTGGGTGATATTGGGTGAGTAATCTGTTGGAACTGTATTTGTGATTGACTTGCTTTGTCAAGTATTTGTGATTGACTTGCTCTATCATTGTCAATATTTAGTCCTGAAAATTCTTACTGCAAAGTCAAAAAATTGTTTATTTGTATATCATCCTCAAATACTTGCCAATCTTTAACATTGTTTGGGACAGATGGTCTGTGTTTTATCTCAGCTGTAAAACAATGATGGGGCTCAAAAGGCAGCTTGCAGGTACTTGCAAAGGTGGCTAAACTATGAGCATGTAGATTGTGGGTCCTAGAAATCTTGGTGATTTGGAATTCAAAGAAGGAGTTTAGTACATCAGCAACAGCAGACCTATAAGACCTCAATCTTTTATCATTGGTGACAAAATTTCCCTTTACTTGTTGGATAACTAGGTCTGAATCTCCTAGGATTGACACTTTTATCGCTTGTAGGGACTTTACTAACTTGAGACCTAGTAAGAGAGCCTCATATTCAGCCATGTTATTAGTACATCTGAAATTCAATCTATAGGCTCTGCCTTCTGCATAGCTGTTTTCTTTATTGTGTACCCAAACTCCAGCTCCTGCTCCTAATTTGTTAACCGAACCATCAAATTCAAGGAACCATAGAATATCCTGGTGGAAAGGAGATTTGATGATATGTTCATGGGTTGGTAATGTAAGTAGCAATTGTGGTTTTTTCTCTAGCTTGTCTTCTAGGACAGTCTCATCATTTGATTGGATGTTCTGGACAACTAGGGCAGCCGCAATATCTAGTGTTTGATTGGCTGTTGTTTCATGGGTGGTGAAACTTTCCCTTGAGTCTTTCTCTTGTATGAATATCTTGGTTTCATCCTCATCTTTTGAGGGCATTGTGGTGTCATTGAAGAGAATGTATGAGTCTATGTCTGAATGGACAACATATATAGGAAAGTTTTGAGGCTTTTCTTCACTGCTGACCATGTATTTCATAAGTGTTTCTCTGTACAGTCTTTTTGGTTGCCCGAAAACAGAGATGGTGGCATATGACATGTCTAATTGTAGGTAACCTTGGAGTTTGGCCCCCCATGATCTTGATAACAGCATCCCATACTTGGGTGGGATATCAGCAACCACCACATCCATTAGGATTGTCTTGTTTGGGTATTGAACCAGAGACACACATAAGTCTTTTATGAGACCTAAACACTTGACTTGGCTGGAGTCAAAGGAAAACAGATCCTTATATGGTCTTGTTATGTCTAAATTCAACCTCTCCATGACTGCTTTTGGCATGAGATTGTGAGAGGCACCTGAGTCAAACATTGCATTATGTAATATTTTATCATGAATATGTAAACTGACATAGAAAGGCAGTACCCCTGTGACTACTGTTTTTCCATCCACTTCTGGGCCAAACAGGAGTTCTGGGGTGTCATCCATCACATTGACATCATCTTTGTTACTAGTGAGTTGAAGGGACCTTTTGATCTGTAGTTTATAGATGTCATGCTTGGCAAGTTCTAAGAGAGGAATTGCTATCTTTAATTTGCCAATTTCTGTTTCTAGATCAAAAGGTTTTTCAAATTGCGTCTTGGGGTTATAGGTGACAGTTCTTTCCTTGTTCATTACATCTTCTTCTTGATTTTTGTCTTGACTTTGTGACTTATCCTTTTTACTCATCTCTTGAGGAGAAAGAGTTGAATGAGGATGAGCAGGGGGAGTGACCATAGGCTGCTGTTTTAAGGACAGTGGTTCAGTGATCTCCTCAACAATCACTTCTTCTGTATGTGAAGTCATTTTGTCATTAGGTTCTATGACTGTAACTCTTTCGGGCTGTTGATTATCCTTTTTCTTTTCAGGCTGGTTAACATTCACAGTTCTGCTCCTCAGCTTGTATTGTTTATGGACTTCATAAACAGCAGTGTCATAGCCTTGTTTAAAGTCAAAGGATTCACCTGATTTAGTTTGGAACAGTTTGATTTCATCATCCTCATGATCTTCTTGTGTTAAGAAAACCTAACTCTCACCGTCTAGACCAATCTCAGGATCTTCATTGGGCTCAGTTGATGTGGAAGTTTCTGCATAATTTTCTTGGAAAGGGGGTCTTATGTCTTGGTCAGCATTGGCCTTGCCAATGTTTGGGTTTGGATTTCTCCTAAAATTTGGATTCCTAGGAGGATTGTTTTGTGGTGCTTCGCATGATGCTTTTCTCTCAACTGATTCTACCCTATCACCCAACCTTTTCATACCATTAAGTATTGCATCAAGTTTTTGATCAAGGGCTGTAGGTTCTTCTTTGTATATGCTTCTCTTTTCTAACCTTGCCCTGTTTCTTTTGGCAATCAGGTTTGCCTCCACTGTGACAGCGGCCTTCTGAGCGTCTTCAAGGGTTTCAGGTTCTCTTTCCTTCAACTGATATGCCATGTCAGGATCAAATCCATCAGGGAATTTGTACAAGGCCAAATCAGGAGGAGGTCTTAGGTTTTGTGGTATTGCATTGTACACATTGTTGAATCTAGCACAATACTCCAGAACGGTCTCTTGAGGACCTCTCTTGATTGTTTCATATTCACCAAGTATGTGCAGAGGATCTTTCTTCTTTTCCCATCTAGTAGTAAAGGCTTGATACAGTTCATCAGGAGTTGTAATGGAGTTTGCATTCAGGGATCTAAACCAAGTTCTTACATCCCCGGTTAGGCTTTGAACAAACATCCTCATTCTGACACTGTCATCATCTATTTCATAGGTATCAAAATGGTCTTGCATCTTCTTCGCATGCTGGACAGCTGTCAGAGGTCCATTGGAGTCAAAATATGAGATTTTGCTTTGGTAGTCTTGAGGTAAAGCTGCAGCATTAGCTAGTATCTGCAAGGGTGCATATCTGTTAGCCATATTTACAGGATTTAGAGGATTAACAGGGGCAGCTGGGATAATGGGGACAGTGGGTACCACAGGGGTGACAAGTAAAGGTGAACCTAGAGTGTTGGTCAGGGGGATATGAACAGTGGACGAGGATGTGAGAGGAGGAGTTTGAGATGTGGATGGTGAACTGGGGGAACTAGGGGTGGACCGGAAAAGAACCTTAATAGGAGTTGAAATGGGGTTGGGATGAACTGTATGAGGGGTTAGTTCAGCAGGCTGCTCCTGCCTTTGCTGCCTCCTAATGTTTCTTGGGATGGTATTTGGATTATCAACAATGATGGGTGGATTTGGATCAGGATTTGCCCTAGTATGCCGTGGATTTTTCTTAGGAGCCAGCTTCTAACTTTTTTGGGATTTTATAGGAAGTTTTTATATCTGCAAGGACTGGATAAAGATTTTGAAATGGCTATAAATTTTTCAAAGCTAAGATGAAGATTCCCTAAATAAGCTCTTCCCTAAAGCTGTCACTGTGATGCAGAAACAGTTTTAAGGCCTCTTGACTGATTTCAGGCTTGATGGTAGCTATGGAAGATAAATAGTAATTAAAAAATCCTAAGAAGTCCCCAGCGGAGTCGCCAATTATGTTAACACCCAGGTTGTTCCCTATGACTCCCAAGGGAATACGGCCGGGGTAACCACTAACCAATCTTTGGATCACAGTTTCTAGCCAAACTGTAATCAGAGAGGGCTCTCTCTTTATGATTTGTCTCTGTTATGATGGTGTTTTAGGCTAGCTATTATGCTCAGGTTTTGGTTTATGTTTTGGTTGAAGGATTTCTTTCAGGTCTTATGATATACTGTTTAGAGAGTAAAATATCATTGGGCAATGGAGTCTGGAGTTGTGAAATGATTTGATATGCAGGATTGGTGGTGTTCAAACTGCAGGGCCTATTGTGTATCTTAAACAAACAAAGTTAGCTTAAATGGTGATGTATGTCAACCAACAGAAAGCAATTAAGAATTTTCTATTAAGCTGGTGAGGTGAAAGTGAACACGCTGCACAGGAGCAAACTTGAATTCCTGTGACAAAGGCCACTGTGAAAGGTGTATTCTGAAAGTGCAGCAATTAAGAATTACACTTATCTAGATTACAGATGAAGAAAACATTCATTAACAACACAGATTGAACTCAGGGTACTCAGTGAATAAATCCTGGAAGTTATTCTTTTTCCTTGTTGCTTAGTATTGAAAATCAGATAACATATATGGATTTTAACAAAACAAGTAAATAACAGAGAGAGTTACAGAGACTTATTGTATGGTGAAATACACAGGAATCCAGCAGTTATCAACAGACACCAGGACGCATTCAACACCTCAGAAATCCGAGAAATTCCATCACTTTCTTTATTAACTTCTGAAAGGATTACAGCATAAGAGCTTCTTCAGGAGAAATCAACAACCCTTGCAAGCTCATGCGAAGGGGACTTTATCGGAATGATTATACAAAATATCTCAGGCATTGAGTCATCTGAGAAAGAAAATATCTTCATAAATTCGTACAGAAAGTAGAAAAGAAGTTATTACAACTTTGAATGCAGCATAAATGCTCTTTAAGTCTGTCAGAGGATAATTTTGACCTTTGGAGGTCAGTGAGTCGGTTGAGCCGCTCTGTTTTAATGCTGGCGAACGCGTCTTTATGTTTGCTGCGCTGTATTTTCTCGGGTTTGCCACCTGTGACTGTGATTGCTGCTGTGGTGACCGAATAGCCCTGCTGAGTTGGCTCAGCCTTTATCTTTCCTCTGTATGCTTATCTATCAAAATTCTGCCTGTGTATGACTACTTATAAACTGGACAAAAATTAACATTTACAGGTTCTGGCTTGATAATATTATCTGTGTCAAATTTTTCCAGACTTCCTGTGTGGGCAATTGGTGCTTCACAATTGCCTCTATGGTTTCATCTGCTTCTGTATACTTAAAAAAATTTGGAGGCACATCAAACAGATGGTTGATCTCATTCATAATAAAAAATAGGTTGTCCACCCTATTGTATAAAGTTTGCCCTGATGCTGGCCCTGATTCTGCTGAAGTGTTGGGCTGTCTTGCAATTTGTCCTGCAGCATAGGCATCAACCCTCTTAGTGTAGTTTTCAAGGGTAAGCAGTCTTCCTACACTGCTTAATATGCTGGGGAGGCCTCTGTTCTGTAATGCCTGAAATCTGTCCATGAACTTGTTGATTTCAGTCTGCATATCCTGGGTTCTTCTTTCCAATGTTCCAACCAGGTTTCGTAGTGTCAGGACCCTTTTAACCATTAAGATTGTCTCAGTCCTGTGAGCAATTCCCATGGTGGCCAGTTGAGAGCTTGTCCTGTTATTTAAAATATTGATCATTCTGGTGGCAGCATTAGGCATGTTGCCAAGGCTTGCTCTAGCTCTGTGTATTTCCCTGTTTGCCTTTGCAATGAGTGTTGATTGTTCATCTATAGTCTCAATGTACTGCCACTGATTGGTGATAGACCGGCCAATATTGGCCCAAAGGACTGCTTTTAGCTCTGCTGTCACCTTTTCTAGTGTGAGCTCCTTCTCAAGCTCAGTTATCCTCTTCTTTAGAGCTTTTATTTCTCGTTCCTTTTTAGCTGCATTCTGTTTGCTCTTATCATATCTCTCATTTACTTTAGCCAAAGATTCTTTGGCTGAATTGAGCTCCAACATTTGAGCTTCCAGGACTTGAATTTCATTTTGGAGCTTCTGCATATCCAGACTATGAGTCTGCTCTGTTGTTGGTGCAGTTGTTGATGTAGTTGGTGCTGTAGGCCCTGTTTGCTGAGGAGGAGGGGCAGTTGTTGAAGGAGCTTCCTCAAGATTGATTATTTCAGGAGGAGGCTGGGAGGTTTGACCCTCTTCTCTTTGCTTCAATGCTGCCTGTAGTGCTGCCTTTGCAGCCTCTGATTCTCCTAGTTTGTCTTGAGTCCGGATTAGCTCCTTGTATAGAGATATCAACAGGGTTGTGACCTCTTGATCATGCCTTTGCTGAGCCACCTCATCTGTTTGAGGGTGGATTGAGGCAGGGAGTTTGATCTTTCTCCTCAAGGCTGCCATGTCAGCATCCCTCAACTTCAATACCTCTTGTATCCCTTTGATATCTTTGGGATCATGTCCAATCTCAATGATTATGTCTTCCAAGGACCTTATTCTGTTGTCCTTCGCCTGGGATGATGCCCTCTCCAACTCCAGTTGAGAGGCTGTATTGTTAAGGCTATTTTGTAGCCTATAGTTATCCAAGGTTTGGTCTGCCAGGGAAGCATAGACCATCTCACCCGTTTGCTTGTGTAGTTCTATCTTGTCCATTGGGTGGATATCCTTGGCAAGGACTTCCAAGTTAGTCCTCAAATAATCAGAGGCAGATTGGGGCTGTACTGATGTTGGCATGAAATGACTCATGATCATTTTGCCTTCCTGCACATCATATGCAGACATGAGTCTTTGCTGATTGGTGGGAGCCAAGTTTAGCAGATGGTTGTACAGCTGTCTCTTGATGGGCTCATTTCTCATCTTAATATCGATGAACTGTTGTTTAATACTAGGCCCACCTTCCCTTTGCTGCCTAGAGGAACTCACTTCTCCTCCCATTGCTCTATCATGTTCCTGTTGAAAGGAACTTGCTGATGTTTCCCTGCTGGGTGGGACCATACCCAGAGGCTGCCTTATTGGCATCTCTTCCTCTGAAAGAGGATTGATTCTCTGCCTCTTCTCCCCATGAGTTGCTGATGTTGTAAGGGGAGTTTCTCTGTCCCTTTTCCTGCTTGTGTCCTCCTTTTGTGGAGTCTGGAGTGTAGATGCCTCGGCTAAAGTCTCTTCCCTTGGAGGCTCAATTTGTTCAGTGGATTTAGGGGCTTCCACTGTTTGCTTTTGCTGGGCAGGCTGTTCCTGCCTTTGTTCTTGTTGTTGTTGCTGCTCCTCTTGCTGCTACCCTTCTCCCTGTTGCTCCATCTCTTCTTGTTGCTGCATTAGGGTTTCCATTTGCTCTTCGGTCATAAGAGGTGGTTGTTCCACCTGCTTCTCTTTGCCTTTGTTGACTGTCTGTGAAGGATTCATGGCAGCTTGATGGTGCGTTGTTGAGGACGAGGCAGCTGGTCCAAGTTGTTTTTTGTATGAGAGGGGAACCTGTCCACAAGTTTCTAAGTCAGCTTTCTTTTGAATATTTCTAGCCTCTCTCTCTAGCAGCTCCTCACTAGTAATTTCCTCTTCTAGGGTACCTTCTTCCCAGCTTAATCTATTGGCATACTGCTCAATCTCAGGCTGCCTCACGTGTGAATAGCTACCCAATTTGTATCTTATCCTCCTGAGGGAGACAAAGTGATTGGGGTCATAGGGTATCCATTCAAAGCTAGTTTGCAGTTTGAGGGCCTCTAGGATACTGTTTGCCTCTTTCCACCCCTCCTCTTTTCTGTTGTATAGGAAAGGGCCCAGCTGGCTCCTTACCTTCAACTGTGCCTTCTTGTTCTTGCTTTGAAAGTGGAGGTAGTCGGCATTCCCAAATTGCCTGAAATATTCTAAGGCAAAAAGCCTCATGGGGAAATACCTTGGCAACCTAAAAGGCTTCAACTCACAGCCATAAACTCTGATCACTGTGTGGTGTTGGTAAAAGTACCAATTACCAATGCTGTAGGTTTTGTTCAGGTGGAGAATTCTCCTCATGTCATCAGTTAACCTTGGAGGAGGAACACCATCCAATACTGTCATGGCTGGATGAATGAATAAGTCTATGAATTCAGAGTATGTGTATGGTGATACAGAGGCACAATGAAAAACAGAGGTCCAAAACACAACTGACCTTGGATTCCCCTGGGCATTGACTTGCTTCAAGGGAATAGAGAAGCTGGCTGGCTGATAAAACAAGAATAGGTGGTATATGTATGAAGTATACCTGAACAGTCTTTCCCTCTTCAAATTCATGAGCTGGTCATGGATCTTATCTGCAATGTATGTGGCATAATCATAATGTACAGCTGGGGGCTTTCCAGGAGAGAATATAGACAGCATTTCCATTATGATTTCATCCACATCCTCCAATCCCCTGAACCCTAGGACATAGCTGATCAAGTCCACCAGCATTCTGCCCAATTCATTCAAGTAATGATATCCAATAGGAGGAGTTCTGATGGCTTCAGACCCTGGTTGTACAAACAGCTGGTTGATTTTGATGGTCTGGTCATTTGACAACTTATTCCCCTTCTTTATCAAGTCCTGCATGTGGAGGGGGGTCAATGGCTTTGCAGTGTGGAAGTGCAGCATCTCATTTATGCTTTCTGGGGTGATATGAAACATAATTGCGCCTGTAGGGCTGAGGACAGCTCTTTGGCCTGGATCATAGAACTCCTGGCATCTGTAGATCAACTCTGGCATAGGATTTACCTGGGGGAGGTTGTAGATGGGCAAGTTTGAGTCCCAAATCCCTAGGATGTCAGCTCCACTAAGGTGTTGGGCTTTCAACTCATTCAGCATCTGAATATTATATTTGGAGCCTAATGGAAACCAGTCTAGCATTTGATAATCCATATCTCCCAGGGCTTTCCATTCTAATTCCTGGTGAGGGGCATTGAGAGGCTTGATGTTCAGTGCAATTGGAGTCTCCATGGTCTATTCAGTTTCTGTCTTGCAGGTGAATTAGTTCAAGTGAGTAGTACAGCACAGAGGTGACTTTTTGCAATGCAACTGTGAATTATAGGGACCAGAGGGTGGAGTGGACACACAGCAATTGAAATACTGCTCGAATTATGAATAAGACCAATGCCTGGTCTCCCTCTGTCTTCTATGGCAGGTTTTAAATAGCTTGACCAACTGTCTCACGTTTGCGTGAGCAGTTTACAGTTTTTCGACCAAAACTCGGGAAATGAAGGCTCAGCCGGTGGTTTCAAGGTTGCAATTGTAATTTAGAAGTGTTGCAGAGGAAAACTGTCGGTGAAATAGTGAGTTTCAGTGTTCCTTAAGCGTTCTGAGCAATTTACAGTGAATTTAGGCGTATGGAGGATGAACTATGAGAAATACCTGGCTAACCGCGAACAGAGGTCGTAACTGTGGGTGGAATTGGTGCTCTAGAGGTCTTCAGGTCGTTTCCCGCAGGTGGCGCAGTTCAGGACGTGAAATAGCATGCAGAGGAAACAATAGCAAATGAGCGAAAAGTATGAAAAAACGCGTTTTTTGGCTAAAATATGGACTTTTTGCAAATTGGCGCCTTTTCTGTGATGACGTCATAGGGTGGGGTCAGCCTTGGATGACGTCAGCGTGATGTCATCGGATGAGGTGGCGGGCTGCCATTGGTCCACGGGGTAATGAGGTGGCAGGCACGTTGGCACAGATGTGGACAAAAGTGTGATGCGGTGGCAGGCACGGTGATGACGTGGGGATGGCGCTGGACCCGCAAACCGGGCAGTGAATGACCTAACGGTTACGGTTTAGCCCTAACAGTTGTGGTTTCTCGGGGCAGTTATGATATGGCCCCGCACTTGTCAGAGGTTGCTCCGAGAGCCCTCAATGGGCGACGCGTGGCTGCGCCCTGACGTAACGCAACGTCACTTTCTCGGGCGCTAAACCTCTGTCGCGGGGACCTCTCCGATATCCATAAGGACCATCAGATCTCTTGGATCTGATCCGACGGTGGACGGGATGAAGACATGATAGGTGGATACGGCCACGGGCGGAGGGATAAATATATATATTTTTAATGTTTTTTCAATATATTCCGAAAAATTGAATATATGCGCAAACTTTGGTTAAGCAGCGGAAAGTGGGTTTTTCGGGGTTTTTTGGTAGTTTCAAAGGGGTTTCATGGATAAAGGGGTTTTGTAAGGTTTTCCAATGTGCAATAAGACAGCCCCAATACTTTGGATAGGAGAACGAAGTGGATATTTAGGGGTTATTTTTGTAAATGAAGTGGGTATAGGCAAAACCAGGTCATTTGTGAGGCTCTTTTATCAAATGAAGCTTTCCAAGGGGCCAAATGAATTGAGAGGAGGGGAGGGGGTTAGGGTTAGGTTCATCAAAGTGACCAGATGCCATTTGATTCCTGACAGAGAGCTTATTGGCTATAATGCCAAAGGGAGGGATATTTATACAAATTTTGGGGTTTATACACCATGGTGTTAATACTAGTAGGGGAAAAGGTAATGTAGGGGATTTACATAGTAGTGTTAGAGTTAATATGGATGAAGGGGTAACTGGAGGGGAAACCACTAAGCTTATTTGAAACTTACTTAGTTTAGAGAGTAGATCAAAATGAAAAGATTTTTAGACAAGAAATGTGGCTTTTGAATGAACAAGAACCACCATGAAACCATGATCTTCTTCCATGAATCTCAGCTGATGAGGGGATGTTAGTAATGAAATGGAAGGGGGAAGGAGGGAGGTTAGTCATGCTCCTTGCTGTAACTTGATGAAGATGAACACCTTGTCAATTGATTGACTTTACTCTGGTAAACACAGTTAACATATCTGCAATGGTAAAGATAACCTTTCTGCAACCCCAACTACTTACCCAGCTACTTACCTAGCATTTTTTATTTCTTCTTGGAGGGTGCACTTGGACTTGCAAACCCTTACTTGCCTTTTCTTTTCTTTGGCTTTTTCTTTGTTTTTTCTATCTACTTCTACCCTTATCTCTTCCAAGGTCCCAGATTAAGCTGTTGGGAGCCTTTTCTTCTCTACCTGAACTACTTGTCTGCCAAGATTAAATAGTTTGGACAGACTCCTTTCTCTATTCTACAACTGCAAATTTAAACCATGGAATGATCCAGATTAGACTGTTGGACCATCCATCAAAATTTTAAGTCCATACCAAGCTATAAGCACAGATCAGATTCTCTAGGAAATGTGTGATCTTTGAATCATCAAAGCAGAGCATATTTGGACCTTTCATAGCCAATCATGAAATATGAAACCTATTGGTATAGGTATCTAACACTATCGACATCAGCACATTATCTAGAGAGATGACTTAGAAATCGTCAGTGCCTTGAAGTCTGCATGCATCAATGGCAGGTTTCTCGCCTTTGACGTCAGTTTACATCATTGACTTTCGATCGAAGGATTCCGTGAAATGTTCGACATCAACTCATTCATTCACATCTCATGGATTGTACTGGGTACTTTGAGAACCATTGACATTACTGGTGGTCTCTCTCACGCTTGTTAACAGTTTTCATCATCGACTGGTAATCAAGTGGTTTCTACCATGTTCGACATCAACTCATTTATTCGCATGGCTAGAATCGTACCAATTCGGGAAGTAGAAATGAAGACCCTGGATCTAGTTTCCACCATCCAGGCTGCGAGGAGTTTTGTATTCATTATCTAAGTAGACTAATCATAAACAGATGGCTGCGCCCATACTGTGTCTACAAAAGTCTATGATTATGATGTACTACAAGATCATTCCTGTATCAGAGTAGTTAGTCTGTTAGTTAAAGTTTTGATCTGAGTATGGGAATGCCTACCTCAGTGATGATATAATCTTATACATATATTTTGTGTTGAAAATTGCAGGTTCTGACCAGGCTTTCCACGAGATAATCCTTGAAATGATAAAGCGCTTCACCCTTCCTAGATAATACAAAACCCTAATCTATTACAGGCTTCGCACTTTAGGGGGCAATCTGTTACACTAAAAAATGTCACCATGACTATTTACAGTTAGTATGGCTCTATCAACAGTCATGCTATCCTCTTAGGCAAGTCTTATGCCTCTGCTCTCCATGTCAAACTCCAAAAAAGAGAGAGAGTCTTTATAAATGTATTTATCTCTGGGGATGCAGGTTCTCTCAACCTTACCTGCGAGGACGCACCCAATGTTCACAAAAACTGCGTCTTTGGATGCTCTGTATGTAAAGGGGCAGGTGCGTCCCCCTGAAAAGGTTAAAATGTGCAAGTTTCATCTTTAAAAAGTTACTTGTGGTCATTTCTAGAGCATTCTAGAAGGTTGTTCGACGTGTATTGAGCGCCTCTAGATGGTTCATGCACTCCTACCAAAGAGGAACTTATCCCATCAATAAGGGAGCTATCCCATCCAAAGAGGAGATTATCCCATTGATGGTGGACCTGATTAACTTCCTCTTGAGCACTATAAATACAGGCATTGGGCCAGAAGGAGGGGGGGTTGGAAGCTATACATTTCTAAGGGTAAATGCTGCACGAATTAGGACTCCCATTTAGAAGCTTGTGAGGAGAGATTGCCATCTTTGCTTGTTCTATTTGGAAGTGGGTGAGCTTTGTCAAAGTAAAGGAGAACTCTTGATGGACCCTGGGAGGGACTTGCACAACACCAAGGCTCAGGTTGTATTTGTTCCTTTTGTTACCTATTAATGCAAATGAGTCCATTCTTCTCAATAACTTGTTATTTATGAGTTGTTTCATGTACTCCTTGGTCTATGTGTTAAATATGTTTTATTCTATGAGATTATCAAGTGCTATTTAATCGTTTGATTGTTAGTGTATGCAGGTTTCAAAGTGAAGGAGGAGCTCATCCGGATCAGCGGAGCTGGACTGCTACAACAGCGTTGGATTACAGGTAGGATCTAAACACTTGATTTCCCATATAGTAAATGCATGTTTAGAGAAGGATTGCTCTTGTTTGTCTTGTTTGTCACTAGAGAGTCTTAGGCTCCTAGGGAGGTTGGTTGTGTCCGCACAATCGACTCTTTCCGCCTGACACTAGGGCAGTATATCGTGTAGATTCCCAAACTAAATTAAGTGTCTTATCTTATTAAAAAATCAAAGTTATTGCCTCATTAACAGATATCCTTACTTGCGTTCAATTAACCACATAATTACATGTATTCACACATCACATAAGTAGTATATAAATGTAAACCATACGCCATATGACAAGATGCTTTAACAGAAAAAAAGACACAATATTTGTAGAATACTTATTTTTATTGATATCTTCATATGATTACAAACTCTATCCACCCTGCACACACAGCTGCGGACTTCTACCTTAGGCCTTTGTGCACTCAGCTACAGAGCCTCTACCTACGCTACGACCCGAAACTTAGACTTCCCTCCTTATTACTCAAGAATTCTTCTACAACCTATGACTTCAAAAAAACTTAGAGCTTACTTAGTTAGCTCTTTTTATAAAATCCCATGGTCCACAGGCCATGGATAGATCTTTACAGCCGACTTTACTTTACAAAAATAAGGGTGGGCAACCCTTTATGGTTTATGACACCCTCGTGCTCCATGACCACAAAATGCAGAGACTTTACAACTTATTACAAAATTCGACCCAAAACATGGGCTTTTAACCCCAAAATTGTACTTGGGGGATCCCATTCCCAATAGGCCCCCAACACAAACATCATGACTCTCCCTTAAGTCACTCTGCAATCATGGAGATCTTAGCATGAAGACCTTCCAGCTTGACCCTTATCAATGCAACCTCAGCGGTCCACTGTGCAATTTCCTACTTCGCCTCTTCCACCATTTTCTTGGTCACTGCTCCTGAACTGTCGACATGAACCTTTCGCTGAGTTTCTTGTAGAGTCGTAAGCTTTCCTTCAATAGAGGTTGTGACCGTGTAAGCCTCATCTAGCTAGGGCTTTAGTTGCTCCTTCAACATTGCTTCCTTGTGCAGTGCTGCATCCACCTATTCTTTCAGCTGCTTGACCTCTTGTAGGTTTGCCAATATTTGTGTGAGAATGATGGTTCACATTGTGCATTTAACCTCATCATGGTGTTGTTGCAGCTCACACACTTCTATCTCCAGGCTTTGTACATTAGGTTCCTCCTGCAAGTTTGTCAGGACCTCAAACGACTAATCAAAAAGTTGTGTGCAGTCTACTACTGCACTTTTAACCGCCGTTATTGCCTTTGTGACAGTGGTTGCCAGCTGCTCCTTTAGTTCTAGTGAGGTGGAAGGCTGGGCCTTCAACTGTAAATCAGTGATATGCAGGTTCAACTCCAACTGAACCCTCACCATTTCTGTATGTGCATCGCACACCCCCGTAGCCAAATTGGAAGCACAACTCGACTAGTTCTTCCTCGGGAATGGCCAACTCCGGGACCATTCAACATGCCTCCTTGACGACCTACATTATATGCTTGTTCTGTTTGGTCCCCTTGGTCACATCGGTGATGGCCGAGTCTCACTGTAGTGCCATCTGATCATTGTTAATTCAAAGCTTACTAATCACATGTAGGGCATGGTGGTCATGGGCTTTCAGCTCCACAATCACTCCATCCTACAAAAGGTGGAGTGCCTTGCCAAAGAGCATTTTCAAATTCAACCCTACTCCCTTGAGGCTACTGACAGTGGGCCTATCAGCTTCATTCTCCGTGGTCACTGCTCCATCAGGCAGCACTATTGCGCTGGAGGTCTTGGCGTGTAGCATCTCGACAGCTTCTGAAGTGTCGATAGCAAGGCTAGTGGGCACCATACCAGCCTATGACGTGCGGGTCTGTAGCTCCTGCAACCCTATCTGGATAGCCCCCAAGATTATTTTATGTTGCTGCTTGAACTATTGTAGGGCCTCCACAGTGACATCCCACACTGTGTCACTAATGTCATGCAAATTGCCCTCTGTGAGGGTGATTGGGTCCAACAATGTCTTAGTAGCCTTGGATTTCTTCTTGGACCCTGTTTTCTCTTTCTCCCTTGGATGCTTGATGTGGGTGGACATCGCCAGTGGGCCCAAACCATGCTGCTCGGTCTATTCAACCATCTCTTCCTCTGTCTCGGGTGAGGGCAACCTCACACCTTTGTCAGAGCCCCATTCTGTACCTATTGTTTGGTTCTCTGCCTGCTGGGTGACATCACACTCCGCCTGGCCCTTATCAATGGCCTCCTTCTTTCTCTTTTCAGCCAATTGCGTCATCTTTAGCTTAGCCTCCTCCTTCTTTATTTGCGTGATAGACTTGCTCCCTCCCACTGCCAAGTCTACTATAATGTGCCACTCCGCCACCCATCGGTCAAGTATTGCATCAATGGTGTCATCCGTTTCCAGGTGAGGCAAGTCATACCATTTCTATGTAGGGTCCTTCCACACCTTGATGGACACATGGCGAAAATCTACTTTAAACTCTACATAGCTCTACAGGTTGGCAAACACCGTAGGTGACAACTGTAGTTTGCGATTTATGGCCATGCAGATGTTCATCTCCATCAGGATCCAAGAGATCTTATTGTCCTTGATTTGTTGCATATCCTTGGTCACCCACAGTGAATCATACTTCGCTACTTCTGGTAGGTCTGCCACAACTAAAGGGCATTAGTTTTTCTCTGGAAACTCCCATGCTACCAGCACAATCGAGAACAAGAGCCACACATAGTGGAACATCTTGTTGAGCTCCTATGCTTCGCGGTAGTTCGCAAGGAACTCACTGCGGAGATAGTCTTCCCAATTGAACTGAACTCGTTTGGTGCACTGCGCCATTAGCGTGACAATAGGTGCCGAAACATCATCATCGCAACACTTCCTCATCACTTTCCTTGCTAGAATCTGCGTAGCCGCCTTTACAACAGGGTCACAGATGCTAGATATGGAATATCGACATGGCTTCTTTACCAACTTAAGATTCTATTTCATGGCCTTGGCAAGGGCTTGCTCACCACCTTTTCTGCCAAATATCATGGCTGAATTTTCTCCTGTGTAAGGCAACCATGTGATCCTGTGGATCAACCTGTCAATGATGAGTATTCATTCGTCTAGCCACAGGCACCCATCATGCACCATGGATAGTAGCTTCTTGATGACTAATACTGTAATTGGGGTGAGGTTGTAGTGTGACACCCATAACAGGTTGAGGAAACCTGCCTTATCTACTCCTCTAAGACACTTCCACGGCTCTAATGCATTCATTCCGGCGGTTGTATTGATAATTCAAGACATCAGCTTCTCGATCGCTAGGTGTGGGAACTTCTCATGTTCCACCAAGTCCCAGTCTTCAAGTTTTAGCATAGGAACTTGCCCTAAGAGCGGTCATTCAAAAACAATTTCATCCCATAGCAAAGGGGTTTGCAAGGGGACGTTGCTCTCATCAATATATTTTTGCACCTTGGTCTTTCCCTTTCATGGAGGAACGTACTCAGGCAACTGAGTGATAGGGTCAACACCGTGGGCTTCAACTTCCTCCACATCTACTCCCACATCCTCATCATCCATCGAGATGTCTTCAATTTCTTCCTCCTTCGGATCTAGATTGATGGCTTTGCCCTTCTCTTTTGTGGTGGGCTTCGGTGGGTTTCTTCTTAGCAATGTGTGCACTAGTATCACAGGCTGCTTTCCCTTCTTATCCTTCGCACTCTCCTTGCTTGGGGTCGTCTTTGGTCTCGACATCCTTGGTGATTTGGGGACTTCCATTAATACTTCGGAAATATCTGGAGCAACTACTTCTACCTCGCTAACCACTTCCAGCATGTCCTCCTCAGTCATCACTACTTCGATGTACATGGCTATGGCAGGTGTCGACATAGTGCTCATCAGCAATGCTTGTGATATCTCTGGTAAGTTCCCAAATGTTGGAATCACTATCAGAGCTTCGAATAATTCTCGGTTCATGTGCGCCTGAGAGCTCAACAACATAATTCTCAAAATGGAAAGTGATTTTCATTGGGAAGCCACCTATAATTTATAGGTCATTTTGAATTCAAATCCAACCGTTCCCCCTAAATTTAGTTCATTAATGTTGGGTTGGCGTCAAATTTTCAAGGATTTGACCCATAAATTTCACCTTAAATGCTGGCCACCCACTCCATTTGGATGAATTTCTACCATCAAATCATGAATAGTGACTTTAACGGTCACTTTCCGGTCAACCTATGTGATTTATCCCTAGGTAGCGCAACTCCCTTCGCGTTGCCGCAAGCCCTGTGACACTTCCTTGCTTCGCATAATCCTCTAATCACATAGCTCCACAACCTAGGTAGTCTAGTTTATAATCCCACACCTTCTTTCAGCTGCTTGGAGTGCTAAGACTGTGCTACCTTCATCTAGTCACATGTCTGGACCACCTATGTATGGCTTCAAGCAATTGTTGTTCGCCTTTCCTGGGAAGGGATCTCCATTCAATTTTACCAAATGAACTAGTCCTCCATTGGTAATCTGCTTAATGTCATAGGGCCCTAACCAGTGCATTCTGAATTTCCCTGGAAATTTATCAAACTTACTGTCATATAACAAAACCGGGTCATTTACCTTGAAGGTGCGCAGCTTAATGTGCTGAACATGCCATGCTTTTCCGCGTTGCTTTTGGACTTGTTGGTGAAATCCAGTTAGAAATCTCTCTTCCTCAAGTTCAACCAAATGTGCGAGCCTTTCTTCCAGGGCTCCGCAATTTTTTATACCTGTGAGTGCCGCTATGTGCAGACTAGGCACAATGTATTCAATGGGCATCACTACTTCAACATCATATACAAGCCTAAAGGGTGTTTGACCAGTCAAATATTTGCATGTCTTCTGATAGGCCCATAGCACTGCGGGTATGTGCAGGTCCCAATCACTTCGCTGAGCATTGCAAACCTTGGTCAGCACATTATCCAACACTTTGTTGAATGCTTCCACCATGACAATAGCCTGCAGGAGATAAGGTGTGCTCTTTTGGTGATATTCCTAAAATTCCTCTGTCAGCGCACTCATCATTTCATTCAGAAAGTATGTACCACGATCACTCATCAAAATCTTTGGACACCCAAATCACATCAGCACATACTCAAAGAGGAACTTCGCAGCAGTCATGCCTATGCAATCCTTCATAGGATATGGCTTCGCCCATTGAGTCAAATACTCTGGCGTGGTGATAATGTACCTCACTCCCCTCTTCTTTCCATGGGGCTGAATGGGTCCACAAAATCTATCACCCATTTTTCAAAGGGTTCTAATGTCATCTATGGATTGAGAAGTAGCCCATCCCTCCACGAGGGTCTGCCAGTCCTTTGACATGCATCACACACGTTGCAATACGCTTTTGAATCCTGATGGAGGGTTGGCCAACACAACCCTGCGCGTAGAATCTTCTGCGTGGTTGCTCTCCCTACATAATGTCCTCCGGTAGTGTCCCCATGAGCATCCATGAAGATACTTCTCCTTTCAAACTCTGGTACATATATTCACAATATATCATCGGACCCCATTTTGTAGGGATGCCTGGAAATGACAGAAAATTTTGCGGCATGCACCACTAACTCCTTCTTCTATTGGATGGTGTATCCTTCTGGGGCATTTCCTATTGTTAGGAAGTGTATGATATCTTCAAAATGACCATCTGTTATGCACACTACAAATAGTTGCGCGCCAGGCAATCCCTCATCCAAATTAGTGGGCTCTTCCCCTATTTCGATGAGTGACAGATGGTCTGGTCCTATGTTTAGCCATCCAGGCTTCACAATAACTTGAAAATCATACTCCTAGAACAATAACAACCACCTGCAGATTCTCCCTCCCAACACAAGCTTATTGACTAGGTATTTCAACATAGAATGATCTGTATACATCATAAAATGGCCATCCAGCAAATAGTGTCTAAACTTCACTAGCACATACGCCATGGCTAACCCTTCATGCTTAGTGGTGGAATAGTTCTTCTCCACCTTGGATAACCTCCTACTTGCGAACTCTATAGGATGGTCGAAGTCTCCTCTACCAGCCTGTGTCAATACTGCTCCCAGCTCTATATATGATGTGTCAACATGTACATGAAACCCCTTCTTCCAATCCGGGAAGACTAAAATCGGCGTGGTGACCATATTTTCCTTTAATAAATCCAATATTTTCTTACAGTCCTCATTCCAGCAGAATGTGACATCCTTTTTCAACAACTTCTCGATAGGCGCGGTGATCTGCGCATAGTCTTGGATAAATTTTCTATAATATCCAGTATGCCCTAGGGTAGCACGCCACTGTTTCACACTTGTTGGTGCTTCTAAGTTAAGTATCACTATGATCTTTGTGGGATCTACCATCAGTCCATGTCTACAAACCACATGATCTAACAAAGTCCCAAAAGGAACACAAAACAAACATTTCTTTAGATTGAGCGTGATCTGGTATCTTTGACAGGTATCTAGCATCAGGCGCAAACTTGCCACATGGTGTTTCACTATCCCAAACACAGTCTAGTCATCAAAGTATACTTCCAGGAACTTGTGAATAAATTCCTTGAATGCCACAATGACTACGCACGAAAAAATAGCAGGCACATTATTCAATCTGAAAGGCATTACAATGTACTAAAAACACCCCCACTCGGTCGCGAAGGTTGTTTTTCTCCTCTCCTCTGGCGTGATTTTGATATAATGTGTTGGAAATGATACTAAGAGGGGGGAGGGGTGAATTAGTATTTACAAATTAATAACTTTTTCATTTCCATAATCGGATTTATATATGCTACCTCAGTGAAGCGAACTCATGTGTGCACGCAACTGTTCTTAAGGTAACCAGCATATATCTAGTGAACTTATGATTCAATTAATTCATCATATGTTGATCCTTAATCTGTGCATCAGTACTTTATTGAGCATTAAATAGTAAGCACATGCAATTAATAACATAATAAACCGTCACATGTAAGCAACACACATGAACACCAACATTTAAGGTGGAAACCCAATGTGCGTGAAAACCACATGTTGTTGTCGTCTCTATCTTCTTTTAATGATAAGAAAATTTGTTTACAATCTTATAATCATGCAGACTTATACCAGTACGCAAGCACCCACCTATAGAAGGCTACAACCTTCTCTCATTTTCCAGCTTCTACTGGAAGGGAGCTGCAACCCCCTAGCTCCTGTATTAGCCAATATTTTTACTAGTACATAGGCACTGACCTACAGAAGGCTACAACCTTATTTCTTCCTTTAAGGACCACGTTCCATGAATTTTTAGACTGGATACTCCTGGATCACAACACCACAATTGCAAGGTCACGTTTCATCCAATTTTCATACTGGACCCGTCAACAACATTGAAGCTTAGAATCAATCACCATTGCAATACAACCATCAAATACATCTGTATCAACCAATCATTCAAAATCAATCATCAATATCTGAACCAACCACAACTGAATCAATCATTGAAAACCCATCATCACCGAAGCATATCATAATCAATTAATCTGAACATTCAGACCACTGTCACTAGAACATAGTCACCAGAACACAAAGCGAAAACTAGAACTCTGCATCAACAACAAGAACCAACTACAAATTCAAACATCATATTTCATAAGGTATATGCTTCTTCGATGTGCCAAACCAGTGTGTATACCCCCTTTGTACATGCTGAGATGCACTATACTGTGCATGCTCCCCCTGAGGACATGCAGAGTCTGCAAAAATATTTTCCAAAAGAATAACAGGACTCTATAACTCAACTATGTGAGTATGAACTTCCTATCACCAATGGCTCATACATACATCAATCTCCCAACCAAGTGGGGATATATCAAATTTGACTTATCTACCCAACCAAGTGGGGATATACCGATTGTTATACATGACTGAAATATAGTAATTACTACATCACCCTTCCCATGAATAGTGGGGGTACAAATTAGATCATATGACCAAGAGGGACTCATTAACATATTATGACCTTTTTATCGATTGATATACATGACATAAAGACCAAAGATCTAAACAAGACCATGATAGTCATAAACAACTATCATACATAATATATGATCTGCACCATAAGCATCTATCAGCAACATCCATACCTGCAACCCATATATGTCCATCATTAGTACCGAAGATATGACAAATTAAATATCATCAACCTGTGACTAAGTATGGCGTATATAGATATCAACTCATCCTCTTGATCTCATCAAGATCAACTTGCTTCATTTCCTTAGTAGAAAGAGCCTTATCATAACCTTCCATGAATAAACTAAGCATATGTCATATCTCTAAGTAGTAACACAAAATCATTCACATCATATCATATGTGAAAACACCATAGTCATCATCTATCATCATAACATCATCATCAAGAATTGCATGATATTTCCACAAGAACCCTCAATATATTGACCATGTATCAACACTAGGGGACATCCCACATTTGATAAGCATCAACCATGATAATCAACATATGTGAATATCAAATTTATCATCATAAAGTAAGAAGTCATCATCATTATGTGAGTAAGTAAGCCATGTCTCCGAATATCCATGTCGTCACATGGCTATGCCTGCAATAACACCATTCTCTTGGCCAACCAACAATATTTATTAATATGCAAGCAATCATGCATGTATCCAGCATACTGTATATCCATCAAAGAGATAACAATATGTATCTAGAAAACCATGAGCTCATATTCATGTGTCAAGCTTTCTTGATACCATCAACAACAACAATCCTCAACCATGTGAGAGCCAAGAACTATAGGAATCTTGCATCATAATTGCACCATATGAACTTTATGCATCTTTGAAGGCATGATGGCTCATCATCAAGTAATGAAGTTGTGTACTCAAGCTTTGTACTTCTCCTTGTCTTTATGAAGATCACCATGTAAGCAACATATATGTATTGTATGCATCATCAAAAATCCATAATCATCTGTAAATCTAATTTGAATAACAACTATGTAACCCTAATACAACAACCACAACATAGCATGATGTATCAAAACACATTAGCCACATAAGCATCATCACCATTGATAAAAATCATTCGGTACCAAAGACGTCTAAACATAATTCCAACAATGCAATATTGGAAGCCTAGCATATTCTCCCCCTGAACCTATGCCACCTATTCACTGTTAGATATAATCATTTCATATATCAGTAAGAAATATCAAGGCATCATCATCAATCAGATATACATCAAGCTATCAAAAGCTTATGAGGATCAAGAGCAATTCTAAATAACATCCACAAACTGTAGTCATCTATCATCAAGACAGAAAAGATAATTGATAATTTTCTAAAACATATGAGATCATTTTTTTGAGTCTATCCCACTGCTTCATCATTAAACCAACATATACGCGACTGTGCAGCTTCAAAATCACATATATATGCAACTTGTCTTCATGAAACTTGTGTACAAGATTTAGAACACTCAAGTTTCATACTTTAAGCTCCCCACAAGTCAGTTATGTTTGTATACTGTGCTATGCCACATCTTTCTAGTTGTACTTCGTTCTTCTTCCATACCTTGGAGTGTGATGATGATTTCTCCTTTTGGTATGTTGGTTGAAATTTGCTTCTGCATTCTTTTGCTATGTGCCCAGACTTGTTACATGCATAACATCTTACATGTTTCATATTCCTTTTATAGCAGTCAATGGCTTTGTTACCAAACATATTGCAAGAAAAAAAATATCCCTTACAGTACCTGGAATCTGATGATCTTTCTATGTGATGGTCTTGAACCATTCTACTTCTGCATCTCACTGCAATGTGTCCAATATTATGACATATAAAACATTCAACATTGCTCATCAAAGAAAATAACCGATTATCACTTCTATAGTTAGGAGTACAATATTTTCTTTGAAGACTTTCTTTCCTTGGTTGTTGATGGGGTTGACCTCTTATCTCCTTGTTGAGCATTTTTGATTTTGCATTGGAGTTCCTTCCCTCATCTTGTGAGCTAGATTCACCTTCAACAGATTTAGGAAAACCAACACAATTTTTGATTGTAGGAGACCTTTGACTACTAAGAATATTATCCAATATCTTAGTACTATCTTGAAATCGTAACAATTTATCCTTTTCTTCCAAATTATTTACCTTTTAAGATATTTACCTCAACCTGATATTGTTCTTCCTTTTCAAGATATTGCTTCTTCATGATTTCTTCAGCTTTTCTTCCTTCTTCCACTTGTTTCCTTTATTTGAGAATCTCATTTTCTTGTCTTCATCTACTTGAGGTAGTTCTTCATTTTGCTTATTTGATTTTTCAAGATCTTCTTTTAAAGAGAGGATCTTATCTTCAAGACTTTCATAGTAATTGGATCTATCTTTAAGTTTCCTGATTGTTGTACTATTTTCATTTACTTCATTTCTTAATGATGTCACTTCATCCTGTAGCTTTTGACATTGATCTTCCTTTCCCTTGTATTGCTTCCTTACTTTGTTTCTTTCCTCCAACTGAGATTTTAATCTGGTAACTTCTTCTTTGAAGGCACGCTCCATTTTGTCCAATAGATCTTGTTGATCTCTAATTGTGTCTGTGAGCTTTTTAAATTCTAGCTCTATTTGATTTTTTTCTCTTTCCATAAGAGGAAATTCAGTTTTTTCGTTGTCATTTTCATTATCTTCAGATGAACAGAGAAATGTATCACCAGAGGAAAAAAAATTCATACTTGATAGTTCATTTTCTTTTTCATATTCATTCTGAGGTGATTCTAAATCTAAAGAGTTGCTTCCACATAAACCCCAACCATCTCTCCCACTGTCACAGTTCCTTTGATATGTCTACTTCTTTTGAGGTGCTTTCTTCTTTAGCTTCTTTCCCATTGTTTACTACGGATCTCCTTCAAGAGATCAAGCTTCTACCAAAGGACCTGCTTTGATACCAATTGTTGGAAATAATACTGAGAGGGGGTCTGGATCAGTATTTATAGATCAATAAATTTTTCATTTCCATAATCATATTTATATACGCTACTTTAGTGAAGGGAACTCGCGTGTGCACACAACTGTTCTGAAGGAAACTAGTGTATATCTAGTGAACTTATGATTCAGTTAATTCATCATATGTTGATCTTTAATATGTGCAACAGTACTTTATTAAACATTAAACAATAACCATGTGCAGTTAATAATAGAATAAACCATCAAACATAAGCAACACACCTGAATAGCAAGATTTAAGGTGGAAACACAATGTGGGCAAAAACCACCTGCTACTGTCATCTCTATATTATTTTAGTAATAAGAAAATCTGTTTACAATCTTGTACTGGTTTCGACTTATACCAGTATGAAAGAACCCACCTGCAGAAGGCTACAACCTTCTCTCGTTTTCCATCTTCTACTGGAAGGGAGCTGCAACCCCCTAGCTCTTGTACTAGCTAATATGTTTACTAGTATGTAGGTGCCAACCTACAGAAGGCTACGACCTTATTTCTTCCTCCAGGGACCACATTTCATGAATTTTCAGATTGGATACTCCTGGATCACAACACCACAATTTAAGGGTCACGTTTCATCCAATTTTCAAACTGGAACCATTAACAACATTGAAGCTTAGAATCAATCACCATTGCAATACAACCATCAAATACATCTGCATCAACCAATCACTGAAACTCAATCATCAATATCTGAATCAACCACAACTGAATCAATCATTGAAAACCCATCATCACTGAAGCAAATCACAATCAATCAATCTAAACATTCAGACCACTGTCACTAGAACACAGTCACCAAAACACAAAGAAGAACCCAGAACTCTACATCAACAACCAGAACCAACTGCAACTTCAAACATCATATTTCATAATGTATATGCTACTTCGATGTGTTGAACTAGCGTGTATACGCGCTTTTATCAAATCCAACCAGCGTACAGATCTGCAAATATTAACTCATAACTTTGCAGCTATTCCAGACTTCATCAATCTCTAATATAACTGAAACAATCAATCATTGACACCTTTGAACCTCTAACACAACTGAATCAAACAATCATTGAACCTATGACACAACTGAATCAACTATTCATTCAAACTTTATCAAATTCATCCGATCAACGGGAACAAATAGATTACTATAATCAGTAAACAAATATGAACCCAAAATACTACATCAACAACCAAAACAAACTGTAACCTCAAAATGCATGTGTCAGAATGTATATGCTCCTTTAATGAAGCAAACCCACGTGTATACGCTACTTCCTTTTTCCCAACCTGCGTATACCTCTAAAGATACTAAATCATAAAATCTCTTCACCAATGAAAACCAGCGTATATATCTTGAAATACTTACTTATAACTTTGCTGCAATTCCAAACTTCAGACATACCTAGATCATCATATATAAAGGATAAAACATGCATTAACAATCAGATCTAGCTTATCCATTGTCTGATCACATAATGATAAGTCATTATGATCTTGATCCATCATTAGATCTCATCCATCATCAACCACATAGGTGCATCCTTAGTTCAGATCAAGCAAAGCATCAAAAACCCATAACTTGCATATTTGATCTAACACTTCATAAGATATTCAATACTTGCACACCCTGGCCTAATGATCTTCTCCTCCTTATATAGTTTTATTCCCGTCTCAATACCATGGACCAAAACCACTTAGGGCCAATAACTTGGACCAAATACCTAGGGTCAATACCTCGGACCAAATACCTTGGATCAGTACCTTCGACCAAATTACCTTGGACTAAATACCTTGGACCAAAACCTTGGTTTTCCAACATGTATGTACTTTTCCTCCTGTGAAAGTGTGTGTATATGTATATTCTCCTTTTTTTCTATTAACCCATGTGTATAGGTTCTTTTTGTGCAGTGAACCCACGTATACAACTTAACATACCTGAAAATGTCCTTTTTCTTCAACTTCTTGATTCTAATATGCAGTCCTTTGTTCCTTCATCCTATTCTTTTGTACCATTACTTTGTTCCTTCTGTATAGACCTATGATTTTCCATTGTACATTACTTCTGAACTAATTCCTTTGAACTTCTCTACATTTTGTCACATTTGTAAACACAACTTCCATTCATTCTGTCACATCTGATATCTCTCCTATAGATTCATCTAGTTACCGTAAACAAGTGAGTTGTTCTGCTACAAGTGGGTTGCGATCAAGTACAACACATGTATCATAATGCCAACATGATGGTACCAAGGGAACTCATCAGTGAAGGAATATGCTTCCTAGCCACCTACATTGTCCAACACTTCATAAGGGAATGGAGTCGGGAAAGGATCATGTACACAAATGTCATTCAACTTCCTGAGGTATACGCATATCCTTATTCCATCCTTCTTCTTCGTCTCTTGTACTACCATTGGACTTACCCAATCAAATTCTTCCACAAGCTTAATGATGCCTATCATGAGCATCTTGTCTAGCTCTAAGCGGACCTTCTCCTTATACTTCAGATTGAGACGATAATGTACTTTCTTAACCGGCTTCGCATCGGGTTTCAACGTGATCTTCATAACACCTAGGTCCCTGATTATCCCTTTTAAGTCCGTAAACTTGGTAGGGAATAAATCCTGGCATTCACAGAGAAATTCAGTGATTTTATCCACTGTTACGTCATCCAAGTAGTCTCCAATCTCTGCAAATTTGGGCTCTACCTCCGTACCAATATTTACTTGTTTCGTTTTCAGTGGCACAGTTATATCAAGATTCTCAATTTGTGGTCCTTCAACCTCATAGTGACCTTATGTTTTAGGGATGTTAATATTTTGTGGATCCTCATCTTCTTCTTTAGTGGTTACGTTATATCATTCCTGCACATGACTCAGTTGAGTATTCCAGTCGGGTTGAATTAGGTGCAAAGGATCCAGCGGTATCCTAAAGATCGCTACTTTTACTTCTTGTAGCACCTTGTCAATACAATCAAACCTATCTTCAAACCTAAATATCATTATGAATCCTTCATGCAAAATATCCCATTCACCTATACCATGGTAGAGCTCTATTTCTAATTACCAGTTCATCGGGATGACATCTAGAGTGTGACAAAAAAAGTGCACCCTTTCATGTTGGGGCTTCTCTCCATAAGCCTCATCCCATTTGGACAAGTGCACACATGGATCATTCTACCCATCATACTTTTTTGTCATTCATACCTTTGGCCTCCTAAATCATGTTCTTATCATCCTCCTACATTCGCGCCAATCATCGAATCTAACCTTGTGCATACCCCACCACCTTGTGGGCGTAGCACACAATGCCCAGTCCAAAGCCTAGAAGTGCTACTTTTCTGGTACCTCCCTCTCAAATGCATCCAAAAATATATCTACATCATTCAAGCCGTCATAAGTGAGTAGACTTCTTACCTTTGATGACACACAATGCAGCGACTAAGTCATCATGTTACAGCTCAGTGTGGTTACTTCATGTTACCGATTCTTCCAGCGCTCTAATTCTTCATCAAAGTCTGAGGTGCAGGAACTCTTGCGACCCAATGTAATTCATCCATCCACTATTGGATTCACCCAATCTTGGTCTTACGCTATTGTATTATAGATACAATCTAGATCATCATTGCTCTCATAATCACGGACTAGTTCAATATAGCGTGATCCTTCAACAGGATGTAGGAGTATTATTATGCGGAGCAATTTCTTCTCAAATATCATCTTTTGCTTCTTTAGATTGATTAACCTATTCATATCAATAGCCCAATCAATGTCAAGGAGCGCAAGGTACGAGTTGTGCTCATCCACAATTTTTATTACTTCAAAGATATCCAGCGTGCTCGCACCTCCAATATCTATAGTCACCCCTTGCAGCCACCCCATGGGGATGATCTTCTGCTGATTTTCCATCCTTAACTGAATTGGAGACCACTGCAGCTCGGGTCTTCCCATCCATTCCCAAGTCTACTTCGGTAAGACGTTCGTATCTGACCCTAAGTCCAAAATAACATGATCCATCTCATACTCTCCTATCAGCGTGGTCAACCTCATCTCTCGCCCTGTCCTCGTTTTATGCTTACCAATCTTTCATACCACATGCGGTTCACCCAAAGTGTTTCCGGTGCATCTATTTATAAGCTCATGTAATCCTTTTATAGCCTTGCTATCACGCAGCAACTTCATGTAGGTCTCTAGGAAGGTTGTAAGCATACAAGGGTCTATTTCATTATCAGGCTTATCCTTACTCCCTAGGGGGGATAATATGGGGTACAAAGAGAGGTACCCAAGGGAATAATGTAATAATGGAATGGGCCATAGTAATAAATAAGGTGGTTAAACTATATCATGTAAGGGACCACAAGTAGTTAGCAATAATGTAATAAGCCCATGTTATTAGATAGATGGTATTGAGGGACGAAGGGTAATGACCCATGGTATTGTATGTATGAGGCCTATATAGAGGCTAGAGATTCCACATTGAGGGATGTTAGGGAATATTGTATGAACAGGAATATGGCTTGTGGAGTGTTCTCCTTCCTTAAGGAGTGAATGTATGGTGTTGCCCTACCTTAAAGGTTTGATTAATAAAGAGAAGCATTCTATTTATATTCAGATCTTGTTATTTTTGGTGATTATTTACAGTTATTGGGTATATTGGTATTATTTTCATATATTTTCAAATCAGATCTATAACAAGTGTATCAGAGCTATAACAAGTGGTATTAGAGCTCTTTCTTGGGCAAAGTGGAGAAAATATTTTTTTTATTTTTGCAAGAATTTTTTTTGGTCTACGAGTTTGCAGATCATATCTGTATGTTTTGGTACAAAATATGTAAAATCTAATTGTAGGTCTGGATTATTTGTGAAAGAATACCTGATTTAAAAAAAACAGCTGAATTAGAGTCTGGATGAGGGAGATATTGTTGATTTAAAAATCAGTTGGGTTGCAGATATTTTCTTTTGAGGCGACAAGTTAACGGTGCAGATCTGTATATTTTGGTGCAAAATTTGTAGAATCTAATTGCAGATCTAGATTGTTTGTGAAAAAAGTACCCAAGTTCAAAAAAAAAACAATCGAATCGGAGTCCGGAGGAGGGAGATATTGCTGATTTAAAATCAACTATTTTTCAGCAATTTTCTGTGACGACAGGACAATTGTAGCACGGATATGCAATTCCATTGCCTAGATCGGGATTTCTACAACATGAAAAGATGTAGAATGGTTGTTCCAGTTCCAAAAATAGGTCATAATAGGGATTTTGAGCAATATTGACGGAATTGTGGCCATTTCAAATTTTCGCCAAGTAAGTGATTTTTTTCAAAACACTCTTCGTTCTTAATTTTACAAGGAAAGATGATAGCCCTACTATTAAAGAATTCATACAGAGACAAAAGTTGACATATGGGACACTTTGGAAGGTTTCAGTGTGGCTTGGTTTCAAGGATGAGGCTGCCAAATGGTGGTTCTCAATTGACAACAAGCAGTTGACCAAACTTTCAGATGCAGAATTTGAAAGAGTCCTTTTAGACAAATGGTCTCATGCTATAAAATGGAGAATGAGACACGTAAGGGGTTAATTTCTATTGGTGTCTCCTTATTGCAGGTTCATGAATCGATTTAAAAGGAGAAGATGATTGCATCTATAAATCCTAGCTGCAAGCATAATTTTATCAATGTTATTTGGCAAAAAAATTGCAAGTTCCAGCCAAACACATTGAAAACACATAGGTTGATGACGAGGATGTTCAAGTTTATAAGGATTTGAAGCTTTTTATGGATAAGTATGTGTTTCATGGTGATTTTTATACTTCAGATATGGATAACATTGATGTTGTTTTGGGATATCCTTGGATGGAATCTGTGGATACTATCAATATTAATGTGCAGAAGAAACTCCTGAAGCTCTGATACCACTTGTTATAGATCTGATTTGAAAATATATGAAAATAATACTAGTATACCCAATAACTGCAAATAATCACCAAAAATAACAAGATCTGAATATAGATAGAATGATTCTCTTTATTAATCAAATCCTTAAGGTAGGGCAACACCATACATTCACTCCTTAAGGAAAACACTCCATAAGCCATATGCATGTTCATACAATATTCCTTGACATCCCTCAATGTGGAGTCTCTAGCCTCTATATAGGCCTCATACATATAATACCATGGGTCATTACCATGGTTCCCTCAATACCATCTGTCTAATATCATGGGCTTATTACATTATTGCTAACTACTTGTGGTCCCTTACATGATATGGTTTAACCACGTTATTTATTACTATGGCCCATTCCATTATTACATTATTCCCTTGGGTACCTCCCTTTGTACCCCATATTATCCCCCTAGGTATACTATAGGAGGCCTTAGCGAAGCTCTTCTTTGCTTCCATGAATGTTTCGCGTGCGCACTCCAAATCAAATTCTACCTCCTTCGCCAGAGCTTTGCGAACCCATGCACTATCTTCGTGTTGTTTTCCCTTATCATCCCCTATTGTAACTCCACTTTGGAGCATTATGTTGGCATTATGATGCATGTGTTGTAGTTGATGGAAACCCACTTGTAGCAGAAAAACTCACTTGTACGTGGTAACTAGATGAATCTATAGAAGAGATATCAGATGTGACAAAATGCATGACAAGTAGTATTTATAGATGTGATGAAATGCAGGGCAACTTCAAGGAATCAGATCAGAAGGCAACTCTCTCAGATGAAAGATCATGGTATGGTAGGTAAACAACAAGAATGAAGAAAGAAAGGTATACGCAGGTTCACTATATACCAAGTTTCATATACACGCAGGTTCACTATATACCAAGTCGCGTATACATGCAAGTTCACTTTATACAAAGACGCGTATAACGTACACATGCATTTTCATAGAAGGAAAGGCGTGTACATTTCAGAAACTAAATTTTGGTCCGTGGTATTTGGACCATGGTATTTTGGTATTGGTCCATGGTATTTGGTCTTAGGTATTGACCCCAGGTATTGGGTCCAAGGTATTGATTCTATGTGGTTTTGGACCATGGTATTGAGAAAGGCCTAAGACTATAAGAGGAGGAGAAGATCATTAGGCCAAGGAGCAAGTCTTCAATATCTGATGAAGTGTGAGATCCAGTATGCAAGTTATGGGATTATGATGCTTTGCTTGATCTGAGCCAAGGAGGAATCTCAGCAGTTGATGGAGGACAATATCTAATGATGGATCCGGATCTTATGGCTTGGAATGAATCATATCTATATGGCTTGATCATTATTGTTCTAGATCTCTATACTGATGCTTGTGATGTTCTGTAAATATTATGATCTGGGGATAACTGAAGTCTAGAATAGTTGCAAAATGATGAATGAATATTTACAGATGTATACGCAGCTTGACTTTGATAAAATCACGTATACACACAAGTTAGACACATTAAAGTAGCGTATACCATATGAACTATGATGTTTGAAGTTACAGGTGGTTTTGGTTGTTGATGAAAAGTTCTGAGTTCTAGTGACTATTTACTGGTGAGAGTATTCTGCATATTTATATTGGTTGATTGTGATTAGCTTCAGTGTTGATGGATGAGATGCAATAATGGATCAGGATCATAATGACTTATCTTTATGTGATCTGATGGACTAGATCTGGTTGCTAACACACGTATTATCCTTTTGTATGTAATGATCTAGGTATGTCTGAAGTCGAGAAGTGCAACAAAGTTATAAGTAAGTATTTGATGACATATACGCTAGTTTGCTTTGGTGAAGTTGCATATACACACTGGTTCTGTTATCACTCAGGTTGTTCCCAAAAGATCCTGAGAAAAGGGAATACGACCGAGGTAACCATTAACCAGTCTTTTAGTTGCAGTTTATAGCCAATCTGCAACAAGAGAGGGCTCTCTCTTTTTTATTTATATTTGTTTTGCTATATGTTAGGCTAGCTTTGAAGCACAAGTATTTGTTTGGTGTTTCGAAGGTGACATCCAATAGAACAGGGCTGCAAGATAGGAGAATTTCATACCATTGGGTTAATGGAGTCAGTTGATAATGGACCTATGGTATGGTTTTTTAAGCAAAAGGATGAATACAAAGCAAGATAATTAAACACAAAACAATTTTCAAGCTGGAATAAGATGAAATGAAGTCAAGGAATGAAAGGCAATCAAGAATCTTTCATTATGCTAACAGAGGGAAATTGAATAAACACTATCAGGGAGCAGTTAAGAATTCCTTGATGATATTTAGTGTAAAAGAACCAGGGAGATAAGAGCAGTTAAGAATTCTTGCCTATGCTAGTCCTGAAGAAAACATAATAATTGACAGGAATTGAACACAGAGTACAGTCAAGCAATTTCTGGGTCATCCCTTTTTCCTACAATTCAGAATGTGATATATAGATGATATGTAAAACATAAGAACAGTAAAGCAAGGGTAAAAAGACTTATTGTTCCATGAAGTAACACAAGAATTTTGCAATATATTCTTCTGCCATTAATCCCACAACAGAAAGTTCACCAACAAAGCATTCCAACAATCTTTATTCAGAAAGTTTCTCAACATTACAGCGCAAGTCCATAATGATATTCACCAGCCAACAACAACACATATATTGAGGAGGTATTTATACAAAGAGAATTACAAAATATCCCACAGGGAAAATATCAGGCAATAAATTTATCCATCTACTTCTTCAAAAGCAATAAATGATGTTGGAAACAATGCGTAATGAATGTAGAAGTAACTACACTGTATTGGCTGCCTTAGGTGGTTTATTATCTTTGACTTTTTGGCTTATCAAGTCGGCTGGCCGCTGTCTCCTTGATTTTCATTTCTGAGTTGTCGTCACAGCCCTGTCACCTGTGCCTGAGTCTGCTTTAATGCATTCTGGCGCGAATTCCCTCCTTTGCCATTTTGATTTTCTGATAGGTGACCCATGTATTGGAATTTGCTTTAATGCAGATGATCAAAGAAAGAGAATCAACATTACCTTGGTAAAACCTCAAGCATGTTCTGCCACCATTGATCTATTGGCAACTGGTGTCTTTGTAATTTTATTAATGTCTCATCAGCTTCAGTATACCTGTAGTAATTGGGCTATACTTCAAAAAGATGTATTATCTCATGTTCAATGTAGAACAAATTTTCTAATTTGTCATATAAACTCTATCCAGAGGGAGGCACTACCTCTTCTGAGCTGCTTGATGATGCTGTGATTTGATTAGAAACATAGGTATTTACCCTGCGAGCATATTGTTCATGTGTTAACAGTCTTCCATTGCTGGTCAATAAGCTCGGTAACCCCTTGCTCTGCAACACTGCAAACTTTTGTCTGAAGGCATTTATTTCTATTTGCATCTCTTGGCACTTTCTTTCCAAAGTTTGTACAAAATTCCTCATGGTCAATACTTTTTTTACTGTCAAAATTGTATTTATTCTGTCCTGAATGTCTAGTGCTGCTAGTTGCTCTTTGTATGAGTATTCAAAAAGTGAATTAGTTTATTGGCCTATTCGGGCTTGGTTGCCAATAATGCTTTGGCTTTTTGAGTCTCAAATTGAACTATCGCTATCAACTCAATCTGGTCATGAATAGTCTAGATTGATGTCCATTGATCAGTGATGGACTGGCCCATTTTAGCCCATAGAATTGTTTTTATCTCTGCTAGAGTTTTGTGAAGAGTAAGGTCCTTCTCCAAATCTTTTACCTTATTTTTCAAGGCCTTTACCTCTCTTGTTTTCTCAGCTACAGTTAGTTTGGATTTATCATAATTTACGTCAATCTTGGCTAGTTTTTCTTTGGCTTCCCTTAGCTCCACCATTTGGAGTTCCAAAGCCTTTATTTCTTTCATCATATCCTCCATGCTCAAGCTGGTATCTGGTACTACTGTAGTTGTTGCTGAAACCGAGGTACATGTTGTTGATGCCGGCTAAGTAGGAGGGACTACTGTGGTGATTGTAGGAGGAGCAGTAGTAAGAATTGGAGCTGTTTGAGCTGGTTGAGAGGCCAACTCTCCCTGTTTTCCTTATAATGCTTTCTCCAATGCCTTCTCTGTTTCTGCTAGCCTTTCATTCATCCTCATTAGCAAAATTACCACATCTTCCTCTTCTTTCTGTTGTGAAACTTCCGTGGTTTGGGGATGTATTGTAACTGGCAGCTTGAGCTGCCTCCTAAGGGCTGCTATATATTCTTCTTTATTTTTAATTAAGGCCTGTATGCCCTTAGGATCCTTGGGATCATGTCCCAGCTCAATGATAATTCCCTCCAAAGATTTAATTCTGTTATCCTTGGCTAATGAGGAGGTCTTCTCTAACTCCAATTGGGGAAAAGTATTGTGCAGTGAATTTTGCAGTCTGTGAGCCAATAATGTTTTGTCTGCTAAGGTAGAGTATACCATTTCACCAGTTTTCTTGTGTGACTCAATCTGGTCCATTGGGTGGTTGTCTTTGGAGAGAACTTCTAGATTGGTCCTGATATAATCAGCAGCTGACTGTGGCTGCTGCATTGTAGGCCTGAAGTGACTAAGGGTCATTTTCCCTTCTTGGCTATCATAGGCTGCCATTAGCCTTTGTTGATTGGTGGGAGCCATTCTTAGCAATTGATTATAAAGCTGGAACCTTACTGGCTCATTTCTGGCCTTTATTTCAGTGAATGCTTTCTTGATATCTGAGCCTTGTTTGATCTATTGCTTGGTGGATGTAACCTCAACACCATGTTGCCTCTCTTACTCTTGCTGAAAGGAGCTAGTTGATATCTCCAGAATTGGAGGAATTTGTTGTTCAGATGTTTCCTCACCTCTTAAGTTGCCTACAGTTTCTTTTGTCGGTTCTTCCTCAGAGTAAGGGTTCAACCTTTGCCTCTTTTCCCCTTGCTGTTCTGTGGATTCCCTTGTGGGTGTTTCTTCCTGCCTGTCCCTCTTCTTGGCTCTTTCCTCATTTAGAGGGGTTTGTAACACAGGGATTTCAATTACCTTTGCTTGTGTTGAAGGGACTTGCCCTTGACTCTTCTCCTTGGCTGTATCTGGCCAGTCTGCCATTGTATCCTGTTGTCCTGAAAGTTGTACTTCCTTGCCTTTGGATGTCCCTATAGGTGGAGTAGTCTCTTGGGCAGGTTGTTGTGAAGTTGTGGTAGATGATGTGCCCGCTCCAAGTTGTTGAGGCAATGTGAAAGGCACCTGTCCAAAAGTGTCCAGGTCAAGTGTTTTTTCGAGTTCTTTCATTTCTTTTTCTAATTTCTCTTCTTCAGTAAACTCTTCAACTAGTGTGCCTTCTACCCATTCCTATTGATTAGCATATTATTCAATTTCAGGGATTTTGTGGTGCACATATCCTATAAGCTTGTTTTTTACTCTTCTAAAACTTATGAAATGTTCAGGGTCATATGGTGACCAAAGAAAACTTTGTTTCAGCATAAGCTGATCTTTTAATATCTTATCTGCTTCTTCCTAGGCTTCTTCCCTTTTATTGAAGATAGAAGGGCCCAATTGATGCCTTATCTTGAGCTATGCTTTTTTCCTAGCACCATAGAAATGAGTCAAATCTGAACTACTCAATTGCCGGTAGTATTCCAGGGCAAAGAGTCTCATAGTGACATACTTCGGCAGCTCGTAGGGAGCTAATTGACAGCCATAGATCCTGATCATTGTATGGTGTTGGTAAAAATACCAGTCACCAATACTGTATTCCTTTGAGAGATGTAGGATTTTCTGCATCTCAGCAGAGAGCATGGCAGGAGGAGTTGTTATCAACAAGGATGTGGCTGGATATATGAACAGGTCAATGAATTCACAATATGTATAAGACGAATGGTGGACCTCATGGAATAATGAGGTCCAGAAAATTATATACTTCCTTTCACCTTTGAGGTCCAATTTTCTAAGGGGAACTTGGAAACTATCAGGTTGATAGTACAACAGCAAATGATATATGTAAGAGGTGTATTTGAACACTCTTTCTCTCTCCAGAATCATGAATTCCTCATGGATTTTATTTGCTATGAAGGTAGCATAATCATACTTGACAGTAGGGGGCTGTCCTGGAGTGAATATGGACATTAATACCAAAACAATTTCATCAACATACTCACTGGTTTTGAATCCTAAGATATAGGGTATCATGTCTATAATGAGTCTCCCTGCCTCATTGAACTAGACTTGGAGATAAGGAGGAGGTTGATTAGGCTAGCAATTTTGTTTCATAAACAACTGAGCAATTCTTGTTATCCCTGAGCTAGGCAGTTTGGCCCCTTGGTCAAGCAATAATTTCATGGTGAGAGGAGCCAGAGGCTATGTTGGCTTGAAGTTCAACATCTCATTTATGGATTGAGGAGTGATATAGAAAAGTACAGACCCTGATGGAGCCATAACTGCTCTTTGTGTGGGTTCATAACTTGCACAGCATAAATGGATGAAATCAGGGAGCACATTTACTGAGGGGAGGTAATAGATAGGCATGTTCGACTCCCAAATTCCCAAGACATCAGTGCTGCTTCTGTGGTATTTTTAATTTCACAAAAGGCTTGCAGGTGAGATTTATAACCCATCATATGTTGGGTGTGGAGACTGATTATCTTCTATATTCAAAGGTATCGCCACATAGGACCCTAGTTCGAAATGAGGGCGGCAACACCGCCCATAAAATATTCGCTGCAGGGGGGGCCTAGGTGGGGGTGGCTGCGACCTTTTGGAGCCCCCCCCTGGCGAGGGGTTTCGAAGGCAGCGCCCCTGAAACTAAAAACAGTTGTAAAATTGACTTGTAAAAGTATAGTAATTTGTAGTCAATCTGGGCCGTTCATTAGGCGGATGATCTGACAGTAGAACTTATGTTTAGTTTAGGGTTTTTTGCCCTAGAAGGCAACCCCTCTCTTTGTATGATGGTATTGTATTTGAGGCTGTGTGATAGATGTGTATTCTGTGAGCGAGAAACAGAGAGGTGAGACTGTGAGAGAAAACAGAGGATATTACAACGGATTTGATGTAGGTTGTGTCTCTTCATTTTGCTGGATAATAGAAAGGAAGGACTGGCTGTTCGGGGTGGACATAGCCCAAACTGGGTGAACCACGTATATATGTGTCTCTCTTGTTTTGTGCGTTTTCTATGTTTATATTTCTGCAATATTTTATGTGTTCCATTGCTTCGTAATATATAATTTTCTAACAACTGGTATCGGAGCCGAAGGTCTATTTGGTTAATAAACTCGCAGGAAAGAAGGGTTCCTGGTTCGAGTGGGAGCAATGGCGGAAGATGGTAAGTTTAGGGTCGAGAAATTTAACAGCCAAAACTTCTCGCTGTGGAAGATGCAGATGGAAGATTATCTGTATCAGAAAGATCTATACCTACCATTGGGCGGAAAAACAAAGATGCCGAAGGGTATGAAAGACGAAGAATGGAACCTTCTCGATAGAAAGGCACTCGGAACAATACGGTTGTGCCTTGCTGCGTCAGTCGCCTTCAACATTTCGAAGGAAACCACGATAGAGGGTTTGATGCAAACATTGTCGAAACTATATGAAAAACCATCGGCCTCAAAAAAGGTATTTCTTATGAAACGATTATTTAATATGAATATGTCGGAAGGTGGATCTGTTGCAAACCATTTGAATGATTTTAATACAGTTACAAGTCAGTTAATTTCTGTAGGGGTAAAATTTGATGATGAAGCTAGAGCTCTGTTATTCTTGTGCTCATTACCAGAAAGTTGGAATGGTTTGGTAATGGCCATTAGTAACTCCGTTTTTGGATCTAGTACTTTAAAGTTTGATGATGTTGTCAGTGCTATCCTTAGCGAGGAAATGCGACGGAAAAACTCCGGTGGGACATAGGGAAATGCTTTGAGTGCAGAGTCTAGAGGAAGAAAAATGGAAAGAGGAAAGAGCTCAGGATATCACAGTAAATCAAGGAAAGGCAGATCCAAGTCCAGATCGGGGATAGTGTGCTGGAAATGTGGAAAGAAAGGACACAAAAAGAAAGACTGTAGATCTCGGAAGGGAAAAGAGGGAGATGCACAGCAAGAAAACAATCATGAAGCAAATGTGACAGGTGAGGTGTTACAAGATGCTTTGATTCTTTCTTTCGAAAATATTACTGATTCCTGGGTGGTAGATTCAGGGGCTTCATTCCATGCCACACCTGATAAGAAATAATTTCATGACTATGTTCAAGGAGATTTTGGACAAGTTCGTCTGGGTGATGATAAACCCTGTAAAATTGTTGGAATGGGTAAGGTTCTTGTAAAACAGCAGAATGGAAACCAATGGCTATTAAAGGAGGTAAGGCATGTTCTAGATCTAAAGAAAAATCTGATTTCAATAGGGCAGTTAGGCAGTGAAGGTTGCGTGACAACTTTCACAGATAAAGCTTGGAAGGTCACCAAAGGAGCCCTCGTAATAGCAAAAGGCGAAAAGGTTGGTACATTGTATTTATGCAATGGTATTTCTAACTCTATTAATGCTTTAACTTCCAAAGGAGCAGATGCAGCATTATGGCATCATAGGCTCAGACACATGAGTGAAAACGGGATGAATATTCTTCACTCAAGGAATTTGTTGCCGGGTTTGAAGAATGGTGATTTGGACTTCTGTGAGAATTGCATTTATGGAAAACAGAAGAGAGTCAGATTTCTCAGAGTTGGGAAAGAAAAGAAGAAATAAAAATTAGAGCTTGTGCATACAGATGTATGGGGACCTGCTCAGGTATCATCTCTCGGTGGCTCTCGTTATTATGTTACTTTTATTGATGATGCAACTAGAAAAACTTGGATTTATTGTATTAAGAATAAATCTGATGTATTTGATACTTTCAAGAAATGGAAAGCTTTGGTTGAGATTGAGACAGGAAAGAAATTGAAGTGTCTTAGATCAGACAATGAAGGTGAATATTGCAGCAAAGAGTTTTATAGGTACTTTTCAGAGCATGGAATTCGCAGAGAGAAGACAGTTCCAAGAACACCACAAGAAAATGGTGTCAGAAAGGATGAACAGAACAATCATGGAGCGTGCAAGGTGCATGAGATTGCATGCAGGATTGCCTTTACAGTTTTGGGCAGATGTTGTAGATACTGCTGTTTATCTAATAAATAGAGGGCCTTCAATTTCCTTGGATGGTGGTGTTCCAGAGGAAGCATGGACAGGTAAAAAGGTAAACTACTCTATTTTAAAGCCTTTTGGTTGTGAGGCCTTTCTCCATATTGATAAAGAAAATAGAACAAAGCTTGAGGCAAAGTCAAAGAAATGTACCTTTATTGGATATGGTGTTAATGATTTTGGTTATCGCTTATATGATTACGAAAATCACAAAATCATTAGGAGCAGAGATGTAATATTCAATGAAAAGGTCTTGTATAAGAATCAGTTGCAGGAAAAGAAACTGGAAAAGGAAAACAAGGAATACGCAGTTCTTGATGAAATCACTGAAAAAGTAAAGGTGCTTGAAAATAATAATAATCAACAACCACAACAACAGCAACCACCACAACAACAACAGGCACCCGAAACACCTGAAAGTGGTGTTAGAAGATCTACCAGGATAAGTAGACCCCCTGAACGATACTCTCCTTCATTATATTATTTACTGTTGACTGATTCTGGTGAACCCGAATGTTATGAAGAAGCAATGCAGGTTGAAAGCAGGAAGAAGTGGGAGGTAGCCATGGAAGAAGAGATGGACTCCTTAATGCATAACCAGACTTGGGATTTAGTCAGGTTTCGTGTAGGAAAAACTACATTGAAGAATAAATGGGTTTACAGCCTGAAGGAAGAAGATAGAGGAAAACATAGGTATAAAGCTAGACTTGTTGTGAAGGGGTTTGCACAGAAGAAAGGTATTGATTTTGATGAAATATTTTCTCCTGTTGTTAAAATGACTTCAATCAGAACTATTTTAAGTCTTGTAGCAGCTGAAGATTTGCATCTTGAGCAGTTATATGTAAAGACAACCTTTCTCCATGGGGATTTGGAGGAAGAAATATATATGTAGTAGCCACAAGGATATGAGGTGAAAGGGAAGGAGAAACTAGTGTGCAGGTTGAAGAAGAGCCTGTATGGCTTAAAATAGGCTCCAAGGCAGTGGTATCTAAAATTTGACAAGTTTATGTCTGAACAAGGTTATACTAGATGTCACTCTGATCATTGTGTTTATTTGAAAAAGCAAAATGATGGCAGCTATATTATATTGTTATTGTATGTAGATGACATGCTTGTTGCAGGATCTAACATGCAAGAAATAAATGTGCTCAAAAGAAAACTGGCAAATTCATTTGCAATGAAGGATTTGGGAGCTACAAAACAAATCCTTGGTATGAGAATAACTAGAGACAGGAAAAATCGTAAATTAACATTGTCTCAGAATGAGTACATACAAAAGGTGCTGAAAATATTTAACATGCACAATGCAAAACCAGTTAGTACACCTTTTGCTAGCCATTTCAAACTTAGCAAGGAAATGTGCCCAAAGACCCAAGAAGACATGGATTATATGTCTAAAGTTCCATATGCATCAGCAGTTGGAAGCTTAATGTATGCAATGGTCTGCACAAGGCCTGATATTGCACATGCAGTGGGAGTTGTAAGCAGGTACATGAACAATCCAGGAAAGGAACATTGGATGGCAGTGAAATGGATTCTCAGATATTTGAAAGGTACCACAAATCAAGCATTATGCTTTGGTGGTTCAAACATCTCCCTACAAGGATATGTTGATGCAGATATGGCAGGTGACATAGATAACAGGAGGAGCACTACAGGATATGTATTTACTATTGGAGGAACAACTATCAGTTGGGTTTCAAAAATCCAAAGTGTTGTTTCACTTTCAACAACAGAAGCAGAGTATGTTGCTGGTACAGAGGCTAGTAAAGAAATGATTTGGTTACAAAGGTTTACGGGTGAAATGGGTAAGGAGCATGATATGGGCTCATTATACAGTGATAGCAAAAGTGCCATTCATCTTGCAAAGAACTCAGTGTTTCATTCCAGGACAAAACACATACAGATCAAGTACCATTTCATACGATCAGTGTTGGAAGATGGAGAGTTGAAGCTGGAAAAGATACACACTAGCCAGAATCCTGCAGATATGCTAACAAAAGTTGTAACCAGGGAGAAACTGAGAATATGCTCAGTTTCAGTTGGTCTTCAAGGATGACGATGAAGATGAGAAACAGCCAGGTCCAAAGAGGAGTCATTGTCCAGCAAATGGAGTAGCGGTGGAGTTGCTACAATCAGTCTCCAAGTGGGAGATTGTTGGGTGTGGAGCCTGATTATCTTCTATATTCAAAGGTATCGCCACATAGGACCCCAGTTCGTTGCTGCCTGTAAAATATTCGCTGCAGGGGGGGTCCAGTGGGGGTGGTTGCAACCTTTGGGAGCCCCCTTGCTGGTGAGGGGTTTCGGGGGCAGCTCCCCCGAAGCTAAAAACAACTGTAAAATTTCCTTGTAAAAGTATAGTAATTTCTAGTCAATCTGGGTCGTTCATTAGGCGGATGATCTGACGGTAGAACTTATGTTTAGTTTAGGGTTTTTTTCCCTAGAAGGCAACCCCTCTCTTTGTATGAGGGTATTGTATTTGAGGTTGTGTGATAGATGTGCATTCTGTGAGCGAGAAATAGAGAGTTGAGACTGTGAGAGAAAACAGAGGATATTACAGCGGATTTGCTATAGGTTGTGTCTCTTCATTTTGTTGGATAATAGAAAGGAAGGACTGGTTGTTCGAGGTGGACGTAGCCCAAACTAGGTGAACCACGTATATCTGTGTCTCTCTTGTTTTGTGCATTTTTTGTGTTTATATTTTTGCAATATTTTATGTGTTCCATTACTCTGTAATATATATTTTTCTAACGTCATATCCTTAATTTGGTAGTCCCTGTCAGCAAGGGGTATCCATTCCAATTCTTTATGAGGGGCATTGAGAGGGGCAATATTCAAGGCCACTGGAGCCTCCATATTCAATTTGTTAAATGACCTTTTAACTTGGAGTTAGAGCTTTTTTAACAACAAAAAATATAATACTGGCCCTGGTTTTCCTCAAGAAATTGCAGACTGGTTCTCTTCAGGAAATTGCCTTGCTGGGTGAAATTCATAGTAAAAACAGAGTTTGCAGAGTTGAGTCAGGAAGTTAAAAAAAAAAGGGAAAGGGTGCTCCCTTTGCAGGCGTTTTTTTTGGTGGTTTTGCAGGCGGAAATGAGCTCGACTTTTAGTTCAATGGGCAATTTGCAAAGGACAATAGAATTAGTGGGTTTTCTTTGGAAACATGGTTAAATCGTGACTTAAAGTGCCAAGGTTTGCAGGTAGGAACCTACTGTGATTCGAATTTTAGCTCTCCAAGTGACTTTAACAGAGAAATTTCGTAAAAATAGGGTTTGTGGGCAAATATCGACTAAGTACCTGTTTTACAGGCGACTAGTGCGAAAAGTGGTTGCATACTGAGCTGAGGGGGTCGTGTTTGCAGCGTGAACTCGCCTGGGTGGCGGACTGGAGCGTTGGTGGCGAATTGAACGTAACATGCATGCACAGTCTCCGCAACACAACAAAATAAAAATAAACCAAACCATCACTTTCACGCCTTTTTAACAAATTTGGGCTTTTTTCGGGCTTTTTGGCACTTTTTTGGGATGACATCATGATGACGTAATTTTGTCCTGTAGCAGAGTATGGAAGGTGATGTGGCGGATGACGTGGTCGCTGACATGGGTGGATGACATGGCAGACACGGCAGACTAAATAGTGACGCGGGCGCTGACGTGGGGGGATGACATGGTCAACGGGAGGCGAGAGCGGTTTGTGGTTTCTATCGCACCACCTTATGTACGGGGGCGTTTTCTGGCAGAACAGGCCCGATGCAATGGACGGAAAACACGTGTCCCGGGGTACAGCGGGAAAACTGCTTTCTATCGGGGATGTCAGAGCGGCTCCGATATCAACGAGAGCCATTGGATGGGGAGGGCCTGATCCAACGGTTGACGGGAAGGCAAGGTGGTGGGCGGTTATGGCGCGGGAGCCCACCAATCATTTAATGTTTTATATGTATAGCGGGGGTTAAAAAACTTTGGGTTATGGTATTTTTCGGGTGCGGTTGTTTATTTAACCGGGTGTTAAATAAACCCCGATGGTTTATGAACACAGAAGGGCTATTATTAAGGTCCCAAATGGACCAATAATTCCCAAAACTTTGTTGTAAGGCTATAGTTGCCAAGGGTAGGGATATTATGTATTTTTTGGGTTTTTTGTATAGTTTTTTATAGAATAGGGGTGGGAAAATGATAAAGGAGCTATATAATAGAGTCAATGTTAATATGAATATGTGGGATGAAACTATATGAATAAATGCTAAGTTTATAGGGTGAAAAAACTTAGGCATAGGGAAATGGAAGGAAAAATGGAATGATTATTTTTACACAAGAAATGTGGCTTGTTTTAACCAAGTAAACACAAAGTTTCACTTAGTATTTCTCATAAGATTAAATGAGTTAGGACTATTGAGCAGATCCCAATGTCCTAGAGGGGATTTTATTAAGTGTTCTTGGGGAAATGAGAGGGGAAATTAGTCATGCTTCACTGACCTGTAGCTACTTTGCCATGATGTTTGGGATACCCATGAGATAGATCACTTTTAAAGTTGATCACCAGGCTTCTGCAACATCAGAATTACCTACCCGTTCTACTACACCTAGCATTTTTTCTTCATCTGGTTTGGGTGCATTTGAACTAGAAAATCCTTTCTCTCTTTTTCTTTTGACTTCCCTCCTATCTAAGTCTACCCTTATCTCTCCCAGGGGCTCAGATTCAACTGTTGAGCACCCTTGTTTCTCTACCTAGCTAGTGATCTACCAAGCTTGAACTGTTTGGACAGACCTTTATTCTCTATTCTAAAACAAGAAATTTAAACATGGACTAGCCAAGATTAAGCTATTTTTCCACCCATCAAGTGTGACAAATTCATTGATTGCATGACTTGGATTTCTTTGCCACAAGTAGTACAGTAGTGGCATTTTGACTAGCCACTTTCCTGGTCTTTCTTTGGGGTTCATTTTCTTTCTTTTCTTGACCAATTCATTTTTCTTGCCCTTTGATTTTTCTTTTAGGGCATACCCTCTTTACATTTTTTAAATTTTTCTGTTTTCTGGGATATATGGAACCTTTGCAGCACCGAAAGGATGATCTTATTTGGCATTTCCCCAGTCAATCATGAAATATGACACCTATTGGTATGGGAACCTAACAGTGGCTCCACTTGGGGATGGCTTTTCCAGGTGAAAAGCTAAGAACAACAGGTCATATGGCCTTACTTTCAACTCTTGATGTAGTGTGAGACTTCCTTCTGCTGTAGACAAATAAACTGAGTCGTTGTAGCATGTATACACTTCTTATGAGCTGATCTGTACAGAATTACAGCTCCATTTTTGCTAGTTTGTCTGAGTTTTTGTTATCATCTCTATATCTCCCAAGTTTTCTTCTTGATTTCTTCTGATAAAGACAAAATATACACAAAAGGGTGGCACAATTCCTTACTTTTCCATCAAAATTTGTTGCATCCTATTCCCTATCTTATTGCTGTAATGAACTGCTAAAATAAACACTATTTATGTACAATATATAGTCCTGTTATGTTGATCAAAGAGGATCAAAATAATGCTTGAGAATTCACCCATTGACCGGCCCTTCCTCAGCTTCTGTACCATCTAAACTCTCCAAAAAATAGGTGTTATTTCCTTGTATAGCCTGAATGACAAAACAGCCTTTCCATAGGAAATCAAATTTGCCATGTTTTCCTTTGTCTTCCCTCCTAGAATCCCACTTCAGCACTTTGTTTCCTATGAAGAAATCCTCTGCTTTTGTTCTTTTGTCAAAAATCTTCTTGAGTTTGTCTTTCAGAACCTCAGTTCTCTGATACACTTCCTCTCTAGTCTGCTGCAAGTGAATAGTTTGATTGATTCTTCTTTGGATATCATTGGGTTATGCTTGTATTTCTTGCAACAATTTGATCACAGGGATTCCCAAGGATGAAGGGAACAGAGCCTCCATGCCATAAACCAATTCATATGGGCTTATTGCAATGGATCTTTTGGTGGTCAATCTGTCGGCCCATAGTGCATTTACCAGTTTTTTATGCCAATTTTTCTTGTTTTCCTCCAAGACTTTCTTAATGATGTTGATCAAGCTCTTATTGGATGACTCAGCTAGACCATTACCTTGAGAGTAATAGGCTGTGGAGTGGCCCAAGGTAATTTGGTACTTATGACAAAAATTGATCATTCTTTTGGATTTAAAGGCAGCAGCATTGTCTGTAATAATCTTCTCCGAACAGCCAAATCTAGACAGAATATTGGTTTCTAAGAATTGCATGATGATTGAGTCATTGGCTTGCCTACAAGGGATAGCTTCTATCCATTTGGTAAAATAGTATGTGGCTGTTAAAATCCATCTATGCTGGCCAGAAGATGAAGGATGAATTTCCCCAACGAAGTCTAAACCCCATTGTTGAAATGGCCTTTCAGTTGAAATGGGTTTGAGGGGTAAAGGTAACAACTTTCTCTTGCCTTCAAATATTTGGCATTTATGGCAAGAAATTACAAATTTTTTCACATCAGCAAACAGAGAGGGCCAATAGAAACCAGCTCTTAGAATTTTATCAGTTGTTGACTTCCAATATAAATGTCCACGAAAGTCCCCTGCATGAAATTCCTTAAGTACTTTATCAGTTTCATTCTGTACTAGGCAATTCAGCAAAATACCTTCATGATTCTTCCAAAATAAAACATTGTTTATGATATAAAACTTTGAAGCTTTCATTTTTAAGAATCTCTTCTTAGTTCTGGATAACCCTGAAGGAGCTTGTAGGTTTAATAATACATAAACTATATCAGCATACCAAGGTGATTGTAAAAATGCTTCATTGATCTGTGGAGTCGCCATCTCCTACTCGTTATCTAGTTCATTGATGTCAAGGGCTTGGAAATTGGTTTTAGTCATCAATTCAGCTAAGCCTTGTCCTTTTATCAGTTTTGTTGGTTTGATTTCAATGTCATATTCCAAAATGTTGGCTATCCATTTGCCCCTTTTTCCTTCAATTCCTTCTTGAGTCAGAATGTCCTTGACCACGACATTTGGAACGTAGGCTATCACGTGAGAGTATAAGATATAAATTCAAAAATCCTTGATGGCTTTTACAAGGGCATAAGCTTGTTTCTCCATAATTTGATATTTGAGTGGTGCATCTCTAAGTGCTTTTCTGAAAAAAGCAATGGGCTTCTCACATCCTTGGTCATCTTTTTGCAATAGGACAACAGCAATAGTATGCTCAGATGCAAAGGAAAAGATTATGAAATCTCTATCGAATTTGGGGCTTGTAAGGACAGGTGTTTTGGTCAAGGCTATTTTGATTTCCTCAAAGGCTTGTTTAGCTTCTATTGTCCATTTGACTTTATAATCTTTCTTCAGCATGTTGTTTAGCAATCTTATTAGTTCAGCTAAGTTGGGAATGAATCTCCTTAGGAAATCGATCTTTCCTAAAAAAGCTTGTAGTTCTTTGATGTTTCTTGGGTGAGGCACTTGGAGGACAGCTTGAATTCTGTCCGGGTCAATTCTGATGCCATCTTTTGAAATTATGTGACCTAGGAGTTTGCCTTCTTCTAGGCCAAACAATGATTTCTTTGGGTTCAGTGATATGCCATATTTTCTGCAAATTAGGAACACTTGTCTCAAATGCTCTAAATGTTCTTGGTCTAATTTTGAAAAAGCAGTGAGGTCGTCAAGGTATATGACTAAGAAATCATGAATTTCTTTTGCAAAGGCTATGTCCATTGCTCGTTGAAATTTGGCCCTTGCGTTCTTAAGTCCAAAAGGCATTTTGAAATATTTGAAGGTTCCCCAAGGTGTTGTAAAGGCAGTTTTATCTTGATGATCTGGGTGAACTAAGATCTGATTGAATCCTGAGGATCTATCCAGCAGTGAGATCCTAGAAGCTCCCACTACCCTTAAAAAAATGTGATCCATCTTGGGTAATGGGTAGTGGTCTTTGAGAGAGACTTTATTCAAATTTCTTAAGCCCACACACAGTCTTATCTCTCCCGTTTTCTTCCTAGTAGGTACTAGGTTTGAAATCCATTCAGAGAACCTAATAGGTGAAATTATTCCAACTTCATATATTCGTTTGACTTCCTTTTCAATCAGGGGAAGGAGGACAGGATTCACCCTTCTGAGCTTTTGTTTAAAAGGTTTTTGATTCTCTTTCAAGGGTATTGTATGTTGGATGACAGAAGTATCATAGGACTTGAGGTCCTCATAGCTCCAAGTAAAGACATCCTCGAATTCTTTAAACAACTCAATGTATTTCAACTTTTGGTTAGGAGGCAATGTTTTGGACAGTTTTATCATTTTGGGATTTTTTGTGGTTCCAATATTGCAGCCCTCCATCTCTGCATTTAGTGGTTGCATTTATGGCTTTCTTGGAATATCATTTGAATCAAATATGTCCTCCAAAGGAGTTAGGCCTGTGGGCAGAAAATTATCCTTTAGTTCAATTACTTGAGACTCTCCCTCAGCCATTTCATCAAGGTCCATTTGCTTCAACTCTTGTAAATTTTTGTTATAAAAAGTTGTTGGATGCAAAATCAAATTTGTTGTTTCAGCTGATATACTTTTCTCACTTTTGTCTATTTGTTGTTGATCATCAATGGTGCTTGTGTCAATGTTTGTACCTAAGAATTCCTCTTTCAAAGTCAGGAAATTATTTATTTGTGTATCATTTTCAAACACCTGCCAATTTTTGACATTATCTGGGATAGCGGGTCTGTGTTTGATTTCAGCAGTGAAGTGGTCGTTGGGTTCAAATGGTAGCTTGCAAGTGCTGGCAAAAGTTGCCAAACTATGTGCATGTAAATTGTGTTTTCTTGGAATTTTGGTGAGCTGAGATTCTGAGAAGGTGTTAAGTATTTCAATGGCTGCCCCTCTGTAAGCTCTTAGCCTAAGATCATTTGTAACAAAGTTTCCCTTTATCTGTTGGATAATCAAATCTGAGTCCCCTAGAATTGAAATCCTAGCTGCCCCAAGACTTTTAATTAGTTTGAGACCTAGTAAAAGGGCCTCATATTCGGCCATGTTGTTGTACATCTGAAATTTAGCCTATATGCATGACCTTGAGCATGGTCATTTTACATGTTGTGTATCCACACCCCTGCCCCTGCTCCTAATTTGTTCACTAACCCATCAAACTCTAAGTACCATAAGATTTCTTGATTACCACTAGTCTTAGGAGTTTTGGAAACTTGCTCAGTGGGCAGATTTGGATTTTGTAGCTCATATGGTATGTCTTGTTCTTTTGTTACATCAATCACATAAAAAAAAAATTGATCTTGAGCACCAGATTGTTCATTTATGCTTTTTGTTTGTGTTGTTTCTAGGAGTTTGACATCTGTTTTGGGACACATCTCAACACTTTATAAGATGAATGAATCCATATTGGAATGCATAGAATAGATGGGGAAGTTTTGGGGTTTCTCTTTACTGCTAACCACATATTCATCAATGTTTCCCAATATAATCTCTTTGGTTGTCCAAAGACTGAAATGGTGGCATAGGACATGTCTAATTTCAAAGATCATTGGAGTTATGCACCCCAATATCTGGACAAAAGCATGCCATACTTTGGTGGGATATCAGCTACCACCACATCCATCGAGATTGTCTTGGCAGGGTATTGTACTAGAGATACACACAAATCTTTGATTAGGCCTAGACACCTGAACTGGAATCAAATGAGAACAAGTCTTTGTATGGCCTTGTGATATCTAGGTCTAATATTTCCATTACAGACTTAGGCATAAGATTATGGGAAGCTCTCGAATCAAACATTGCATTATGCAGCACCTTGTCATGAATATTTAAGCTCACATAGAATGGAGGAACTCCTCCATCTACTATTTTACCGTTCACCTCAGGACCAAAAATCAGTTCTGGTTGGTCATCTAAAACATTGACTGCATCCCTATTCTCTGATATTTGAAGTGACCTATTGATTTGTTCCCTATAAACTTCATTTTTAGCCAACTCGGACAGAGGAATGGCTATTTTCAGCTTACCTATTTCTATTTCTAGGTTGAAAGATTTTTCCACTTGAATTCTTGTATTGCACGTGGCAAAGTTTTCCTTTTTTGCTGTATTTTCAATGACCTTCTTTTCATCATGAGTGCTGTTATGACCTAAATCTGCTTTGAGATTGTTTTCATAGGAGCTGGTTACATTTTCGTTTGGAGGAAAGGATGTGGATGGTTGGTCACTTGATGGTTGTAAGTCTGATACATCCTCAACCGTGGGTTCCTTTGGGTTGGGGTCTATTTTAGTAGGGAGTTTTGTCAACATTGTTTTATCCTTAACTTTCTTAGGCTGCTTACTATCTTTCAACTTGTTAGGTTCAGGCACATCTATCGTTTTTCTTCTTAATTTGTATTGTTTATGAACCTCATAGACCGCCGCATCATACCCTTCTCTAAAATCAAATGATTCCCCGGACTTGGTTTGAAATTGATTGAAATTATGAGCCTCTTGGTCATCTTGTGTTAGAAAAATTTGTTGCTCACTGTTTAAACCCATTTGATTGATTTGGAAGTCCTCTGTTGGTTCACTAGAGGTTGAGGCTTCAGCATAGTTCTCTTGAAATGGAGGTCTGATATTCTGATCAAGGTCAGCCTTCCCGGTGTTAGGATTTTGATTTTTTCTAAAGTTTGGATTTCTACTGGTGTTACTTGGTTGACCCTCCCAAAAAGATTTTCGTTCAATGGTTTCGACTCTTTCACCCATTCTATCCATGCCTTTGATGATTGCATCTAGCTTTTGTTCAAATGCTGAAGGTTCTTCTTTGAAAGTAGTCCTTCTTTCAACCCTAGCTCGGGCTCTTTTGGAGATCAGATTTGCCTCTACACTAACAGCTATGCTCTTCATGTCTTCTAAGCTGGCAGGAGCTATTTCCCTTAACTGGTATGCCATCTCAGAGTCAAAACCGTCAAGGAATTTTATTAATGCTAAGTCAGGTGGAGGTCTAAGGTTTCGAGGGATGGCATTGTATACATTATTGAATCTAGCATAATAGTCTTGGACAGTTTCTTGTGGGCCTCTTTTTAAACTATCATATTCTGATAGGATATGCAATGGGTCCTTCTTCTTTCCCCATCTGTTCAAAAACGTTTGGTATAGGGCATCCAGATCAGCAATTGTGTTTGGACCAAGTGCCCTGAACCAGGTCCTTACTTCACCAGTTAAGATTTGAACAAAAATTTTCATTCTAACATCATTGTCATCAATTTCATAGTTCTCAAAGTAGTCCATTATTTTCTTAGTGTGTTGTTGGGCGGTATAGGAGCTAGTACCATCAAAATATGTAATTTTTCTCTGATTATCCAGAGGCATAGCCCCTGGATTTGTAGGTAATTGCAGAGGAGCATAACGGTTTGCCATATTTACAAGGATGAATGGGACAGTAGGAAGAAAAAAGATAGCGGGAACAGTAGGGACTGCAGTGGAAATATGTGCAGTGGATGGGGGAGTGGAGAGAATTCTTTGATATGTGGATGAAGAACTCGGAGAGGCTGTAGTATTGACAGAAAGGACTGCTTCTCTTCCAGGAGAAGGCTCAGATTTTGTAAGGTTTTGCTGAAGTATATCAAGGTCTAAATCAGTAGAATTTTCTAGATTTTCTTATCTTCTAAGGCTCTTAGAGATCAAGTTAGGATTTTCAAAAATAGCCGGAGGGTCAAGATTAGGGTTTGATCTAGTGTAACGCACTTTCTTCTTCGGAGCCAGCTTCTGATTCTGTTTTTGATATTTTTTGGAAATGTTTAAAGGACACTGTTTTTTACAATAGTTTTCTAAGAAGGTATGAATTGCAGAGTTTTGAATTTTTCTTAAGGATCTTTTTTCAAAACAAAAGGAAACTGATAGAATTTTTGAGACAGCTGTATAAATTCTAATGCTAGATTGGAGTTTGACTGAAGCAACTTTTATTTACTCCTGTAAGTGCACAGCAGAAACAGTTTCAAACGCTACCTGGCTAACTTCAGGCTCCATCTATAGCCTTAGAAAATAGATAGCTGTAACAAACATAGTCATTCTTCCCCAGTGGAGTCGCCAATGATGTTATCTCTCAGGTTGTTCCCAAAAGATCCCGAGAAAAGGGAATACAGCCAAGGTAACCACTAACCAGTCTTTTAGCTGCAGTTTCTAGCCAATCTGCAACCAGAGAGGGCTCTCTCTTTTTGATTTAGATTTTTTTTGCTATATGTTAGGCTAGCTTTGAAGCACAAGTATTTGTTTGGTGTTTGGAAGGTGACATCCAGTAGAATAGGGCTGCAAGATAAGAGAAGTTCAGACCATTGGGTTAATGGAGTCAGTTGAGAATGGACCTCTGGTATGGTTCTTTGGGAAAAAGGAGGAATACAGAGCAAGATAATTAAAGAAAGAACAATTTTCAAGCTAGAATAAGATGAAATGAAGTCAGGGAATGAAAGGCAATCAAGAATCTTTAATTATGCTAACAGAGGGAAATTGAATAAACACTATCATGGAGCAGTTAAGAATTCCTTGATGATATTTAGTGTGAAAGAACCAGGGAGACAAGAGCAGTCCAGAATTCTTGCCTATGCTAGTCCTGAAGAAAACATAATAATTCACAAGAATTGAACACAGAGTACAGTCAAGCAATTTCTGGCTTATCTTTTTTTCCTACAATTCAGAATATGATATATAGATGATATGTAAAACATAAGAATAGTAAAGCAAGGGTAAAAAGACTTATTGTTCCATGAAGTAACACGAGAATTCTGCAATATATTCTTCTGCCACTAATCCCACAACAGAAAGTTCACCAGCAAAGCATTCCAACAATCCTTATTCAGAAAGTTTCTCAACATTACAGCACAGGTCCAGAATGATATTCACCAGCCAACAACAATACATATATTGAGGAGGTATTTATACAAAGAGAATTACAAAATATCCCACAGGGATAATATCAGGCAATAAATTTATCCATCTACTTCTTCAAGGGCAATAAATGATGTTGGAAACAATGCGTAATGAATGCAGAAGTAACTAAATTGTACGGGATGCCTTAGGTGGTCTATTATCTTTGACTCTTTGACTTATCAAGTCAGTTGGCTGCTGTCTCCTTGATTTGCGTTTCTGAGTTGTTGTCACGGCCCTGTCACCTGTGCTTGAGTCTGCTTTAACGCATTCTGGCGCGAATTCCCTCCTTTTTCATTTTGATTTTCTGATAGGTGACCCATATATTGGAATTTGCTTTAATGCAGATGATCAAAGAAAGAGAATCAAAATTACCTTGGTAAAACCTCAAGCATGTCCTGCCACCATTGATCTGTTGGCAACTGGTGTCTTTGTAGTTTTATTAATGTCTCATCAGCTTCAGTATACCTATAGTAATTGGACTGGACTTCAAAAAGATGTATTATCTCACGTTCAATGTAGAACAAATTTTCTAATTTGTCATATAAACTCTGTCCAGAGGGAGGCACTGCCTCTTCTAAGCTGCTTGATGATGCTGTGATTTGATTGGAAACATAGGTATTTACCCTGCGAGCATACTGTTCATGTGTTAACAGTCTTCCATTGCTGGTCAATAAGCTGGGTAACCCCTTGCTCTGCAGCACTGCAAACTTTTGTCTGAAGGCATTTATTTCTATTTGCATCTCTTGGCACTTTCTTTCGAAAGTTTGTACAAAATTCCTCATGGTCAGCACCTTTTTTACTGTCAAAATTGTATCTGTTATGTCCTGAATGTCTAGTGCTACTAGTTGCTCTCTGGTATGAGTATTCAAAAAGTGAATTAGTTTATTGGCCTATTCGAGCTTGTTTGCCAATAATGCTCTAGTTTTTTGAGTCTCAAATTGAGCTATCGCTATCAACTCAATATTGTCATGAATAATCTGGATTGATGTCCATTGATCAGTGATGGACTAGCCAATTTCAGCCCATAGAATTGTTTTTATCTCTGCCAGAGTTTTGTGAAGAGTAAGGTCCTTCTCCAAAGCTCTTACCTTATTCTCCAGGGCCTTTACTTCTCTTGTTTTCTCAGCTACAGTCATTTTGGATTTATCATAATTTACCTCAATCTTGGCTAGTTTTTCTTTGGCTTCCTTCAGCTCCGCCATTTGGAGTTCCAAAGCCTTTATTTCTTTCATCATATCCTCCATGCTCAAGCTAGTATCTGGTACTACTATAGTTGTTGTTGAAGCCGAGGTACCTGCTGTTGATGTCGGATCAATAGGAGGGACTGCTGTGGTGATTGTAGTAGGAGTAGTAGTAAGAATTGGATATGTTTGAGCTGGCTGAGAGGCCAACTCTCCCTATTTTCCTTATAATGCTTTCTCCAATGCCTTCTCTATTTCTGCTAGCCTTTCATTCATCCTCATTAGAAAACTTACCACATCCTCCTCTTCTTTTTGTTGTGCAACTTTTGTGGTTTGAGGATGTATTGTAACTAGCAGCTTGAGCTGCCTCCTGAGGGCTACTGTATCTTCTTCTTTCTTTTTAATTAACGCCTATATGCCCTTAGAATCCTTGGGATCATGTCCCAGCTCAATGAAAATTTCCTCCAAAGATTTAATTCTGTTATCCTTGGCTAATGAGGAGGCCTTCTCTAACTCCAATTGGGTAGAAGTATTGTGCAATGAATTTGGCAGTCTGTGAGCCAATAATGTTTTGTCTGCTAAGGTAGAGTATATCATTTCACCAGTTTGTTTGTGTAACTCAATCTGGTCCATCGGGTGCATGTCTTTGGAGAGAACTTCCACATTGGTTCTGATATAATTAGCAGCTGACTGTGGCTACTACGTTGTAGGCCTGAAGTGACTAAGGGTCATTTTCCCTTATTGGATATCATAGGCTGCCATTAGCCTTTGTTGATTGGTGGGAGCTGTTATCACTCAGGTTGTCCTTACGCTCCGGAAAAGGATACGGTCGAGGTAACCACAGACCAACTTTAGATTGCAGGTTCTAGCCAACCTGCAATCAGAGAGGGCTCTCTCTTTTAGATTTAGCTTTGTTTGAGAAGTGTTTTAGGCTAGCTATTGAGTTTCAGGGGTTTAACTTCTATTTTGGTGGGAAGGATGGTGCTTTCAAGTAGAGAGGCAAAACATTATCTGGTCAATTTCAAACAATTGGGCATGGAGTCAAAGAGTAGGATCGCTGGTGCGTTTTCTTGGTCACAAGACAAACATGGAGCAAGGTAGTTGCATATGAAACAATCTTTTAAGCTAAAAGGATGGAGTGAAAGCTAAGGCATGAGAGGAAATTAAGAATCTCTCAAATATGTTTAGCAGAAGGAAGATGAATGAGCTCTGCCTAGGAGCAATTAATAATTCCTAGTTAACAGTCATTCACATGTGAAAGGGTGAAACATGAGCCATAAATGGAATTCATATTTATGCCTAAGTCAAGAGGAAAACATTAAGAGACCACAGAAATTGAGCATAGAGTGCAAGCATGCAAGTTCTAAACCAATCTTTCTTTCTGTGATTTGAGCATATATGAGATGAAAATAATAGAGATGAGGAACACTTATTGATTCATACAGCAGTGCAAGAATTCCACATTCACATCTTCAACCATTAAACACAGCGCAGACCATTGTTCTCCAAAACTTTTGAGCAGTCTTTGATTATAGAAAAAGTATCAGACATACAGTGCGAGTCTCTCTTGAGATACATTAGCCGACCAACCCTTCTAACAATGCAGAGGGTCGTATTTATACAAAAATTGAATACAAAAAATATCTAGACGAGAAGTTAATAGCTATTACCTTCTCTACCAACTCTTAAGGAGTGGTTGATGAAACGTCAGTGCTGGAATAAATACAAGTGCAACAGCCGTTCTCTTCTGGCAGCAAATGTTGACTTTTGAGTCGCTTTGAGTTGACTGGGCTGCGTTCTTAGAAATCCGCGCCCTTAGGTTCGCCATCTCAGCGTTTTTGCTTGGTAACTGCTCCTACCTATCCTGCGCGTTCCTTCATTGCTCTGTCCAGTGCACTCTGTGCCTTAACCTGGGCTTGCTGATGATCTGCAGCTGTCTGTGATTTTGAAATAAACAAAAAGAGAGAAAAACTGAAATCACCTGGGCAATACGGCCAGCATTGCTTGCCACCAATTCTCAGAAGGCCACTGATGTCTTTGTATTTTGGCAAGTGTTTCACTGTCCTCTGTGTACTTGTAATAACTAGGCGGCATCTCAAGCAGATGATTGACCTCGTGCTCTAGGTAAAATAAGCCTTCCAGTTTGTCGTAGAGCGTCTGTCCTGTAGGTGGCCCTGTCTCTGTTGCGGAACTTGATGCAGCAGTAAGCTGATTATTGACAAAATTATTGAGCCTGGTAGAATACTGGTCAAATGTTAATAGTTTTCCAGCACTGGTCAGCAGGCTGGGCAATCCCCTGGTCTGTAATGCTGCAAGCCTTACGTCAAAATTGTCTACATCTCTTTGTATATCCCGACATCTTGCCTCTAAAGTTTGGACCAGGCTTCTCAATGTGAGCACACTTTTTGCTGTCAGTATGGCATCTATTCTGCTCATGATATGGAGTGTTTCCAGCTCTTCCCTAGTCTGATGATTCAGAAAATTGATCATTCTATTGGCCTGGTCAGGCATATTTCCTAATGCTGCCTTGGCTCTCTGGCTTTCAGCCTTAGCACGACCACGCAGTTCCACTTGTTCATATATTGCGTGAATTGGCCTCCATTGGCCAGTGATTGACTGATTTATTTTGGCCCACAGGATCTTGTTTATTTTAGCCAAAGTCTTATCCAATGACAACTCTTTCTCCAAGGTTTTTATTATGTCCTTCAGGGCCTTGATTTCTCTTGATTGCTCACCCACTGTCATTTTAGACTTGTCATATTTTGTTTCTAGCTCAGCCAATTTTTCTATGGCTTGTTTAATCTTTGTTGCCTGAAGCTCTACTTCTTTGATAGCCCTTTTTAATTCGTCCATGCTCATGCTAGACTCAGGGACTGTTGTTGTTGCTGCTGTAGCATCTGTAGTTGCTGTGGTTGTTGGAATAATTGGAGGGGTGGCCGTTGCTTGTGCTGGAGGAATAGCAACACCAGTTGGAAGTGTTTGAGGCGGCTGTGAGGTCGACTCTCCCTGTTTTTCTTGCAGTTCCTTCTCCAATTCCCCTTCCAAATCAATCACTCTTTGGTTTAATTTCATGATCAAATCTAGTTGATCCTCAGCTTCTTTTTCTTTCTGCAGTTCCCCGGTTTGAGGATGCTCAGTAGGAAGCAACCTCAATCGCTTCTTTAATGCAGCAATGTCGTCGTCTTTCTTTTTCATAAGGGTCCTCACACCCTTAGGATCTTTAGGATCATGTCCTAAGTCCACAATGATCTCCTCCAGTGTTTTAATTCTATTATCTTTAGCCATGGAGGAAAATCTTTCAAAATCCAACTGAGTGTTGGTATTCTTCAATGATTCTTTTAACTCATGGGCCACTGTGGCCTTCTCAACAAGCGTAGCATAAAGCATTTCAGCTGTCTACTTGTGTAGCTCTATTTGGTCCATGGGGTGAATATCTTTGGACAGGACCTCTAGCCTTGTCTTAACAAAATCTGCAGCTGACTGTGGCTGCTGCACCTTGGGCTTGAAGTGGGTCAAAAACATCTTTTCTTGCTTTATATCAAATGCTGCCATCAGTCTTTCTTGTTTGGCAGGTGTTGCCTTCAAGAATTGTTCATACAATTGTACTCTCAGTTGCTCATTTTGAGCTTTGATTTCTTTGAAGCTGGCCTTGGTGCTGGCCGGTTTCTTGCCTTTCTGTGTGGAGGAAGATACCTCCAATCCGCGTTGTATATCTTGCTCTTGCTGTCTCTGTTGCTCTTGCTGAAAAGAGCTTGTTGGTGTATGCAGGCTTGTTTCCCTTCTTGGGCTCTCTATAACCTCTTCACTGACCTCCTCCTCAATTGGAGAGTCCCCTCTTTGCCTTTTTGACTCAGGCTGCTGCGTAGACCGACTGGCAGGTGTGGAGGCTTCCCGGACTCTTTTCCTGCCTCTCTCTTCATGGGCAGGAGTTTGCAAAGGTGGCACTTGTAGTGCCTCTGTTTGTTGTGGAAGGGCTTGCCCTTGAGTTTGCTCCGTTGAGGTGACCGGTTGTTCCCTGACTGTTTGCTCAGTTTCCATCGGTTCCTTCCCTTTTGCTGTACCTGTTGCTGATGTAGAAGCTCCTTGGGCAATTTGTGAAGATGCAGCTGTAGACGGGCCCTCTTCCACTTGGTATGGCAGCCTGAAATATACCTAGTCATTAGAATCCATGTCAAGAGTCTTTTCAAGATCCTTAGCAGTTTGTTCCAAAATTTCCTCTTGAGTTAATTCTTCCACTAAAGTTCCTTGTACCCAAGCATCTTGATTAGCATATGGTTTGACTTGAGGGTTTTTGCAGTGGTCATATGGTGTCAATCTATACTTGACCCTTCTGGCATTAATAAAACCAAGCGGGTCATAAGGGACCCACCAGAAACTCCTCTTCAATTTAAATTGATCTTTGAGTATTAGGTCAGCTTCTTGCCAACCATCCTTCTTGTTCATGATGAAGGGGCCTAGGCGGTCTCTGAATTTCAGTTGTGCCCTTTTCTTAGTGCTGTGGAAGTGAGTCAAATCTGAATTTATAAGTTGCCTGTAGTATTCTAATGCAAACAGCCTCATTGGCACATATCTCGGAAGCCTGTAAGGACACAGCTCACAGCCATAAATTCTGATGACAGTATGGTTTTGATATAGGTACCAATCACCTAATTTGAAATTCTTAGACAGCTGTAAGATCTTTTGCATTTCATAGGTTATTCTAGGAGGAGGAACCTTCATTAGGAGGCAGGACACAGGATATACAAACTGGTCAATGAACTCACAGTATGAATAAGGGGAGTCTTGAACTTGGTGGAAAACTGATGACCAGAAGACAACAGACCTCCTTTCTCCCCTTGAATCCAGTTTCTTGATAGGGCATTGGAAGATGTCAGATTGATAAAACATGAAGAGATGATAGATATAGGAGGAATATTTGAAAATTCCCTGCCTATCTAGTCTTGTGAGCTAGTCATGGATTTTGTCTGATATGAACCTGGCATAATTATACTTGACAGCAGGAGGTTGTCCTTGGCTGAAAGAAGACAATATAACCAGCACTGTCTCGTCTACAAGTTCAGTTGATGTGAATCCCAACACATAGGATATCATATCTACCAGTAATTTGCCCACCTTATTGAAATGATCATAAGGAAATGGAGGTGGTCCCTTTGGTTGGCAATCTGCCCTCATAAATGTCTCAGCAACCATTTCAATCTTGGTACCAGGGAACCAAGAGGCTTCTTGCAGCAAATTATTTATGGAGAAGGGCAATAGTGTCTCAGTCTTTTTGAAGTTCAACATGTGGTTGATGGAGTCGGGAGTGGTGTAGAAAAGTATGCTTCCAGATGAAGACTTGACAGCCCTCTGACTTGGTTCATAATTTTTAGCACAGAGATGAATAATCTCAGGAAAAATATTGACAGAAGGGAGGAAATAATAGGGCAGATTGGACTCCCATATGTAATACTTGTGAGTTTTGTCTAGGAAGCTGTTTCTGGGCTGGCAGTAGGTGCGTAAATGATTTCTTTTGGCAACAAAGTCTTGAATGAGGTAATCTGTATTGGCCAAGGGCATGGACTCTAGTTCTTTACTTGGCGGATTGATGGGAGTAGCATTCAGAGCAGATGGAGCGGCCATTATGCAACTTCGAGTGCTTGAGCTAAAAGGAGGGCTAATGAAACAATTGGCTATCAAATTTGCTCGCAATGACTAGCAAGAGTAAGAGAACTGAACTTCAAATGTGATAGTAGTTGAATAGCTTGAGAGCTTATGCTGTAAGAGACCAACTTTGAAGAGTTTTTGGGTCAACTTCCCTTTTCTTGGTGAATCCACTGGAGCTAAAGACTGTGAGGAACAATGCAGGGGAGCAAAGCGCAATTGCAGTTTCAGTGGACAGATTTGAACAGCGGAACGGGGTAAAACTGGGCAATACTGAGCCGCTGAGCAATTTTTACTGGGGGCCGAGCTTTAAACCGCATTCGCCCGCAAAAGTGTAAATGGGCATAAGGTTTTTGAGATTATTTTGAAGTAAAAGGGTTTCCAATAGGTCTAATGGGGTCCCAGGCGCAGCAGAACTACAAATTGGGGAGCTTTACAGGTTTACAGTGAGTGCAGTGGATAAAATGAATGAGCAGGAGCGAAAAAGAGGAAGATATGACAAATACCTGGTTCAAACTGTGACGAAAGTGGACAAACTGGTGTGCAGATAGACTGTGAAGCTGAATTGCAGTCCGCAGTAGCTTGCCTGGTCACTTTTAAGCTTCGGGAGTGAGAGAATGAATGGAACAGGGGACGAGAGAATTCAAATAAACCAATAAAAAGAAAAAATGAAATCTAACAATCGTCCGCGCTCTTTTAAGCAAAAAATTGACATTTGGTGCTTTTGGCGCTTTTTCGGGATGACGTCAGCATGATGTCATCGGCGGGTCCCGGGGTACGGATGGGTGATGTGGTAGGATGACGTCAGAAGATGACGTCATCATGTACGGACGGGTTATGTGGCGATGCGATGGCAGGGACACGGTGGCAGGCGACGTGTCATGGTGACTGGGCAGGGGGGTGATGCAAGTGGGTGACGTGGGGCTCACGTCACAGGGGAGGGCAGTAAGCGGTTTTGGGTGCACCGCCTTAGCGCCTATGTGGTTTTGGGGGGAGGGGCTCCACCACACCCCAGAGCTTGACGCGTGGCGGGAGTACGATGGCAAAACCGCCGAACTCCCAGACGCTAAAGCTTGGGCAGTTGGCGCGCGAAAAGGCCCACCCACCGTAGATCGGGGACAGGCCAGATCTAACGACTGCCGGGGCGAACAAAGAAACGGAAGGTTAGGGCGGGGGAATATACAGGGAATATCTCGTTTTTAATAATGCACGGGGGTGGGTTAAAACTATGGTTTATGTGATGTGCGCCAGCGGGATTTAAAACTTCAGAGAGATGGGTTTTGTGGGTAAGGTTCATATGTGCGCGGAGGGTTAATTACATGTTTTAATAAAGCTTCAAACATCAAACCCTTGGGGATAGTGGTTGCGGGGGGGGGATGTGAGGGTTTGGTGAGCAGGGAATTAGGTAAAGGCTATTAGCCTAACGAGGGGTTAGGTTAATTCCTAGGTTACGGGAGAGAAAGGCTAATAGGAGCCCCAAGTGGGCTACTATTTCCCAGACCAAACATATGGCTATAATGCCTATGGGAGGGCTATTTAATATTTTTTGGGATTTTTATATAATTTTTGTAGTAAATAGGGATAGGGGAGTGGTTAGGGAGCTATATAATAAAATTAAGAGTTAATATGGATTGTGAGGTGAAAGAAGAGCAGAAGGCTAAGTTTCAATAGTAAAACTTAGATGTAGGGACAAATGAAAGTGAAAAAGTGATTTTAGACAAGAAATGTGGCTTCTTTTAATTTAAGAAAGCCAACATTACCTCGATGCTTCACAGAAATGGAGTAGAATCAGGACTTTTTGGGCAGATCCCAAGGTCCTTAAGGGGATGTTAGTTAGGAAATTTGAGGGAGAGGAGAAGGGAAGTTAGACATGCTTCCAAAATCCTGCAATTAAAACACTGCTTTGTTAGCTCTGCCACTGATGAGATAAGCTGTCTTTGTCAAAGCCAAAACTGAAGACAATCTTGTTTCTGCAACCCCAAGCTACCTACCCTTTTTACAACGCCTAGCATTTTTTGTTACTCCGGGAAGGGTGCACTTAGATTTGCAAACCCTGATTTCTTTTTCTTTTCAACTGCCTTCCTATCTAAAAACTACCCTTATTTCTGCCAGGGGCTCATCTTGAGCTGTTGAGCTCCCAAGATTCTCTATTTATGTCCACATCTGCCAAGCTTAAGCTGTTTGGCCAGATATATTCTCTAAATTCTAAAGCAAACAAATTTAAACCTAGGGAAACCAAGCTTAGGCTGTTTGGCTTTCCCTTTAACTTAGAAACCTTTCAAAAATGGAACTTTTGCAACCTGAAAAAGATGAACATTTTTGGTACTTCCACTGTCAATCATGAAATATGAAACCTGTTGCAACAGGAGGCTAATAGTGGCTCCACTTGGGGATGGCTTTTCCTTGTGAAAGGCCAAGAACAGCAGGTTAGACTGCCTTAGTGTTCAACTGCTTCTGTATTCTTAAAACTTTCCTCTGCTGGGTACTTTATTGTATATACAATAACAGGGTTGAAGAGCTTAGGGCCTTCACTTCGGGCATCAACTGCTTCAAGCTACTATACAAATAGAAAATTGAAATCCTACCTACCTACCCTAATCAACACTTATTTGTTGGTTAGGTAAAATGAAACAACCAGCGCAACCATTTAAGCACTTGTCGAAGAAAACAAATTGTCTGAGTGATAGTTGGTGAGAACAGAAACAATGTCTGGTCATGTGCTCCTATAATCAAAATTGTGACATATGAAGGTATTTGCTGAATGCCTTGGTCTTCATAGAGAAAATATGTTAAAGATTTTGAGTTGAAGAGATCCTCCATGTAATCAGCTACAGGATCTATAAAATCATTATGTGGGAGAGTTTCTTCTAGGCCTTCTTTGTATGATGGAAGAGTTGCATCCTTAGTAACAACCTCTGCAGCCAGTACTTCTTTCTTTCTCTTGACAGTGTGATCAACTTTACTCTGTAAGTCAAAAGGCGATACAATTTCCCTATGACTAGGAGAAGGAAGCTTTTGAAAAAAGATTTTAGGATCTTGAAAATCATATGACTGGATTTGAGAATGCAAAAGTTCAATCTCATTTTCATGTTCTTCAACCACTAGGTCCAAAAAACACATTCTGATCTGGGGCTGCTCTATTGTTTTGACTTTTAACAGCACAGATCTAACAAAATCTTCATCAAGCTCATATTCTGATAATAACTTTCTGAATTCATTTATAGCTTGTTCAACCTCATCTTCCCCACACCTAGTCATTTGACCTGACTATTAACACTGTGGACCGGGATTATTTGGCTGTAAAGCCGCTCAAAACTTTGAAAAGTTTTCTCTCAGGTTCGCTCCTCCAGTGGAGTCTTGATTATGCAGATGGTGTGGAGTCGCCAGGTGGATGATTAGCTTTGGAGTGCCTGATCCCTGTCCACCATCAAAGATCAGAACTAGACTTGTAGAAATGATTGTGCGGGTCTGGTTCTTCCCCAGTGGAGATTTCTTACCTTCTTTGTGAAATTATTTGAGGAAGGTCCCCAGTGGAGCCGCCATTATCTTATCACTCAGGTTGTCCTTAAGCTCTAGAAAAGGATACGGCTGAGGTAACCACGGACCAACTTTGGACTGCAGGTTCTAGCCAACCTGCAATCAGAGAGGGCTCTCTCTTTTAGATTTAGCTTTGTTTGAGAAGGGTTTTAGGCTAGCTATTGAGTTTCAGGGGTTTAACTTCCATTTTGGTGGGAAGGATGGTGCTTTCAAGTAGAGAGGCAAAACATTATCTGGTCAACTTCAAACCATTTGGCATGGAGTCAAAGAGTAGGACCGCTGGTGCGTTTTCTTGGTCACAAGACAAACATGGAGCAAGGTAGCTGCATATGAAACAATCTTTTAAGCTAAAAGGATGGAGTGAAAGCTAAGGCATGAGAGGCAATTAAGAATCTCTCAAACATGTTTAGCATAAGAAAGATGAATGAGCTTTGCCTAAGAGCAATTAAGAATTCCTAGTTAACAATCATTCACATGTGAAAAGGTGAAACATGAGCCATAAAGGAATTCATATTTATGCCTAAGTCAAGAGGAAAACATTAAGAGACCACAGAAATTGAGCATAGAGTGCAAGCATGCAAGTTCTAAACCAATCTTTCTTTCTGTGATTTGAGCATATATGAGATGAAAATAACAGAGATGAGGAACTCTTATTGATTCATACAGTAGCGCAAGAATTCCACATTCACATCTTCAACCATTAAACATAGCGCAGACCGTTGTTCTCCAAAACTTTTGAGCAGTCTTTGATTATAGAAAAAGTATCAGACATACAGTGCGAGTCTCTCTTGAGATACATTAGCCGACCAACCCTTCTAACAATGCAGAGGGTCGTATTTATACAAAATTTGAATACAAAAAATATCTAGACGAGAATTTAATAGCTGATAACTTCTCTACCAACTCTTAAGGAGTGGTTGATGAAAGGTAAGTGCTGGAATAAATACAAGTGCAACTGCCGTTCTCTTATGGCAGTAAATGTTGACTTTTGAGTCGCTTTGAGTCGGCTAGGCTGCGTTCTTAGAAATCCGCGCCCTTAGGTTCGCCATCTCAGCGTTTTTGCTTGGTAACTGCTCCTACCTGTCCTGCGCGTTCCTTCATTGCTCTGTCTAGTGCACTCTGTGCCTTAACCTGGGCTTGCTGATGACCTGCAGCTGTCTGTGATTTTGAAATAAACAAAAAGAGGGAAAAACTGAAATCACCTGGGCAATACGGCCAGCATTGCTTGCCACCAATTCTCAGAAGGCCACTGATGTCTTTGTATTTTGACAAGTGTTTCATCGGCCTCTATGTACTTGTAATAACTAGGCGGCATCTCAAACAGATGATTCACCTCGTGCTCTAGGTAAAATAAGCCTTCCAGTTTGTCATAGAGCGTCTGTCCTGTAGGTGGCCCTGTCTCTGTTGCATAACTTGATGCAGTAGTAAGCTGATTATTGACAAAATTATTGAGCCTGGTAGAATACTGGTCACATGTCAATAGTTTTCCAGCACTGGTCAGCAGGCTGGGCAATACCCTGGTCTATAATGTTGCAAGCCTTACGTCAAAATTGTCTACATCTCTTTGTATATCCCGACATCTTGCCTCTAAAGTTTGGACCAGGCTTCTCAATGTGAGCACACTTTTTGCTGTCAGTATGGCATCTGTTCTGCTCATGATATGGAGTGCTGCCAGCTCTTCCCTGGTCTGATGATTCAGAAAATTGATCATTCTGTTGGCCTGGTCAGGTATATTTCCTAATGGTGCCTTGACTCTCTGGCTTTCAGTCTTAGCACAACCAAGCAGTTCCACTTGTTCATATATTGCCTGAATTGACCTCCATTGGCGAGTGATTGACTGATTTATTTTGGCCCACAGGATCTTCTTTATTTCAGCCAAAGTCTTATCCAATAACAACTCTTTCTCCAAGGTTTTTATTTTGTCCTTCAGGGCCTTGATTTCTCTTGATTTCTCACCCACTGTCATTTTAGACTTGTCATATTTTGTTTCTAGCTCAACCAATTTTTCTCTGGCTTGTTTAATCTCTGTTGCCTGAAGCTCTACTTCTTTGATAGCCCTTTTTAATTCGTCCATGCTCATGCTAGACTTAGGAACTGTTGTTGTTGCTGCTGTAGCATCTGTAGTTGCTGTGGTTGTTGGAATAATTGGAGGGGTGGTCGTTGCTTGTGCTGGAGGAATAGCAACACCAGTTGGAAGTGTTTGAGGCGGCTGGGAGGTCGACTCTCCCTGTTTTTCTTGCAATGCCTTCTCCAATTCCCCTTCCAAATCAATCACTCTTTGGTTTAATTTCATGATCAAATCCAGTTGATCCTCAGCTTCTTTTTCTTTCTGCAGTTCCCCTGTTTGAGGATGCTCAGTAGGAAGCAACCTCAATCTCTTCTTTAATGCAGCAATGTCGTCGTCTTTCTTTTTCATAAGGGTCCTCACACCCTTAGGATCTTTAGGATCATGTCCTAAGTCCACAATGATCTCCTCCAGTGTTTTAATTCTATTATCTTTGGCCGTGGAGGACAATCTTTCAAAATCCAACTGAGTGTTGGTATTCTTCAATGATTCTTTTAACTCATGGGCCAATGTGGCCTTCTCAGCAAGCGTAGCATAAAGCATTTCAGTTGTCTGCTTGTGTAGCTCTATTTGGTCCATGGGGTGAATATCTTTGGACAGGACCTCTAGCCTTGTCTTAACAAAATCTGCAGCTGACTGTTGCTGCTGCACCTTGGGCTTCATGTGGGTCAAAAACATCTTTTCTTTCTTTATATCAAATGTTGCCATCAGTCTTTCTTGTTTGGTAGGTGTTGCCTTCAAGAATTGTTCATACAATTGTACTCTCAGTTGCTCATTTTGAGCTTTGATTTCCTTGAAGCTGGCCTTGGTGCTGGCCGGTTTCTTGTCTTTATGTGCGGAGGAAGATACCTCCAAACCGCGTTGTATATCTTGCTCTTGCTGTCTCTATTGCTCTTGCTGAAAAGAGCTTGTTGGTGTATGCAGGCTTGTTTCCCTTCTTGGGCTCTCTATAATCTCTTACTGACCTCCTCCTCAATTGGAGAGTCCCCTCTTTGCCTTTTTGACTCAGGCTACTGTGTAGACCCACTGGCAGGTGTGGAGGCTTCCCGGTCTCTTTTCCTGCCTCTCTCTTCATGGGCAGGAGTTTGCAAAGATGGCACTTGTAGTGCCTCTGTTTGTTGTGGAAGGCCTTGCCCTTGAGTTTGCTCCGTTGAGGTGATCGGCTGTTCCCCAACTGTTTGCTCTGTTTCCATCGGTTCCTTCCCTTTGGCTGTACATGTTGCTGATGTAGAAGCTCCTTGGGCAATCTGTGAAGATGTAGCTGTAGACCAGCCCTCTTCCACTTGGTATGGCAGCCTGAAATATACCTGGTCATCAGAATCCATGTCAAGAGTCTTTTCAAGATCCTTAGCAGTTTGTTCCAAAATTTCCTCTTGAGTTAATTCTTCCACTAAAGTTCCTTGTACCCAAGCATCTTGATTAGCATATGGTTCGACTTGAGGGTTTTTACAGTGGTCATATGGTGTCAATCTATACTTGACCCTTCTGGCATTAATAAAACCAAGCGGGTCATAAGGGACCCACCAGAAACTACTCTTCAATTTAAATTGATCTTTGAGTATTAGGTCAACTTCTTGCCAACCATCCTTCTTGTTCATGATGAAGGGGCCTAGGCGGTCTCTGAATTTCAGTTGTGCACTTTTCTTAGTGCTGTGGAAGTGAGTCAAATCTGAATTTATAAGTTGACTGTAGTATTCTAATGCAAACAGCCTTATTGGCACATATCTCGGAAGCCTGTAAGGACACAGCTCACAGCTATAAATTCTGATGACAATATGGTTTTGATATAGGTACCAATCACCTAATTTGAAATTCTTAGACAACTGTAAGATCTTTTTCATTTCATAGGTTATTCTAGGAGGAGGAACCTTCATTAGGAGGCAGGACACAGGATATACAAACTGGTCAATGAACTCACAGTATGAATAGGGGGAGTCTTGAACTTGGTGGAAAACTGATGACCAGAAGACAACAGACCTCCTTTCTCCCCTTGAATCAAGTTTCTTGATAGGGCATTGGAAGATGTCAGATTGATAAAACATGAAGAGATGATAGATATAGGAGGAATATTTGAAAATTCCCTGCCTATCTAGTCTTGTGAGATGGTCATGGATTTTGTCTGATATGAACCTGGCATAATTATACTTGACAGCAGGAGGCTGTCCTTGGCTGAAAGAATACAATATAACCAACATTGTCTCGTCTACAAGTTCAGCTGATGTGAATCCCAACACATAGGATATCATATCTACCAGTAATTTGCCCACCTTACTGAAATGATCATAAGGAAATGGAGGTGGTCCCTTTGGTTGGCAATATGCCCTCATAAATGTCTCAGCAACCATTTCAATCTTGGTACCAGGGAACCAAGAGGCTTCTTGCAACAAATTATTTATGGAGAAGGGCAATAGTGTCTCAGTCTTTTTGAAGTTCAACATCTGGTTGATGGAGTCGGGAGTGGTGTAGAAAAGTATGCTTCTAGATGAAGACTTGACAGCCCTCCGACTTGGTTCATAATTTGTAGCACAAAGATGAATAATCTCAGGAAAAATATTCACAGAAGGGAGGAAATAATAGGGCAGATTGGACTCCCATATGTAATACTTGTCAGTTTTGTCTAGGAAGCTGTTTCTCAGCTGGCAGTAGGTGCATAAATGATTTCTTTTGGCAACAAAGTCTTGAATGAGGTAATTTGTATCAGCCAAGGGCATGGACTCTAGTTCTTTACTTGGCGGGTTGATGGGAGTAACATTCAGAGCAGATGGAGCGGCCATTATGCAACTTCGAGTGCTTGAGCTGAAAGGAGGGCTAATGAAACAATTGGCTATCAAATTTGCTCGCAATGACTAGCAAGAGTAAGAGAACTGAACTTCAAATGTGATAGTAGTTGAACAGCTTGAGAGCTTATGCTGTAAGAGACCAACTTTGAAGAGTTTTTGGGTCAACTTCCCTTTTCTTGGTGAATTCACTGGAGCTAAAGACTGTGAGGAACAATGCAGGGGAGCAGAGGGAAATTGCAGTTTCAGTGGACAGATTTGAACAGCGGAACGAGGTAAAATTGGGCAATACTGAGCCACTGAGCAACTTTTACTGGGGTCCGAGCTTTAAACCGCATTCGCCCGCAAAAATGTAAATGGGCATAAGGTTTCTGAGATTATTTTGAAGTAAAAGGGTTTCCAGTAGGTCGAATGGGGTCCCAGGCGCAGCAAAACTACGAATTGGGGAGCTTTACAGGTTTACAGTGAGTGCAGTGGATAAAATGAATGAGTAGGAGCGAAAAAGAGGAAGATATGACAAATACCTGGTTCAAACTGTGCCGAAAGTGGACAAACTGGTGCGCAGATAGACTATGAAGCTAAATTGCAGTCCGTAATAGCTTGCCTGGTCGCTTTGAAGCTTCGGGAGTGAGAGAATGAATAGAACAGGGGACGAGAGCATTCAAATAAACCAATAAAAAGAAAAAACGAAATCTAACAGTTGTCCGCGCTCTTTTAAGCAAAAAATTGACATTTGGCGCTTTTGGCGCTTTTTCGGGATGACGTCAGCATGACGTCATCGGCAGGTCTCAAGGTACGGATGGGTGATGTTGCAGGATGGCATCAGCAGATGACATCATCATGTACGGACAGGTTACGTGGCGATGTGATGGCAGGGACATGGTGGCAGGCAACGTGTCATGGTGACTGGGCAGGGAGGTGATGCAAGCGGGTGACGTGGGGCTCACGTCACAGGGGAGGGCGGTATGCGGTTTTGGGCGCACTGCCTTAGCGCCTGGGTGGTTTTGGGGGGAGGGGCTCCGCCACATCCCAGAGCTTGACGTGTGGTGGGAGTACGACGACAAAACTGCCAAACTCCCAGACGCTAAAGCTCGGGCAGTTGGCACGCGAAAAGGCCCGCCCACCGTAGATCGGGGACAGGCCAGATCTAATGGTTGGTGGGGCGGACAAAGAAACGGAAGGTTAGGGTTGGGGAATATACAGGGAATATCCCATTTTTAATAATGCACGGGGGTGGGTTAAAACTATGGTTTATGTGATGTGCGCCAGCGGGATTTAAAACTTCGGAGAGATGGGTTTTGCGGGTAAGGTTCATATGCGCGCGGAGGGTTAATTACATGTTTTAATAAAGCTTCAAACATCAAACCCTTGGGGATAGTGGCTGCGGGGGGGGAATGTGAGGGTTTTGGTGAGCAGGGAATTAGGTAAAGGCTATTAGCCTAACGAGGGGTTAGGTTAATTCCTAGGTTAGGGGAGAGAAAGGCTAATAGGAGCCCCAAGTGGACTACTATTTCCCAGACCAAACATATGGCTATAATGCCTATGGGAGGGCTATTTAATATTTTTTGGGATTTTTATATAATTTTTGTAGTAAATAGGGATAGGGGAGTGGTTAGGGAGCTATATAATAAAATTAAGAGTTAATATGGATTGTGAGGTGAAAGAAGAGCAGAAGGCTAAGTTTCAACAGTAAAACTTAGATGTAGGGACAAATGAAAGTGAAAAAGTGATTTTAGACAAGAAATGTGGCTTCTTTTCATTTAAGAAATCCAACATTACCTTGATGCTTCACAGAAATGGAGCAGAATCAGGACTTTTTGGGCAGATCCCAAGGTCCTTAAGGGGATGTTAGTTAGGAACTTTGAGGGGGAGGAGAAGGGAAGTTAGACATGCTTCCAAAATTCTGCCATTAAAACACTGCTTTGCTAGCTCTGCCACTGATGAGATAAGCTGTCTTTGTCAAAGCCAAAACTGAAGACAATCTTGTTTCTGCAACCCCAAGCTACCTACCCTTTTTACAACACCTAGCATTTTTTGTTACTCCAGGAAGGGTGCACTTAGATTTGCAAACCCTGATTTCTTTTTCTTTTCAACTACCTTCCTATCTAAAAACTACCCTTATTTCTGCCAGGGGCTTAGCTTGAGCTGTTGAGCTCCCAAGATTCTCTATTTATGTCCACATCTGCCAAGGTTAAGCTGTTTGGCCAGATATATTCTCTAAATTCTAAAGCAAACAAATTTAAACCTAGGGAAACCAAGCTTAGGCTGTTTGGCTTTCCCTTTAACTGAGAAACCTTTCAAAAATGGAACTTTTGCAGCCTGAAAAAGATGAACATTTTTGGTACTTCCACTGTCAATCATGAAATATGAAACCTGTTGCAACAGGAGGCTAACAGAAGCCATTCTTAGCAATTGATTATAAAGCTGGAACCTTATTGGCTCATTTCTGGCCTTTATTTCAGTGAATGCTTTCTTGATATCTAAGCCTTGTTTTATCTGTTGCTTGGTGGATGTAACCTCCACACCATGTTGCCTCTCTTACTCTTGCTGAAAGGAGCTAGTTGATGTCTCCATAATTGGAGGAATTTGTTGTTCAGTTGTTTCCTCACCTCTTAAGTTGCATGCCGTTTCTTCTGTCAGTTCTTCCTCAGAGTAAAGGTTCAACCTTTGCCTCTTTTCCCCTTGTTGTTTTGTGGATTCCCCTATGGGTGTTTCTTCCTGCCCGTCCCTTTTCTTGGCTCTTTCCTCATTGGGAGGGGTTTGTAACACAGGGATTTCAGTTACCTTTGCTTGTGTTGAAGGGACTTGCCCTTGACTCTTCTCCTTGGATGTATCTGGTCAGTCTGCCATTGTATCCTGTTGTCCTGAATGTTGTACTTCCTTGCCTTTGGATGTCCCTGTAGGTGGAGTAGCCCCTTGGGCAGGTTGTTGTGAAGTTGTGGTAGATGATGTGCCTGCTCCAAGTTGTTGAGGCAATGTGAAAGGCACCTGTCCAAAAGAGTCCAGGTCAAGTGTTTTTTCAAGCTATTTCATTTCTTTTTCTAATTTCTCTTCTTCAGTAAGCTCTTCAACTAGTGTGCCTTCTACCCATTCCTGTTGATTAGCATATTGTCCAATTTCAAGGATTTTGTGGTGCACATATCCTATAAGCTTGTTTTTTATTCTTCTAAAACCTATGAAATTTTCAGGGTCATATGGTGACCAAAGAAAACTTTGTTTCAGCATAAGTTGATCTTTTAATATCTTATCTGCTTCTTCCTAGGCTTCTTCCCTTTTATTGATGATAAAAGGGCCCAATTGATGCCTTATCTTGAGCTGTGTTTTTTTCCTAGCACCATAGAAATGAGTCAAATATGAACTACTGAATTTCCGGTAATATTCTAGGGCAAAGAGTTTCATAGGGAAATAGTTCGACGACATGTAGGGAGCTAATTGACTGCCATAGATCCCGATCACTGTGTGGTTTTGGTAAAAATACCATTCACCAATACTGTATTCCTTTGAGAGATGTAGGATTTTCTGCATCTCAGCGGAGAGCCTAGCAGGAGGAGTTGTTATCAACAAGGAAGTGGCTGGATATATGAAAAAGTCAATGAATTCACAATATGTATAAGGGGAATGGTGGACCTCATGGAATACTGAGGTCCAGAAAATTACAGACCTCCTTTCACTTTTGAGGTCCAATTTTCTAAGAGGAACTTGGAAACTATCAGGTTGATAGTACAGAAGCAAATGATATATGTAGGAGGTGTATTTGAACACTCTTTCTCTCTCCAGAATCATGAATTGCTCATGGATTTTATTTGCTATGAATGTAGCATAATCATACTTGACAACAGGGGGTTGTCCTGGAGTGAATATGGACATTAATACCAAAACAGTTTCATCAACATACTCAATGGTTTTGAATCCTAAGATATAGGATATCATGTCTATAATGAGTCTCCCCGCCTCATTGAACCAGAATTGGAGATAAGGAGGAGGTTGATCAGGCTGGAAATTTGGTTTCATAAACAACTGTGCAATTCTTGTTATCTCTGAGCTAGGCAGTTTGGCCCCTTGGTCAAGTAAGAATTTCATGGTGAGAGGAGCCAGAGGCTGAGTTGGCTTGAAGTTCAACATCTCATTTATGAATTGAGGAGTGATATAGAAAAGTACAGACCCTGATGGAGCCATAACTACTCTTTGTGTGGGTTCATAACTTGCACAACATAAATGGATGAAATCAAGGAGCACATTTACTGAGGGGAGGTAATAGATAGGCATGTTGGACTCCCAAATTCCCAAGACATCAGTGCTGCTTCTGTGGCTATTTCTAATTTCAGAAAAGGCTTGCAGGTGGGATTTATAACCCATCATATCCTTAATTTGGTAGTCCCTGTCAGCAAGGGGTATCCATTCCAATTCTTTATGTGGGGCATTCAGAGGGGCAATATTCAAGGCCACTGGAGCCTCCATTTTCAATTTGTTAAGTGACCTTTTAGCTTGGAGTTAGAGCTTTTGTAACAACATAAAATATAATACTGGCTCTGGTTTTCCTCAAGAAATTGCAGACTGGTTCTCTTCAGGAAATTGCCTTGCTGGGTGAAATTCACAGTAAAAATAGAGTTTGCAGAGTTTAGTCAGGAAGTTAAAAAAAAAATGGAAAGGGTGCTCCCTTTGCAGGCATTTTTTTGGTGGTTTTGCAGGCGGAAATGAGCTCGACTTTCAGTTCAATGGGAAATTTGCAGAGGACAACAGAATTAGCGGGTTTTCTTTGGAAACATGGTTAAACCGTGACTTAAAGTGCCAAGGTTTGCAAGTAGGAACTTACTGTGATTCGAATTTTAGCTCTCCAAGTCACTTTAACAGAGAAATTTCGGAAAAATAGGGTTTGTGGGCAAATATCGGGTACATACCTGTTTTACAGGTGACTAGTGCGAAATGTGGTTGCAGACTGAGCTGTGGGGGTTGGGTTTGCAGTGTGAACTCGCCTGGGTGGCGGACTGGAGCATTGGTGGCGAATTGAGCGTAACATGCATGCACAGTCTTCGCAACACAACAAAATAAAAATAAACCAAACCATCACTTTCACGCCTTTTTAACAAATTTGGGCTTTTTTCGGGCTTTTTGGCCCTTTTTTGGGATGACATCATGATGACGTAATTTTTTCCTATAGCAGAGTATGGAAGGTGACGTGGCAGATGACATGGTCGCTGACATGGGTGGATGACATGGCAGACACGGCGGACTAAATAGTGACGCGGGTGCTGACATGGGGGGATGACATGGTCAGCAAGAGGTGAGAGTGGTTGTGGTTTCTATCGCACCGCCTTATGTACTGGGGCGGTTTCTAGGAGAACGGGCCCAATGCAATGGGCGTATGACACACCTCCCGGGGTACGGTAGGAAAACTGCTTTCTATCGGGCGCTAATCATCATACGTAAGAGCGGCTCTGATATCAACGAGATCCGTTGGATGGGGAGGGCCCGATCCAAGGGTTGACGGGAAGGCAAGGTGGTGGGTGATTATGGCGTGGGAGCCCACCAACCATTTAATGTTTTATATGTATAGCAAGGGTTAAAAAACTTTGGATTATGGTATTTTTTGGGTGCGGTTGTTTATTTAACCAGGTGTTAAATAAACCCCAATGGTTTATGAACGTGGAAGGGCTATTATTAAGGTCCCAAATGGACCAATAATTCCCAAAACTTTGTTGTAAGGCTATAGTTGCCAAGGGTAGGGATATTATTTATTTTTTGGGTTTTTTGTATGTTTTTTTATAGAATAGGGTGGGAAAATGATAAAGGAGCTATATAATAGAGTCAATGTTAGTATGAATATGTGGGATGAAACTGTATGAATAAATGCTAAGTTTATAGGGTGAAAAAACTTAGGCATAGGGAAATGGAAGGAAAAATGGAATGATTATTTTTACACAAGAAATGTGGCTTGTTTTAACCAAGTAAAAAAAAAGTTTCACTTAGTATTTCTCATAAAATGAAATGAGTTAGGACTATTGAGCAGATCCCAATGTCCTAGAGGGGATGTTAGTAAGTGTTCTTGGGGAAATGAGAGGGGAAATTAGTCATGCTTCACTGAACTGTAGCTACTTTTCCATGATGTTTGGGATACCCATGAGATACATCACTTTTAAAGCTGATCACCATGCTTCTGCAACATCAGAATTACCTACCCATTCTGCTACACTTAGCATTTTTTCTTCACCTGGTTTGGGTGCATTTGAACTAGAAAACCCTTTCTCTCTTTTTCTTTTGACTACCCTCCTATCTAAGTCTGCCCTTATCTCTTCCAGGGGCTTGGATTCAACTGTTGAGCACCCTTGTTTCTCTACCTAGCTAGTGATATGCCAAGCTTGAACTGTTTGGATAGAACTTTATTTTCTATTCTAAAAAAAGAAATTTAAACATGGACTGGCCAAGATTAAGCTATTTGGCCACCCATCAAGTGTGACAAATTCACTGGTTGCATGATTTGAATTTCAATGCCACAAGTAGTACAGTAGTGGCATTTTGACTAGCCACTTTCCTGGTCTTTCTTTGGGGTTCATTTTCTTTCTTTTCTTGACCAATTCATTTTTATTGCCCTTTGATTTTTCTTTTAGGGCATACCCTCTTTACATTTTTTTTTTTTTTTTGTTTTTTGGGAAATATGGAACATTTGCAGCACGGAAAGGATGATAATATTTGGCATTTCCCTAATCAATCATGAAATATGACACCTATTGGTATATGAACCTAACAGGTTCAACTCTTCCAAGTAATGTATGCACTCTGATGCATGGTTTTTGTTGATACAGTTGGCTCTAAATATTGTTGCAGAGTTCTAGGTTCTTCTTTGTGTTCTGGTCACTGTGTTTTGATGACAAGGTTTCAGTGATTAAGTTATTGGGTGATTCAGAGAATAATGGTTGAGTATTCAATGAATGGGTAATGCAATAGTTATATTACAGTGGTGATTGATTTTGAGCTTCAATGTTGTTGATGGTTCCTATATGAAAATTGGATGAAATGTGGCCTTCAGATTATGGTGTTGTGTTCCAAGAGTATCCAGTCTGAAAATTTATGAAACATGGTACCTGGAGGAAGAAAGAAGGTCGTAACCTTCTGTAGGTCAGCACCTACATACTAGTAAATATATTGGCTAGTACAAGAGATAGGGGGTTGTAGCTCCCTTCTAGTAGAAGCTAGAGAACGAAAGAAGGTTGTAGCCTTCTACAGGTAGAAGCCTGCATACTGGTATGAGTCTACACCAGTACATTGTTGTAAACAGATTTTCTTATTATTAAAAGAAGACAGAGATGACAGCAGCAGGTGGTTTTTACCCACATTGAGTTTCCACCTTACATCTTGGGGTTCATGTGTGATGGTTCTTTCTGTTATTAACTACACATGATTACTATTGAATGTTTAATAAAGTACCGATACTCATATTAAAGATCAACATATGATGAATTAATAGAATCACTAGTTTGCTGGATATATGCTTGTTTCCTTAAACATAGTTGCATACACACACGGGTTGCCTTCATTGAAGTAGCATATATGAAATTGAGTAACAAATTGTAAAAAGATTATTGACTTCACTGATACTAATTCACCCCCCCCCCCCGCCCTCTCAGTATTATTTCCAATAATTGGTATGAGAGCAGGTCATCTGGTAGAAGCTTAATCGCTTGAAGGAGATCCGTAGAACAATGGGAAAGAAGCTAATGAAGAAAACACCTCAGAAGAAGAAGACATCTTAGAGGAACTATGATAGTGGGAGAATTGATTAGGGAATATTTGAAAGCAACACTTCAGATTCAGAATCACCTCATAATGAAGATGAACAAGCAAAAGAACTATCAGGTATGAATTTGTTATCCTCTGGTGATACATTTCTCCATCAATTTGAAGATGATGAAAGTGATAGCGAAACAACTGAATTTGCTCTTATGGGTGAGGAAGAAAGATATGAAATAGAGGTAGAATTTAAAAGGCTTATGGACAAAATTAGAGATCAACAAGATCTATTGGACAAAAGGGAATGTGCCTCCAAAGAAGAAGCTACCAAACTAAAAGCTCAACTAGAGGAAGGAAACAAGGTAAGGAAGTAATTCAAGAAAAAGGAAGATCAATGTCAAAAGCTACAGGGTGAAGTGACATCATTAAGAAATGAAGGAAAATTAAAGGAACACAACAATCAAGAAACTCAGAGATAGATTCAGTTACTATGAAAGTCTTGTAGCTAAAATCCTCTCGCTAAAAGAAGATCTTGAAGAATCAAATAAGAAGAATAAAGAACTACTCCAAGCTGTTGAAAAACAAGAAAACGAAGTCCTTGAATTAAGACATCAGTTGGAAGAAGGAAGAAAAGTTGAAGGAATCATGAAGAAGTAGTATCTTGATAAGGAAGAGAAACATCAGGTTGAGGTAAATATTCTAAAAGATAAATTAGAAGAAAATGATAAGGTCTTACAATTTCAAGATAGTACTAAGATCTTTGATGATATTATTAGTATTCAAAGGTCTCCTACCATCAAAACTAGTCTTGGTTTTCATGAATTTGTTGAAGGTGAATCGAGTTCACAAAGTAAGACAAGGAACTCTAATGCGAAACCTGAAATGCTCAACAAGGAGATGAGAGGTCAATCCCATCAACAACCAAGGAAAGAAATTCTAAAAAAAAAAATATTTTACTCCTAACTATGGAAGTGATAGTTGGTTATTTCCTCAAATGAATAATGTTGAATGTTATGTATGTCATAACTTTGGACATGTTGCAGCCATATGCAGAAGTAGAATGGTTCAAGACCATCACATAGAAACATCATCACGTTCCAGGTACTTTAAGGGATATTGTTTTGCTTGGAATATGTTTGGTCACAAAGCCATTGACTGCTATAGAAGGAATATGAAACATATCAGATGTTATGCATGTAACAAGCTTGGACATATAGCTAAGGAATGCAGGAACAAAGTACGGGCACCATACCGAAAGGAGAAAACATCATCACACTCGAAGATATGGAAGAAGAAGGAAGTACAGTGAGAAAGATATGGCACAGCACAATGTACAAACATTACAGACTCAGAGGGAGCTAAAAGTGTGAAACTACAGTGTTATAAATCTCATACGCAAGTTTCATGAAGAGAAGTCATGTATATATGCGATTTAGACACTACGTAGTCATGTATATGTTAGTTTGAGGAGAGGTTGTGGGAAAGAGTCAGGAAAAAGGATCTGATATGGTTCAGTCAATTATTTCTCTATTTGATGATGTTTACAATCTGTTGATAATGTGTGGATATATATTGATACTCATCAGATGTTGTTTTTGATCCTCACAAGTTAACTTGATGTATATCTGATTATTGATGATGCCTTAATAGTTCTTGCTGATATGTGCATGATTAGATCTGACAGTGAACAGATGGAACAGGTTCAGGGGGAGCACATGCAATGCTTCTAATAAAGCCTTGTTGGCATTATGTTTAGAAGTCTTTGGTACCTAATCAATTATGATGATGTTTATATGGCTAAATGATACATCTTGCTATGTTAAGGTTATGAGTTGCCCATGACAAAATCTCATATGATACTTAGGGGTCACATAGTTGGGCTTCAGATCAGATTTATGGGTGGTTGTGGATGATTCTTTGGTGACGCATATAGTCATATATATTGCTTACATTATGATCTTCATAAGGACAAGGAGAAGTACAAATCTTGAGTACACAACTTCATTATTTAATGATGAGCCACTCATTTCTTTCATGCTGCTATCATCATGCCTTCTAAAGATCATATAGTACAGTTATGATGCAGGATTCCTATGGTTCTTGGTTCTCACATGGTTGAGGATTGTTGTTGTTAATGATATCAAGAAATCTTGACAAATGACCATAAGATCATGGCTTTCTAGATACATATTGATATCTCTTTTATGGATATACAATATGATGGATACATGGATGATTACTTAAGTTGCATATTGTTGGTTGGCCAAGAGAATGGTGTTATTGTAGGTCGCATGGAGACATAGCTATTTGAAGACATGGATATTCGAAGACATGGCTTACTTAATCACTTTGAGTTCTTACCTTATGATGATAGGTTGATACTCACATATGTTGATTATCATGGTTGATGCTTATCAGATGTGGGATGTTCCCTAGTGATGATACATGGTTGATATATTGAAGGCTCTTGTGGAAAGATCATACTGTTATTAATGACAATGTTATGATCATAGATGATGACTATGGTGTTTTTCACATACAGATGATATGATGTGAATGATTGAGATATGACATATGCTGAGGTTATGATAAGTCTCTTTCTACTAAGGAAACGAAGCAAGTTGATCTTGATGAAATCAAGAGGATGAGTTGATATCTATATGCAGACATACTTTGTCACAGGTTGATGAGATTTACATTGTCATATCTTGGGGACTAATGATGGACATATACAAGTTGCTGGTCTAGATGCTATTGACAGATGCTGCTGATGAAAGTTGCTGATAACTATCATAATCTTGTTTTAGATATTTGGTCTCTATGTGAAGGTCATATCAATACCCATGACGTAATAGTTTTTCTCTATTTATTGTAGTCTTTTGATGAATCCCTCTTGGTCATATGATGTAATTTGTACCCCCACTATGCATGGGAAGGATGATGTAATATTTCAGTCATGTATAAACAATCGATATCTGGTATATCCCCACTTGGTTGCGTGGATGAGTTAAGTTTATCCCCACTTGGTTGGGAGAATGAATATATGTATGAGTCATTGATGATAGGAAGGTCAAACTCACATAGTTGAGTTATAAAGTCATGTTATTTTCTTGAAAATATTTGTAGACTCTACATGTGCTTAGGGGGAGAATGGATAATACAGTACATCTCAGCATGAGCAAAGGGGGAGTTCAATCAAAGAATTCAGCATGTGCCTAGGGGAGCATGATTAGTATTCAACTATTGAAATATGAAAGTCTTCTGCTCTTAGGGGGACAAGATATTGGTCTGCCCTTTGCCCTTGATGTCAAAGGGGGAGAGTGACTTCGTGTTGTTGTTGTCATTAAGTCCAAAGGGGGAGATTTTTGGCATTATGATGCATGTGTTGTATTTGATGGCAACCCACTTGTAGCAGAACAACTCACTTGTACATGGTAACTAGATGAATCTACAGAAGAGATATCAGATGTGACATAATGCATGACAAGTAATATTTATAGATGTGATGAAATGCAGGGCAGCTTCAAGGAATCAGTTCAGAAGGCAACTCTCTCAGATGAAAGATCACAGTATAGCAGGTAAACAACAAGAATGAAGAAAGAAAGGTATACACAGGTTCACTATATACCAAGTCACGTATACACGCAAGTTCACTATATACCAAGTCGTGTATACACGCAGGTTCACTTTATACAAAGATGCGTAACATACACATGCACTTTCACAAAAGGAAAGGCACATACATGTCGAAAACTAAGTTTTGGTCCGTGGTATTTGGACCATGGTATTTTGGTATTGGTCCATGGTATTTGGTCTGAGGTATTGACCCCAGGTATTGGGTCCAAGGTATTGTTCCTACGTGGTTTTGGACCATGGTATTGAGAAAGGCCTAAGACTATAAAAGGAGGAGAAGATCATTAAGCCAAGGAGCAAGTCTCAAATATCTGATGAAGTGTGAGATGCAGTATGCAAGTTATGGGTCTATGATGCTTTGCTTGATCTCAGCCATGGAGGAATCTCAGCGATTGATGGAGGACAAGATCTAATTATGGATCAGGATCTTATGGCTTGGAATGAATCATCTCTATATGGTTTGATCATGCTTTTTCTAGATCTGTATACTGATGCTTGTGATGTTCTGTAAATATTATGATCTTGGGATAACTAAAGTATGGAATAATTACAAAATTATGAATGAAAATTTATAGATGCATACGCAGGTTAACTTTGGTAAAAGCGTGTATACACACAGGTTAGACACATCTAAGTAGCATATACCATATGAACTATGATGTTTGAAGTTACAGGTGGTTCTGGTTATTAATGAAAAGTTCTCAGTTCTGGTGACTGTTTACTGGTGACAATATTCTGCATATTTAATTGGTTGATTGTGATCAGCTTTAGTGTTGATGGATGAGATCTAATAATGGATCAGGATCATAATGACTTATCTTTATGTGATCTGATGGACTAGATTTGGTTGCTAACACACGTATTATCCTTTTGTATGTAATGATCTGGGTATGTCTGAAGTCGGGAAGTGCAGCGAAGTTATAAATAAGTATTTGATGACATATATGCTAGTTCTCTTTGGTGATGTTGCGTATACACACTGTTTCAGCTCTTCCAAGTAGCATATGCACTCTGATGCATGGTTTTTGATGATACAGTTGGCTCTGAATATTGTTGCAGAGTTCTAGGTTTTTCTCTGTGTTCTGGTGACTGTGTTTTGATGATACGGTTTCAGTGATTAAGTTGTTGGGTGATTCAGAGAGTAATCATTGAGTATTCAATGAATGGGTAATGCAATAGTTTTATTATAGTGGTGATTGATTTTGAGCTTCAATGTTGTTGATGGGTCTAGTATAAAAATTGGATGAAACGTGGCCTTCATATTATGGTGTTGTGTTCCAAGAGTATCCAGTCTGAAAATTTATGAAACATGGTATCTGGAGGAAGAAAGAAGGTCGTAGCCTTCTGTAGGTCGTCACCTATGTACTAGTAAATATATGAGCTAGTACAAGAGCTAGGGGGTTGTAGCCTTCTACAGGTAGAAGCCTGCGTATTATTATGAATCTACACTAGTAAATTGTTGCAAACATATTTTCTTATTATTAAAAGAGGACAGAGATGACAGTAATAGGTGGTTTTTACCGACATTGGATTTCCACCTTACATCTTGGGGTTCATGTGTGATGCTTATGCATGATGGTTCTTTCTGTTATTAACTACACATGATTACTATTGAATGTTTAATAAAGTACTGATACTCAGATTAAAGATCAACATATGATGAATTAATAGAATCATTAATTTGTTGGATATACGCTTGTTTCCTTAAACATAGTTGCATACACGTGTGGGTTGCCTTCATTGAAGTAGCATATATGAAATTGAGTAAGAAATTGTAAAAATATTATTGAATTGAATAATATTGATTCAACCCCCCCCCCCCCCCTCAGTATTATTTCCAACACATTATATTCACATTCAGATCCTCTTCGCAAGGCTCAGATGTCATCTTCTTAGGTTATAAGTTGGTTGAGGTGGTAGAACCCCTTTATTGGGTATGCTTGCAACCAGTGTAGGATAGTCCTCCATTTCATGATCAAACAAAGAGCAATATTTGCATGACGGGTGTGTTGGGTTAGTGCAATTGTGGGAATAGTGTCCTGGACCTTTGCAATTGTAGAAGATTAGTTGTCCCCAACCTCTACCAGGTCCTCCTTCACCTCAGCCTCATTCGCGCCCCTGAAATCATGTTTGCGCCATCCCCGAGTTTTGGTTCGGGGACCGTGTTTCTACCTAAACCCTATAGGTGGGTGCTCTATCCGTCATCAATTCATAGCTTCTGTAGTTGTGCTCATCATGCCTTACCGAACTAAAAAAGTTACAGAACAGCTGTTGTAGTGTTTGTACAAACTTCTGCAGCAAATGACAGTTATTTGTCATATGTTTTCCTGCTACTTGACATATAGTGCACCACAAAGCAGGCCCTACACTTGGTCTTGCTTGAGCTTCTAGCCTCAAAGGAATCGGTCCTCCTCCTGTAATATAGTTCAAAAATATTGAGCAATGGTCTTTGTCATGCCCTTGACCTTTACATTTCAGGCACCATACCTCTTCGCGCACCTGCGGGAAAACTATTTTGTCCTGCTTCAAACTTTTCATTTCAAAGAAAATATTTTACAGATGCGCATGGATTTGTTGAACCCCCAAATTTAGATCGTGAATAGATGTTTCACGTAGTCTAATTGCAATCTCCAAGGCCTATACCTTATTCATTATCTTCTGTTGTGACAGCGCAACCCTTAGGTGTGGCAGGAGCGAAGCCACAAACCATTCGCGGTGTTGTCAATATGTTAAGTTCATATTAGCTTCATAGATTTTACACTTCCATCTCTGGTCTACTTCCCAAGGTTTCTTTCTTGGTTTCATCGTGATTTCCTTGAACCCCACAATTGATTGTGCCTCAGATTCAGGCATAGTGAATTCTTTATTCAGCATGGTCCGGATGTCCACCACCCTAGCGTTTGGGTTATCATTAGATTATTTAGTGTACCAGGTTAGCACGCGATCCTATAGATCAATAACCAGTGTTTCCTTCTTCATGTGATAATCTGTAATGTCCTGAGCTTCCCATAAAGCTTTTACAATGAACCAGAACTGGCTCAGGTCCTCATTTCCCAAGCCTTTGAACAACAACAACTTTACTGAATTTTCCATACTGAACTGGAGTGGAGGTGGAGGCGGTATCAATGAAGTAGCAAGCGATGGTGGTGAGGTTGGAGGTGGCAGTCATAGGAATCCTTTTCTTATTAATTGAATTTTACTTCGCAGAGAAGCCTGTGCTACTCCCTCTTCATCACCTCGTGGAGGTGAAATTAATGGACTATATTCAGGACCCCTTCTCCCTTTGTTCTTGTAAGTCTTTCCACTTCACGTAGCTCCAAACATTAAGGTAGCTGCATAACCCATTTTTCACACAATAACATCTTAATAAGAGAATTTAAAGAGTTCAATTACTTACCTCACGGACCCTTGAAAAAGTGCCACCCTACCTCACTATAGCTGACTGAGGTATCAACCACAAATTTCGTCACAAATCCTCTTATGATGCTATCGAGCCAATGATCGATAGCACAGGTGATCTTATCTTTAGAGGCTTCTAGTCTTTGTACTAGCTCCAGGGTCCAAACAATAGGACTATCAAGTCTCCATCTTCCTTGGCTATCAGCTAACTTCGTGATCCACTCATATAACTCAACCAGAAAGGAAGAAAAAAAGTTCTCATGGATCTTGGTATATAGGTACTTGTCTAGCCATTGTTCCTTTGTCAGTTGTGGATTTGTGTTCTCCTGCACTGCGAATTTGTGGATCTTCCTCTCCAACCAATCTCAAATATCTTTCTTAGTTGGATGCCAATGATACGACATCACAGATCTCTTATGTAGATTTTGGTCCCAGCAACGGAATCATTTTTTGGCTTGGTGGGGCCTGACTCAGGTTCAACATTAGTTAGCCAAACCAATCCCTACACTACTGGCCCTTTCGGCATCAGCTCGCGGAGTGCAGGCTGAAGTCTCACCCAAAGCAGTATGGGGGGATGTTGGAACCAAGTTTCTGTACCCTGATATGGTCGTGATGTCAGTTTATTCCTTCTATTCCTGTTCTCACGCATGCTATTAATTTCTAGGGCTCTGTAAGTCTAGCCCTTCATTCCTCCCTTCAGTACCTTTGCAAAGGGGTACGATTGACCTTCACGCAGCCCTAACCTGCGGATTAGGTACTTTCATGCTGCTAGGGCAGCGTATCATGCAAATTCCCAAACTAGATTAAGTATCTTACCTATCTTATTAAACAATCACAGTTATCAATGTGTAAATATATATCCTTACTTGTGTTCAATTAACTAATGTATTACATATATTCATGCATCACATTAGTAGTATATAGATGAAAACCATACACAATATGAAAAGATGCATTAAAAGAAACGAAGACACAAAATTTGTAGAATACTTATTTTTATTGATATCTTCAGATGATTATAGAATCTATCCACCCTATGCACATAGCTACAACAGTCCACGCACTCAGTTGTGGAATTCTACCCCAGGCCTTTGAGCACTTAGTTGCAGAGCCTCTACCTATGCTAATGCCCAAAACTTAGACTTCTCTCCTTATCGTTGATGACTTCTTCTACAACCTATGACTTCAGAAAAACTTATATCTTACTCACTTAGCTATTTTTATACAATCCCATGGTCCGCGGACCATGGGTATATCTTTAGAATCGACTTTACTTTACAAAAATAAGGGTGGACAACCCTCTATTTCTCATGACACCTTTGCGCTCCACGACGAAAAAATGCAGAGACTTTAGAACTTTATTACAAAATTCGACTCAAAACATGGGCTTTTAGCCCCAAAACTGTCCTTGGGGGATCTCGTTCTAAGCATGATCCTTCCAAGGATTTTTGTAGATTAGTATATCATTGAAAATACTACACTAATTTTCTAAGGAAGGGTTTGAAAATGGAAGTCATCAAACCTTGAAATGTGGAAGGTGCATTACTATGGCCAAAAGGCATGACCAGAAATTCATAATGACCTTCATGAGTTTTGAATGTTATTTTTAAAATGTCTCCAGTTTTAATTGTAATTTGATGATATCCTAAATGAAGATCCAAATTGGTGAAGTAAATTAATCCATGTAATTCGTCCAACAATTCATTAATGACAGGAATGGGAAATTTATCTTTAATAGTGTGTTTGGTGAGTTCCTTATAATCCAGAAACATATTCCATGATCCATTCTTCTTGTGTACCAATACTACTAGAACAGAGAAAGAACTTTGGCTACGTTGAATTATACCTACCTATATCTTTTTTACAACCATATATTCAATTTCACTCTTTTGGGAATAGGGATATCTATAAGGTTTGATTTTCGGAGGAACACTTCCTGGAATCAGGTGAATAGAATTATCACTATCAAGAATAGGTGGGAGACCATTGGGAGTCTCAAATACCTTGGAATGATTAGCCCAAGATTCTTTTGAGATATGAATAAATAGATGATTTCAATGTTTGAACATCTAGTGATAATAATTGTGCAATTATGCCTTCTTTTTATTTCTTTAAAATGTTTTCTATTCCATTAGACTTGATTATCTTCCCCAGTTTCCCTGTGATACCCCTTAATTCAATTTTCTTTCCTTCCCAAGAAAATTTCAATAAAATTTCTTTAAAATTAAAAGATTTCTTACCCAATGATTGTAACCATTGGACTCCTAATACAACATCAACACAACCCATTGGAATAGAAATCGTTGGACTATTTCGTATAGATTCCTCCATGGTTATAATGATATTAGGGAACTTCCCTGAGAAATTTATAATTCCTCCATTTGCAACCATCACTTAACACTCTCGAGTTGGATATAGAAATCAATTCAATTCCTTGGTTATCTTATAATGAATAAAATTATGGGTACTACCATAATTGATCAACACTATTACCTTTTTTTTTTCTTGATATATCCTTCTATCTTGAGAGTTTGAGGAGTGGTAATTCTTGCCAATGCATTACAAGATATGGGCGGATTCATTTCTTCTTTCTCTAGGTTTGGTTCTTGGGGTATATCCTCTTCTTTTGATGTTTCTTATTCGTTTTCTTCCTTCTCTTGACAATCTATGTAAAATAATTTCATCTCAGCACACTTATGGCCCTTAGTATATTTGTTATCACAATTGTAACAAATCCCTTTTGATATTGCTTACTCCAATTGTTGTGGTGTAAACCTTGTAGGTTGTGGGAGGCTAGGAACAACAACACTTCCATCTTTATAGTTATTAGTGGTAGACCTTCTTGTTTCCATAATTTTTCTTTCAACTTTTCTTGCCACCTTGAATTCCTTCTCTAATGAATTAGGTTCCCAAAGGCAAAACTCAGGTTGGATGTTATCCTTTAAAGTATCTATGAAGGAATCAATCCTATTCTCCTCTAGAATATCATTTACCTCCATATTCAATATTTGGAAGTCCTCAATGTTCTCTTTCCATTAAACCCTTTTGTTTGATATTTTTCAGTTGGCTAAAGAAGGTATTTCTTTTTGTATCCTCATAATATGCTAACAATTCTTCTGTAAAAATTGTCCAAGTGGAAATTGATTTACGAGAACAAATCCATTGATACCACACAAACTTAATTTCATATATATATAAATATGCAATGCATACCTTTTGTGTGTGTGACACATCATGTAGATAAATGGATTGCTCCATATGTACTATCCATGTTACCAAATCCTTTCCATCAAACTTCCTCATATTGATCTTTGGAATGTGGTTAGTCTTGAACCCACTATTGGAGTGTCTGAAATCATAGTTTGTATTCCTTTTTTCCTCATCATGATTGTTATTGAGAACCTTGTCAACACTAGAGGAAAAGGGATTGGGATATTGAGGGGAGGAGCAGAACGGAGGGCGAACAGTGAGGGTTTCAGATAGTTGCAAAGGTTGATCTACATGGAGGGATGCAGAGGAGGGGGCTCCACTCCCTCCTATAAGGAGGCCATAGCCAGCAGAGGCAAGAAACCTCTAGAAAATGCCAGAGGTACTACTGAGGAAGGGAAAAGGAATATGGAAGAGGAGATAGAAGGAACCAAAACTAAGGAAAATAATAGCACAAAAGACAAGGAGGAAGAAGACAAAAAACAGGGAACTAAAGACAAAAAACAAAAGGGACCTTGTAAACCCAAAGCTGAGATCACACCCAGAGTAGTTTTAAATGATCTTGCTCTGCAGGCGCATAGGGATCACATGAGGAATTGTGCTATAATATGTAAATTCATGGGATTATGGCCCATTGAAAAATCTTTACAGACGTGGATCAAATACCACTGGAAACCTAAAGGGAGCATTGACCTACATCTTGGGTCAAAGGGATTCTTCACTGTGGTGTTCACAAATATTGAAGACAAAGACAGAGTGTTTGAAGGAGGGCCCTACTTCTATGCAGCAGATGGCCTCTATATGCGACCATGGATGATGAATTTTGTCCCGGAGCATGAGACTTTTACTTTGGTACTGGTCTAGGTAAGGCTCTATTCTCTACCTCTTGATTACTGGCAAACTGTTATGAAACCAGCTCAAGAAAAGATAGAAAAGAGAGATCAACGCCTTAGAATTCAGCCTCTTCGAGGGGGCAACCTCCTTTACATTACATAAATGAACAATTCTTGGATGATACAAATGAAAAAACCTCCTTTCTATATATAGGAGTCTAAGGAGTCACAATATAATCCAGCCGACCTAACAATAATAATATAAAGCCACAAAAATAACAATAGAGGGATTCTATGGGGCACAGAAATAACAATATGGGGGTAATAGGGGCACAAAAATATAAATAAGGGGTATAACTACAATAGTAATGGGGTAATCACTAGTATTATAGGGACCCAACATGCCCCTCTCCTTCAAAAAAGTGTTGTCCTCAACGCTTGAGTAGTTCTGGATACTTCTGCATAAAATTCTCATCCTCCCATGTGGAATCTTCAGCGGATAAGTTCTTCCACTTGATAAGATACTCTGAAATTGATCGATTTCGTAGCTGTCGAGTTCTTGTTTCTGTGACTGCTTCCGGTTCCAATATAATTTTTCCTTCCTCGTCAAGTTCTGGCAATATTGTTTGAACTGGGAGCTTGTCGCCTATAACCTTCTTTAAACATGAAACATGGAAAACTGGGTGCAATCGAGAAGCTGCAGGAAGCTCCAATTTGTATGCCATAGTACCAATCTTTTCCAACACCTTGTACGGACCATAATACTTTGGTGATAATTTATTATCCTTCTTAGCTTGCTTTAGGGACATTTGCTTATATGGTTGTAGCCGTAGGAATACCCAATCACCTACATCAAAACTTCTTTCACTGCGATGTTGATCTGCCTGTTGTTTCATTCTATTTTGTGCCAACACGAGGTTATCCTTTAAGAGTTGGAGGACTTGTTGTTGATGTTCGATGTGATGTTCCACTGCCTGAACCTTAGAATTTTCTCTTAAATATGATGTGATGGATGGTGGTTGATACCCATAAAGTGCCATAAATGGGGTCATTTTTGTTGCTGTATGGAAGGAAGTGTTATACCACCATTCAGCCAGAGGCAACCATTTGACCCATTGTGTCTGTTTATCAGATACAAAGCAACGAAGATATCCTTCCAAACATTTGTTTACTATCTCAGTTTGCCCATCAGATTGAGGATGATAAGATGAGCTATGAGCTAACTGAGTACCAAGACAAGAAAATAATTCTGTCCAAAAATTTCCAGTGAAAATGGGATCTCTGTCACTTACAATAATCTTTGGGTTTCCATGTAGCTTTTGAACTGTTTCCATAAATGCAGTAGAAACTGTACTGGCTTTAAATGGATGTGATAATGCACAAAAGTGTGCATACTTGGTAAGTCTGTCAACTACCACCATGATGACACTCTTTCCCTCAGACTTGGGTAAACCTGTGATAAAATCCATTGAAACCTCCTCCCAACGTTGGCTTGGAATGGATAAAGGTTGTAATAGACCTGGTGTCTTAATTGTTTCAACTTTATTTTGTTGGCAAACCAAACATTCCGCCACAAACTTTTGAATATCTGATTTAAGGCCATCCCAAAAAAATTCCTTCTTAACCCTGTGGTAAGTTTTTAAAAATCCTGAGTGCCCTCCTAAGGGAGAAGTGTGCAATTCCATAAGAATCTTTTGTTTTAGCTGGGAATTCTTACAGAGGTATAAGCGATCTTTGTACCATAACGAATCATTTTTCCAGCTAAATGTATCAGAAGTACTGGAATCTTGTTGTAGCTTTCGAATAAGTGCCCACACTTCTTCGTCATTCTTCCATTCCTCCCTTGCTTCGTTTATCCAATCTGGTTGGATAATAGAAATGGCACACAACAATGCTTCCACATCCTCATCCTTTCTTGAGAGTGCATCTGCCACCACATTTTGCTTCCCTTTTTTGTAGATGATTTCAAAGTCATAACCCAACATCTTTGTGACCCACTTTTGTTGCTCTTCAGAGGATAATCTTTGTTCTAAAAAGTATTTAAGGCTATCATGATCCGTTTTTACCTTGAAGTGTCTTCCCATTAGGTAGGGTCGCCATTTCTTAAGTGCATGGAGTATTGCCAACATTTCCTTCTCATAAATAGCTTTGCTTAAAAACTTTCCCTTGATTGGACGACTTTCAAAAGCAATGGGTCTTTCATCTTGCATTAGAACAGCACCAATTCCATTTCCTGAAGCATCACATTCCACAATAAAGGTTTTTGTGAAGTCCGGTGTAGCTAAGACCGGTGCTTGGCACATTGCCTCTTTAAGATGTTCAAAGGCCTTTGTTGCTTCCGGAGTCCATGAAAATGAATCTTTCTTCAATAATGTTGTTAGAGGTGCTGCTATTCTCCCATAATTCTTAACAAACTTGCGATAATACCCTGTCAACCCAAGAAATCCTCGCAGATGCTTTATGGATGTGGGGATTTTCCATTCCTTAATGGCTTTAATTTTGCTAGGGTCTACCTTAACTCCTTCATGAGATACAATATGACCCAAATATTCCACCTCCTGGACTCCAAAGAAACATTTGGATCTTTTTGCATATAATTGTTTCTCCTCCAATAGTTGTAGCACCTTGTCAACATGTTCAACATGATCCTTCCAAGACTTGCTGTAGATTAGTATATCATCAAAAAATACTAACACAAATTTTCTAAGGAATGGTTTGAAAATTGAATTCATCAAACCTTGAAATGTTGAAGGTGCATTGGTAAGGCCAAAAGGCATGACCAAAAATTCATAATGACCCTCATGAGTTCTAAATGCCGTTTTCGGAATGTCTTCAATCTTCATTCTGATTTGATGATATCCCGAACGAAGATCCAACTTGGTGAAGTAAATTGATCCATGCAATTCATCCAGTAATTCATCAATGACAGGAATGGGGAACTTATCTTTAATAGTGAGCTTGTTGAGCTCCCTATAATCTGGACACATGCGCCATGATCCATCCTTCTTGTGCACCAATACTACTGGAGCTGAGAAAGAACTTTGACTCGGTTGAATTATACCAGCCTCTAGCATTTCTGCAACCATACGTTCAATTTCACTTTTTTGGACATAGGGATATCTGTACGGCCTGATGTTTGGAGGAACACTTCCTGGAATCAGATGAATAGCATGATCATGATCACGCATAGGTGGGAGACCTTTGGGAGTCTCAAATACCTTGGAATGATTGTCCAGGACTTTTTGGAGATCTGGAGAAATAGATGATTCCAATGTGGAAACATCTAGCGAACATAATTGTGCAATTACACCTCTTTGCTCCTTTTTTAGAAGCTTTGTCATGCCATTAGAGCTGATTATCTTTCCTGGTTTCCCTGCAATACCCCTTAATTCAACTTCCTTTCCTTCCACAGAAAATTTCATGAAAAGTTCTTGAAAATTAAAAGCTATTGTACCCAAGGATTGTAGCCATTGGACTCCTAGTACAACATCGACACCTCCCATTGGAATGGAAAGCATTGGGCTAGTCAATACATATTCTCCCATGGATAGCTTGATATTATGGCACTTTCCAGAACAATTTATTGTTCCTCCATTTGCAATCATCACTTGACACTCTGGTGCTGGATATAGGAAGCAATTCAATTCTTTTGCTACCCTACAATGAATAAAATTGTGGGTGCTTCCTGAATCAATCAACACTATTACCTTTTTCTTCTTGATTTGTCCTTCTATCTTGATGGTTTGAGGAGTGGTAATTCCCGCCAATGCATTACAAGATATGGTCGGATTTATTTGTTCTTCATCTAGGCTTTGTTCCTGGAATATATCCTCTTCTTTTGACCTTTCTTGCTCCTTTTCTTCTTCCTCTTCACAATCTATGTAGAATAATTTCTTCTCAGCACACTTATGACCTTTTGTGTATTTGCTATCACAATTGTAACAAAGCCCTTTTGCTCTTTTTTCTTCCAATTGTTGTGGTGTCAACCTTGTAGGTTGTGGAAGACTATGGGCAACAACACTTCCGTCTTTATAGTTGTGAATGGTATGCTTCCTAGTTGCCATAATTTTGCTTTCCATTTTTCTTGCTAACCTGAATGCCTTCTCTAATGAATCAGGTTCCCAAAGGCGCACATCATGTTGGATATTATCCTTTAAAGACCCTATGAACACATCAATCCTATGCTCCTCTGGAATATCTTTTACCCTTATGTTCAATTTTTGGAACTCCTCAATGTGCTCCATTATTGAACCCTTTTGTTTGAGACTTATCAATTGGCTAAAAAAAGTGTTGCTTTTTGTATCCTCATAATGTGCTATCAATTCTTCCGTAAAAATTGCCCAAGTGATAAATTGTTTACGAGAACAAAGCCATTGATACCATACAAACTGATTTGGTTCCAAATATAAAGTTGCCATACGTACCTTTTGTGTGTTTTGCACATTATTGAGATCGAAGAATTGCTCCATCTGTAATATCCATGTGGCGGGATCCTTGCCATCAAACTTCCTCATATCGATTTTTGGAATATGGTGATTCTTCGATCCAACATTAGCGTCTATGGAATCATGATTAACATTTCTTTTGTTCTCATCATGAGTTTCCTTTACTACCTTTTCACCATTAGTAAGTATTTCTTGTAGAAAATTAGTCAAATCTGTCTTCAAATCTGCCATTCCTGTCTTCAAATTTGTGTTCAAATCTATCTTCAAATTGTCCATCTTAGCTTCCATGCCATTCATCTTAGCTTCCACGCCATTTATCTTAGATTCCATGCCACTTATCTTAGCTTCTGTTAGCTTTTGTGAGCGTGACATTTGTTGCACTTGTTCTTGTAATTTTGATATATCATCTAGCATTTCTTCCTCTTCTTCATGGGTCATGCTAGAGCTTTCAGGTTCCTTACTAGGTGTTTCCATTTTATTTCCTCATGGCATCAGTTACCGATAATAATGATTTACTATGCCCTTTGAATTCTGTTAAACCAAACTTACACAAAAATTAAAAAAAAACTACACACCTTTTTTCACTTTATAGAAGCCTGATATTGAATCTGATGTATCTCTGTAATTTCAGACCATCCAATTCTTAAATTGCTACCTGTAGTAGCCCTCTACGTCCTCTTTCCAATGCCACAAGTCTGAGCCAAATTGGATTCTCCAAGGAAGAGTTATGTGAAATCTCCCACAGTGACCTGTTTTTAGACTGGTTTAGTAGAGCGAACTTGTACGACGTGCCACGAGTCACTGTTTCAACCTTTGAATCTGAAACCTACATACAAGAAACTACAGTCCGTCCTCTTTCTGTACCTTCTTACGAAATTTCAATCCAATCCCCAGAGAGAAAGTTATGACGATTTTCCCCAGGTCACCTGTTTTGAATGTAATTCAGGAGTCTGCAAAAAGACCAACTTCCTCAGATCATATCTCCGCAAATATTTCGCGAAAAGCTCTGAAATTCGAACCCAAGGTTCAGCGCGATTTCTTCTCAAATGGGTTTTTTTTGCGACTTCTGAAATGTCACAGAAAAAAGTTATAGCGAAAATTCCACGATGACCTGTTTGGAGCAGCGAAACCCTAGAATCCAAAGCTCTGATACCAAATGTTATGAAACCAGCTCAAGAAAAGATAGAAAAGAGAGATCAACGCCTTAGAATTCAGCCTCTTCGAGGGGGCAACCTCCTTTACATTACATAAATGAACAATTCTTGGATGATACAAATGACAAAACCTCCTCTCTATATATAGGAGTCTAAGGAGTCACAATATAATCCAGCCGACCTAACAATAATAATATAAAGCCACAAAAATAACAATAGAGGGATTCTATGGGGCACAAAAATAACAATATGGGGGTAATAGGGGCACAAAGATATAAATAATGGGGATAACTACAATAGTAATGGGGTAATCACTAGTATTATAGGGACCCAACACAAACTGAATCATTAGCTGCCATAGGCAATAAAATAGCTTGTTCTGTCAAAGATTTTGAAGCCACAAGAAGGGGAAAATATACTTCCTTTGCAAGGATATTTGTGGAAATGGATCTATCTGGAGCTCTTCCAGATGCAGTAATCTTAGAAGTTTTTGATGAAGAATGGGTGCAAATAGTAGACTATGAACATATTCCATTCAGATGTCGTAGATGCCATGAACATGGGCACCTATTCAGAGACTGCCCTCTCAGTAAAGTAGAAAACAAGAGCAAAGCTAACACAATGAAGGACACTGATAGCTTTCACAAAGTGGTAAATAGAGGAAAAGGTGGCAAAAGAGGGCCAAAGCAACATCAAAATGAAGGGCAACAGGTCAGTCAGAACAAGTTCCAAGTTCTTGAAGAGGATGAAGAGATTACAAAAGAAGATCAAGCAATGGAAGGAAGTCCTGGGGAAAAGGAGAAAGAAGAAAACCGTGAACAAACACAGGATATTGATAATCAAAAAGAGACTATGATGAGTGATGCAGAACTGGAGATGGATCAGGAAATGACCCAGAGTGAAATGGAACTGGAGGACCATGAGCTATAGGAGATTCTTGACAGGGAACACCTAGATCTGGAAGGGTTCTTGATACAGGGAACCACGGGCGGGGTAGATTCATTACCTCAAGAAGAGCTCAATAGAATACAATAGTTGTTTTTATGGAAAACTCAGGCTAAGGGGTTGGAGAAAGGAAAAAAAATTGACAAGCAGGATAACAAAGGTGTGAAAATGATGAAAACAACTCCTGGATTAGCAACTAGAAACCCAGGAAAGAAAAGAGGTGGGAAAAATTAGAATGAGCTCTTGATGGAATGTGGAAAGCTAAAGATAGATTCGGGTAAGATGAAAGATCTAGCTGGCTACTCCTTTACAAATCTTTAATTATGAAGTTCACATCTTGGAATATCAGGGGTCTAGGTAGTAAAAGAAAATAGAGAATGCTTAGTAATAGAATGAAACAAGAAACGCCGGATATAATCTTCATCTAGGAAACAAAATGTTCCATTAAAAAATTAAGACAAATTCATAGCAAATCGCTCATTAGATTTGAGTTTCTAGAATTCAAGGTAGAGAATACAACAGGGGGCATACTCACTCTTTGGAACCCCAAAAAAATTGGCATAATAGATGCTAAGGCATCTAGGAATTATTTATTAGTAGTTATTCAGCCTGTAGGAGATAGGGATACCTATCTGGTCATGAATGTTTATGGCCCTCAAAGAATAGATGATAAACTCAGGTTTCTAGATTCCCTTGTGGATCTCAGGGACAGACATGTAGGAATACCTTGGATCATGGGAGGGGACTTCAACATGATCAAATCTCTTTCAGAGAAAAAAGGGGGAACCAGAGCTCTAAGTAAAGACTCTTTAGCATTTCAAACCTTTACAGATAATATGAAACTAGTTGATACTGATATGAACAATGGCCTCTTTACTTGGAATAATAAAAGAGGAGGAGAGTCTCATGTAGCCTCCAAGTTAGACAGATTCATTATCTCAGAGGATCTTATGCTTATAGATAAGGAAATAATAGTGAGAGTTCTCCCCTTTGGAGGCTCAGATCATTGGCCGGTTCAATTAGAGATCAAGGGCATAGGTACTCCCAGGAATAGACCTTTCAGATTTGAGAATATCTGGCTTTCCCACCCAGAATTCATCAGCAATATTAAAAAATGGTGGTCAGAATATTTGCAGATTCAGGGAACAAGAATGTTCCTTCTACATAAAAGATTAAAGCACATCAAGCTCAGGCTTAAAGATTGGAACAAGAATGATTTTGGCAACATTTTTGTGGGAAAAAAAATCTGTTGAAAACAAAATGCAGGAACTCAACCAAGCTCTGATCACGGAAGGCTTTGATAAAGTCAAAAGTGATCAAGTTGATAAACATCATCAAGAATGGGAGAATCTGTGTAAACAAGAGGAAATATTTTGGAGACAAAAGTCTAGAGTTCAATGGCTAAAAGAAGGAGAGCGTAACACTAGATTTTTTCACAGATCCACCATGGAAAATAGAGCTCACAATAGAATCTCTTCGATCAAGGATGAGGATGGGGAGCTTCATATCTCCCATGAGGATATAGAAGTTGTGTTAGTTCAGCACTTCCGAGGCATAACTCAGGAAAACAATTCAGACAGAGAGCATTTCATCAGGGATGTAACTAGACACATACCTAAGCTGGTGTCTAGAGAGGACAATTTCAACCTTAACAGGCCAGTAACTGAAGAGGAGGTCAGTGAGGTCCTCAAAGATATGTAGAATGGAAAAGCACCAAGCCCGGATGGTTTCAATGTGGATTTTTTTAAAGCTTGCTGGAATATTGTTAAACATGATATTTTGAATGTAGTGGAGGATTCCAAGTTGAACAGAACTATTCTGAAAGTGCTCAATACCTCCTTCATCTCCCTGATCCCTAAACATGACATTGCTCAAACACCTGATAAGTATAGACCCATAACTTTATGCAATGTGGTATACAAGATAATATCCAAGGTAGTGGCCAACAGACTCAAACCTCTACTTCCTACTCTAGTTTCAGGGGAACAATCCAGTTATGTGGAAGGCAGACAAATTCTAAATAACATCATTCAAGCTCACGAGGTGGTTCACTCATTAACTAGCAAGAGGCAAGCTGGAATGATCATGCAATTGGACATAGCCAAAGCTTATGATAAGGTGAACTGGACCTATATCAAGAAAGTTCTTATTGCTTTTGGATTTGATCATAACTGGGTCAGATGGGTTATGGCCCTAGTGACTTCCTCCAGCTTTTCAATATTGGTGAATGGATCTCCCTCTGAGATTTTTATTCCTTCTAGAGGCCTCAGGCAGGGAGACCCGCTCTCTCCCTTTCTTTTCATCCTCATGATGGAAGGACTTGGTCGGTTTATCAAGCATGCTAAAGTAATGGGTAAGATTAAGGGCCTTCAACTAACTGAGAATGGTCAAGCACTGACTCATTAACAATTTGTAGATGATACCATGTTACAGGGAATCCCCATAGTCAAAGAAGCTACGGCCGAGAAACAAATCCTGAATGACTTTTCCATGGCTACAGGTATGGAAGTTAATCTCTCCAAATCAAAAATATTTTTCTTTAATACCAATATTTCTATTCAGAGAAATATCTCCAGAATTCTAGGCTTTCAAAGGGATTCCCTCCCCTCAAAATATTTGGGAGTTCCTCTAACTGCTAAACCAATGCACAAGAGCATTTGGGAACTGTTGATCAATAAGATGCAGGATAAAGTCAGAAAATGGACCATCAGATCTTTAAATCTGGCTGGTAGGTTGGTACTTACAAAGGTTGTACTGCAATCAATCCCTATTTTCATGTTATCAGCTCTCCCAGCTCCAAAAGGAGTCTTACAGCAATTCAGAAACATCCAAAGAGACTTTCTTTGGGGTAAGGAGGAGACAAGGAAGAAATGGGCCTTAGTTTCATGGGAAAAAATCTGTAGACCCAAGAACCATGGGGGCCTAGGCTTGGATGATCAGGAGATTCTTAGCAACGTTTTAGGGGCCAAACTATGGTGGCGTTGGGTTCAAGATCCAAAGGTTCAATGGGCAAGTATCTGGAAAGAAAAATATGCCAGCTCCTAGCAAACTAGTGATCTCATACATCTGGAATAAAGCCTGGGAGAACAGAATCCTAGTTCAAAAAAATAGTTTCTTGGAAATCAAAGAGGAAGATCTAGCACTATTCTGGGAGGATAAATGGCAACAAGAACCAACACTATTAAAAGAGGACTTTTTGGGCCTTAAGCATGAGACAGATACCCAAGGATTAAATAAGGTAAAGGATTTCTGGGATCATACTCATAATACAGGAAAGTGGAGAATCTGGAGAAACATTGATTGCAGGGATAATAGCCCCTTGAAAACAAAAGCAGAGGCACTTATGAGAATGTTGGAACAAAGGATGATCTTAGTAACAGGGGGGCGGGACCAACTAAGATGGGGCAACAATAAAGAGGGCACCTTTAATCCTAAGGAAGCAAAAGGTATTCTCCTTTAGCTAGATTCCCATGTTCTGGATAAGATCTGGCAAAACCTATGGAGGCACCAAGGGTCGATGAAGATCAAACTCTTCATGTGGTTGGTAAATCACAAGAAAATCTTGTCTTGGGATAATATTAGGTAGAGGGGTGTTTTGGGGCCTTCTAGATGCCAGCTCTGTGAAGCTCAAGAGGAGACAATGGAGCATATACTCAATAGCTGCATTTTCACCTCCTGGTTATGGGATACATTTGCTACCATTTTTCAACAAACCGATAGGGACAAAGGGAGTATCATTAATACCCTAAATAATTGGAGAAGAAACTTTTCAGATTATGAATTTCTTAGCTCGGCTTGGGCCCTAACGCCAAGCTTCATTATATGGAATGTTTGGAAAGAAAGGAATAAGAGAATATTCAAGGATGAAAAGAATCCCCCTCATCACCTGTTTGAGTTGATCTTGAAATAGCTTAAGGAGACGGTTGGCACCACAGTATGTAATCACCCTAAGAATCCTCCCTTAGAGGCTGATTTAAGAATTCTCAGGTAGTTGGGTATGCAGGGGCTCATTCCTCAAGGCCTGGATAGGAAAGTAATCACAATGGAAATGGAGAAGGATTTCTGGCATCCTCCCCTAAAAGGTTATTTGAAATACAACATTGATGGGGCTTCAAAAGGAAACCTGAGAACTGCTGGTTTTGGAGGGGTTTTAAGGGATGAAGAAGGACGCATTATCTTCATCTTCCATTGCCATTTAGGAAGAGCCACCAACAACATGGCTGAATTAATGGCTTTGGAGCAATGCTTAGAGTTTCTGAAGCAGGACAACTGCTTAAATGTAATTATAGAAGCGGACTCTGAGTTAATCATTAACTCGGTGAAAAGAATTAGTTGTGGAACAGTGCCGGAGAAAGTCTCAAAACACTGGAGGCTAATCTAGGTTTTCCAAAGAATTCAGGGTCACCTCCAAGGACTTCGCACAGTAAGTTTCAACCATGTTTGCAGAAAGGCCAATAAACTGGCAGATCTTCTGGCCAACCAAGGTGTGAGCTGTACAGAATGCAGGGTTTCGATGGAGTGGCAGGAGTTGCCTCAGAGCAGACTAAAAGCTCTTTGTTATGAGCAAGCGGAAGAGGACAGGGAAGTGTTTCGATACAGAGCCAAGGAGGCAAGTTCAAAATGACTAGTTCTCAGTATGATTCACCATTGTCTATCAGATTGTTCTTTGGTGGGGGGCAGGCCACTGTCGGCCTCAGAAAACCCTGGTGTACGTTGACCAGATTTCTCAGTTTATCGGGTGGTTGAATAGTGGGAAGGATCACAACATTCCATGGTTTCAAGTTTAGGCATAGAAGAAAGAATGCAAGGGACGAGAATCCCATCTTTTCCAAGAGTTGTAATATCCCTAATTTCCATTTTTGGGAGGTAAAACCACTTCCATGGTGGTTTTTGGTTGATCGCATGACTCTCAAGCGGGAAATGGTTTTAGTGAATTGGAAGCAATTCCATTCAACTTCCTACACGTGGCAGGGGGGTGGAAACGAATACCACCCCCATCACACACTAATGTTTGGTGACCTTGAACCGTGCGATATTACTCTCAACCGTTGGATTTCACTGAGTAGATCTACGAACAGGAATGATCATGCAGTTTGGTGGGGTTGGGTTGTTAAACACCAAACGTCTTCACTGGGTGATTTCTTCCTCTGCCATTGGATTGTGCGAGGAGAATGGACGGTCTTGATTAAAGATGCAAGTCCAGGGAGCTGGTGCGTAGGAGATTCTGTGGTTTTTCACAAGTTCTTCTGACCTCATGGCACAAACATTGTTTGTTTTCCAAGGGTTCAGAGGTTACCTTTGTAGGGTTGGGGGTCATGCCTTAGGCGGTTAGCATTTTAATTTTCCTGGGTCCACGGTGATGGGTGGACGTTTGTACATTATGTAAAATATTTTCTAGCTTAATGAAATAGAAGGAACGACTCTTGCTTCAGCAAAAAAGAGAACCTTTTCAGCATTAGGAAGCATTTCTTGTAAAAACTTTTTCAAACCTCCCTTCAAAGCTTCTAGGTCCCCTTTCATTTCTATTTTTAAATCAGCTTTCACACCTTCCATATTGACATTCATCGTTTCTTACATGTCATGTTTTAAACCATTCTTGAAAACATCCATATTATCTTCTAACTCATTTTTTGTACTCTTTGCAAGAGGAATTTTTTTTGCACTTGGTCTCATAATTTTGATATATCACATTTCATTTTGGTCTCGTAATTGTGATAGATCACGTTACATTTCTTCCTCTTCTTCATGCACCATAGTAGAGCTTTTTGTTGTGTTACTCAGTGTATCCATTTTCTTCTTACGAGGAATATTGGGACCAAATAATGATTTATATTCTTCACTATGGTATTTGAATCACTTCAAACTAATTTTTCAAACAAAAATTATGCAAACAAAAAAAATACACACATTTTTCTTAGTTTTAGGAGATCAATATTGAAACTATTCTGTCTCTGTAATTTTGGCTCTCGAAGTTCTAAAATTTCTTCCTACGGTATCCCTCTAAGTCTTATTTCCAACTCCACAAGTCAAACTTAGATTGGATTCTTCAAGACAAATATATGCCCAATCTCCCACAATGACCCGATTATGAACTAGCTCAATAGAGTGAACTTGTACAGAATGCCACGAGGCACTATTTCAAACTTTTTCCCTAAAAATAACACACAACAAACTAAACTCCATGCAATTTTAGTCATATTTTACAAAATTCAAATATGATGCTCGTAGATAAGTTTATGACGATTTTACCTAAGACACCTATTTTAGACTAAATTCTAGAGCATGTAAAAGCCTTAACTTCTTCTCACGATATCTCATAAAATATAGTGAACCAAGATTTGAAATATCTACACTAATTTTACCAATATTCTAGCACCACATGGTCGAAATTTCAACTTTTAAAACCTCATAGAAAATAAGTTATAGTGAAGAATTCCAAGATGACATGTTTGAAGCAGCGAACCCCTAGAAGTGAAAGCTCTAATATGAAATGTTATGCAACCAATTCACAAAACAAAACAAAAGATAGAACAATGCCTTTATAATAAGCCTCTTTGAGGGGGAAACCTCATTTACATCAAATAAATGAAAAAATCTTGGATGATACAAAAGACAAAACCTCCTTGGTATATACAGGGATCTAAAGGGTCACAATATAAACAAAACCTACATAAAAATAATAATGTAAAGGCACATCAATAACAATAATGGGCTTCTATGGGCACAACAATAATGATATGAGGATTGCATAGGCACAACAATAACAACAAGGGGGCTACACTAACAATAAAAATAAGGTGGCTACACTAGTATTATAGCGACCTAACATTATTTTTATTCAAAGGCTAATATGTTTGAAAAAATAACCATAAAATTACCATAAATATTTTTCTATTGTATAGATAGTTCAAACATATTCATTCTAACTAAATTCCTTTTCAAAAAATAATTACATATGAATAAATGTTATTTTCCATTGTACTATTTACTCTTTTTGAATAGACTCTTCTACCCTAAAATTGTTATTGTAAACAAGTTAAGATCTCCAACCATAAGCATTTTATTGGCCCTAAGATTTTATAGATGCAAATCTTTCTATATTTGTTGTTTTTGTCATTATTTCATAAGTGGATTGCTATCAAATTTTTAAATTACTTCATTAATTGTGGTTCTAGTCAACATTGGGGGCATAATTTAAAATTCCAAAAGCAATGATAAAAGCATGTAAACTAGCAAACAACTAAGTTGAAAGCAAAATTATCCGAAAATACAAATTAAACTTATCACAAACTTCGAATTAAATAGATATGTTAAAATTTAATTCTTAAATTATAAATTACATAATTGGAGATACTTAGTTTGAAGTGTAAAATCATTTCCATTGGAAAAAAAAAACATGTAAATACATTTTTGAATCTTACCAATTATATAAAATACCAAAAAGACGAATAAAAAACAATATAGTTAGAAAAATAAAGAAAACAAAAACATAAAATAATACTATAAATGATGAAATAACACAAGTACATATCATTGTTCATTGTCGTCACCTTCATTATCTTCCTTGCTTGGCATGATAACCCTATCATTCTAGAAAATATGTTTTTATATATGGTTGTGTCTTAATACAAACCACCAATACCTATCCAACACATCAGGGTAAAAAACACCTGGTTATAGTGTTTAAGGAAAACATAAGGCTCCCTAGCTTCATGCCATATATTTCTAGAGTTGATAGATATCAACCCACTATCGCGGTCTTCCTTTACATCATTCTGATCAAAGGCATCTCACAACTTGCAACTAAAAATGCAAATTGGAATGAACACAAGTTCACTTGAATGATAACATGTATCTTTCTGATGTAACTTAACATTCCTTGTATTATTTTTTCACCATGGCGGCTAGCATGACTAGATTGGTCAAACTCAAATTCCACTCCATAGTTTTGTGTCATTCGTCCATCATCGACACCCTTTGATTGAAAATGATTTCCATATGGCCACATAGATGGGAACAAATGCACCTACAAAAAAGTGAAAAAATCACAGTGTCATGTTTCTAATAACCCGAACATAATTAAAATATAAAATATAGATGTTACAATTTAAAGGTGCATTATGAAGTTAAAAATGTATAGAAAGAGATTATTACCAAGTTTTTTCACCCAATCCATATGCTTAGAGCATTCTCATAAGGACATGGGTAATGACCAGATGCACTATATTTCTCTCTGACTTTGTCAACAACCTAACGGTTCAGGAATATCATTGTCATATTTTCTTTTAAATGGTTAGATAAGGCACGCTTCTTCCATTCAACCATATGAATTATTTCCTATCACTGTCCCATTTATGCCTCTTTTGTTCGTACAATGCAACCCATGGCTGTGTCGCTTCTGAATTATAACGAACCAAACTGACATATATAGTAATATGTCTGAGATAAAAATATACATTTTGAAGTTCAGTGTGAATAGTTATTGTCTAGAAATTTGACAAATGATAAGTCACTTACTCTTTATCACAAACATTTTTCCACTCGTTTCAAGAAACTTCCGTTCTCTTTTGTCTTCATCCATTTCCTCATCCCAAATCGCTGCACTTGGTATGTTGTTGATATTCGTGATGTACTCACTATCATAATAGGAAGACTCATACGATATGTACCCATTTTATAGAGACCCCTTGGCTTTTCCCATTTTCAAACAAAACCTTTCAATTTCTTCATGTACCTCTCTAAGAAGAACATCCAATGACAAGAAACCACCCCAAGTAATTCAAATTCTTCAACTAGGTGAATTAGAAGATGAACTTGCAAGTCCATGAAACTCTTCGGTTGTTCATTCTCAAACATACAAACAATATTAGTTATCTCTTAATGCCACCATGGAATTCTAGCCATATGAATATCCTTTCATGTGATCCAACATAAAAATGTAGATAATTTAGATATGGCACGTCATAAGCCTTACAGGAAGTCATGGTTCTCAAACCCACACATGAGGAGAGGATAATGACACTACAAAGTAAACACATAAAAAAATTAATTATATTTTATCCCATAACATAAAAATAATAAAAAAATACTAAAATCATTTTTTAACATATGTACTCTTATAAGGTTCAGATGGTCATGTGATTTCAGCCCCGAAAAATGGTCTTCCTCACTGAAGTGGCGGCATAATGAAGACCCATATAAAGAAGGCATAATGACACCCATGATAACTTCCTTTGCCAAAGAAATGTCATACTTCTTTAAAATCCATGGGACATCACATTCTTTTGAAAGACTAAGAGGGACCAACCTCTCCTCTACTTTCTTGTCTTGGAAAATGTTTATTTTTAGTTTTTGAAGAAATAAGATCTCTCCTAAGTGCCTCCATAAATAACATGAAACATGTTTAAATATATGCGTGGGATCTAGTAAGTGGGAAATCTTAAGATTCTCCTAATATGGAAGCTCATAAAAGACAAATTTCCTTTTCATCCCAATCGAAAATTTCTCAACACAAGTTTCGAAGAATTTTGGATCATTGAACATTGGCTCCCCATTTGAATCAAATATTTTTGTAATCTAATTCTCCTTCTCTCTCTGATATGCCCTAAGTAATTCAGCTAGTGTCATTATTATAGGTTTTTGGGTTCTCTCTCGTTTACCATTGAAAGTGGATGTTTCTCTTTTGTAAGGGTTTCCTTCTGGGAGGAATACCTTGGATAAGTCATACACTAGCTTTCGTAGGTGTTTGTACCACCTAGCCTTCAGAGAAGTTACACAACATTTTCATCCATGATACCCTTTTTTTACCAGACCCATGAAATTATTGTATACAGGGTGCAATAATGATCATGAAGTCAGAACAATTAGAGTGAATTAAATTAATATGCAAAATAATATTATTACATATGTAAACAAATCAATAAACATGAAATTTACTAGAGAAAACTCCTAAGCCTCGATAATCATGTGTGGTGTAAGTACATATGCCATACAATGTAAAACTTCTCTTTATTTTGATCGGTCTTGATACATCATATACATGTATCCCTTCCCATAATTCCTTCAACTCATCTACCAATTGTTGTAAGTAAACATATATATTTTTCACTTATCTTCTACTTGGGACTATAAGATCTTGTTGAAGATGTATTTCAAGGTAGAATGATCTATATACATCTTGAAATGCCCTCCTAACAGATAGTGCCTAAATTTTTGAAGTGCGTAGAGCATGGCTAGCCCTTCGTGCTCAATTGTTGAATTCTAGTGTAAATGGCAGTATACTATGTTAAGGGTAGGCTTAGGCTACAACCAAATGCAACCCCCTTCAATTGTTTCTCAAAGGTTTATTTCATCACAAAAATTATATCTCACCACATTCTCTAAATAGGAAACATACAAGACTATATGATTTTTAGAGTGACTTGGAATTCCAAAGGCTTTTTTCATCACAAAAATTATATCTCACCACATTAACTAAATAGGAGACATACAATACTATATGATTTTTAGAGTGACTTCGATTTCCAAACTTGTAGGAACTTAGTGCAATACATTTTAGGATCTTACAGGTTCCATAAAACATGGGATAAGGAATCTCATGATATCTACCTTTAAGGGATTTTTTCTTATATTCCTATAGATGAAGAAAAACATGATGCCATTATTCAATAAAATGTCTTAAATAACAAAATTATAAAATCAAATTTGCAATAAATAAAATTTGAGATTATTATAAGATTTTAATAGGCAAATTTATGAGTAGGTTTATATTTTTAAACATGATTTGTATAATGATAAATTCATATTAAAAAAAAAAAATTGTGATTAATCTAGCCAAAAGGTGTCCATACTATTAAAAAAAAACACAATAATTAAAAGGTTGTAATAATTTTAGATGAAAAAGAGGCACGCATCGTAAGATTTTAGTGAGGCAATGGTGTTAAAAGCATATTCATTTTCTATGTATATATCAAATTTTCATGGGGAGGAATGAGTACTTCATCCAGGAATAGTTGTAAAAGCTATAAAACACACTCATTAGTCCCCCCATTGCATTACATTCTATGTATAATTCTATGTTTTCCCCATAGAAATAATCATAGCCTCTATATACACACGCATGGGACTCAAAGGTTAAAATTATGAAGAGAAGACACAACATCCAAATCACTGATGGTATCATATGCTCAGTAAAAATTAATAATAATAGTAATCGTGGGGAATTTTGTGTCATGCTAATATCTAAAAGTTCTTCTGTCATCTGTTAGTGATGGGATAGCCACCAGTTCATCTATTTTTCCTTCTCAAGTCCATTGTGAGGTAGTGGGCATTTTAGTTACAATTCCGTCTGTCCAGCTCCATGATCTCTCTTTTTCCCTGTACATGTAATTAGTAATTTGCATATGAAAAGAGTGAAATATACATAATTTGTCAATTTGTAATTGATAAATTATTGTAATTTTATTTTTAATTGAGAAGAGAAAATCTAATCTTAATGGAAATTATTATTATTATTATTATTTTAAATTTAAAGTGAAATTAAACAACAAACTAATATAAGATAGTCCTTTGTGCCATGATATAATATGTGAATAGTCTCAGAATTACTGTAGTCATTGTTCAAACTTATATTCGACGCAAATGTTTTGACTTGGCTACTTACAACTTTCCCCCACAAAAGTGATGGTTTCCATTTCCCTAGAATGAGAAGAGATGCTCCCTGCTTTTTGGCCTGAGAGACTATTGTTGGACCTTTCTCCTTCCCCTCCACCACCAGTACCTCCACCTCTACCTGTCATTTCTTCAAAGTGAGTATTTTCCAGATGCAATACATCCATCTATCTTTCTGTCTATGAATGAATGGGTGTCAACTATTTTATGTGTTTATGTGTATAACATACCTCTCCTTGTTCTATCTTGCAAAGAATTTTTAATTTGTTGCAAACCCCATAATCTCTTTGTGCAATCTTGTTTTCAAAATCTTGTAGATCTTTGAGACGAGGATAAATGCTCCCTCCGCTGCCATGGAAACTAGAATTACACACATTGTTAAAAAAAAAAATTGCAAATGTCCCAACAAAACTTTGGCACCTCTAACTTGGATAACTTACCATTTGAAAGAACATATTGTTTGTAATTATAATACTATTATAAAATGGCTGCAAATGTTTTAGCTAAATTTTGGCACCTCTATCTTGAATAACTTACCATTTGAAAAAATATACTTCGTATATTATAACACCATTACAATAAATTTATTAGAAAAACTTATTAAAAAAGCATTCATCTATAGACATTTTACAATGTAAATGTAAAGAGGATGAAGAACATACTTTTGCAATACTACCAAGCTCATATAAAACTTCTTGTAGAAAATTAATGCAATGATGTGGTAGAAGTACAACAACAAATTGAAAATACCTAATAGCCTAAAAATCCTTAATTGTTGATAGCTTATCTAATTTGGCAATAGAGGGGGGCCTTTGCCAATTTGTACATAGATAGAAAAGTTATAAAGCCCATTGTTCTAACTCATTAGCTTTTGCAACTATATTTATTTGTTTGGGATAATGTATAATGTTTCAACCTTTTCTATAACACATTTTTTAAGAATAGTTATTTTGGACATTAATTCAAATGTAATGGTTAATTTATATGTTGATATGATCTAACATGGAAACTTTAGAGTTTTAGTTTATGATGCTTTTGAATGTAACTATGTTTTTTTTTAACATATAAGTTTGATTTCAACGCTATTTTATAGTAAAAATTTGATTGCCAATTTGAAATTTACCACTGAATTTAGAATGGAGGAAAGTGTGGACTCTTATGACTTATAGCTTATCCAATGTTGAATTCAAGTTATTAGACCTATTTTCATTCCAAAAAATGAGTAATCCTACCCTGCAGTGCCCCAACCAGAGTGCATCCAATGAATTTGGATTTATTAAAAAGTGATTTATTTATAACTTAAGTATCAGTTGAATACTAATTGAAAAAATTGGGATTAAGATTTCTTGTACTCAATAAATGCTAATTTTCAAACATAGTGGGTTGTTTTCGGAAAATTGCTACCAAAATCTCCTAAACAACATTTAGTTCTCTTAAGATGAATTTTTGACTCAATACATCATCCATACCATGTTTTCTACCCTTCTTCTATTGTTTTTGATTAGAGATAAAACAAAACCTATGAAACTCCAAGTTTCACAAGAATTATCATATAAAAATGGTCTATGTGAATACCATGACCTTGAATTTTTAAATGCACACAATTTTTTTATAATAAATTGGAAAATTGGGTAGAAATTTCTGATTGACTATGAATGACATACCTAGTGAATTTCTGACAAAGGATGATATTAATATATTAGAGGCTTTGAGGGCCCAAAAAGATAAATTACATGAAAAATAACCAGAATATCTTTCCCTTCCACACGTGGGAGGGAGCCAACAACAAAGCATGCTTGGCTTCTAGGATAGAATCCACCACTATGATGATATTTCTACTAATAAAATTTTCATCAAATTTTTCCCAACTCTCTACTTCATTATGGGCATGATTGTCATCCCATTACAACACAACTCTTATGTTTGTGGCATTATTATCAACAATGTTATTGTGAGGACCCTCTATAATTGGTTTCACTTCATTGTGAATCCTACCATGCATTACAACCTTGTGAGATTCAATGCATGAGAGTTTTCAAAACTACTTAAATCCACAAGGAAGCACAAGTTGGAGTTTTACTTTTGGAGTGGACGTGCATTGGATATGCTGCAAGATGAAGGTGCCTCAATGAATGTTGATTTGACCAATGATGTATAATGATGGGATGGGAGGCATGGAGGGCATAACGGTGGCTGAAAAAGGATTGATCATGATGAAAACAATGACAAATGAGTGACCTCCAAGCAATGTCACGTTAACTATAAAAGGGAAAAAATATGTTTTCCAAATTTCCAAAATTTCTAACATGTAGACTACTCCATTTTCTATGAAAAATCATTCATAAAATTTCAAACTTAGGACCTATTCACTGTAGGGACAAGGAACACAAAAAAAAGTAGCACTATATATGGGGGTGGGAAACACTCTAGTAAAAGGACAAAGTTATCAAGCTAAGCTAGATTGGGTGCAACATGAGATCCTGGAGAATTGCAAAGGAGCCATGAAAGTCATCAATTCAGTAAAATGTTTATGTTGGGATTAGAACATTGAGGACAATGTGCTTATTAAGGGGGTGGGGTTTGTGACACCCTTAGCATGATTCCCCTTTTATTTTTATAATGTAATGATACTTTGGATTTTAAATGAATATATATTTATGAATAGGCCTCAATAGTGGGACCATAGGTATGGGAATTAAGGAGGAAAAATAAAGATGTACCCATGTGGGAATTGATTGGAACCACTAATTAATTTTATGGCATACTTATTAAAGAACAAGAAGAAAAGAGTCCAAGAGGAACATGAAGAAGCATCTTGAGGAAATAATAAAAATTTAATTTCACAGTATTTCAAAGTGGAGGGAATGAACTCCCAGGGAAGAAAAATTGTGGCCTTGGCTAGACACAGATATATATATATATATATATATATATATATATATATATATATATATATATATATATATATATATATATATATATATATAGATATATGCGCGGCCAAATATGCTTAAAGCTCAAGTAAGATGATGCGAAAATGTGAGCGCACACATTATAAGATCGTGAAGGATAACTATATGGGGCTTTATCACAATGTTTATGGAAATGAACGGGAATTTAGCCTTAAGACATTAGTGGACCAAAACTTGAGTGGCATTAGCCCTTATTTGTAGGCATTATGCCTAAGCACTGAGGGTGGGGGCTAAATTTTATATGTTCATTCACCATGAGGATGATGTGGATGATGTGGCATTATCTGACAGGCCAATCTTTGAACAACATTAGATTTTGATCCAGGAGTTGAATTCAGAAAAATTTTGTATCGTTGGAAAGGTCTTGATGAGACAAACATAACGTTGTCATCCATTTTAATTTTTTAGAAAGTAGAAAAGTGTTGACAAATTTAGACCACAATTCCATAACTAAACTTTGGATGTTGGGCCATCTTATCAAATGCCTTCTACCCTCACTATGGGCTATGGATAGTAGAGGGTACATTACAAAGTTGTTAAAACCATTCAGTTGATAAAGGGAGTAGAATCAAAAGACCTAAATAAGAAGTTGAATATGCCAGTTTATGAACATGTGCAGACATTAGAACTCTTATAGGTAAACAAAAAGAAAGAGCAATTGTTATAAGAGCTTATGGAAATAAATAATGAAATCACTAAATTACACGAAAAATGTTCAAAGTTTGGAGTATTCTTCAAAAATCCATCTTTGTGTAGATTCATCATTTATTTATTCAGATAGTCAAGATCCCTTTGATCCTTTGAAGAAGTTGGCTAAAGAAGATTTCTAAGATTTAATTAATTAAGGAACATAAGATATGTAATGTCAATAAGATGAAATTGTATAAGCAAAAGAGAAACTTAATCTAAAAGAAAGTTTACTGAATATTGTAGAGGAAATGAATAATATATTGATACATAAGAAGCAAGCAACCCTGGAAGATATGAACAAGATGAAGGATAAGCTAAAATGGGATATATCCCTAGAATATGTAAGGTGTATAATATGGGAATAAATAATACAAGAATTAAACACTATTTGGGATTGCATTAGCCTCATTGCAACACAAAAAGTCTTTCCTTCTAAAGTTGAACCTATTGCAAAAATGGCTAAAATTAGTTAGATGGTAAGCTTCAAAACCAAACTAGATTATCAAATATCTAAATGATAATACTTTGAATGAATTAAGGTGAATGGATATAGTATAAAAACTTACACTCTTGTACAGAGAGGGAAAGTGATAGAGATGAAATAAAGCCTTAAATTGATATAAGGAATTGAAGAAAAGCATCTATGTGTTTGACAACAATTTTGATAAAAGGACGAGAGTGGGAGTTTTCAACAGCTAGGATCAATAGGGAAATTTAATTTTTCAAGAAACATATGAAAATCATTTTGGTAGCTGCAGAAAACCATGCTAACAAGATCCATGAATTTTCTAATTCTTTGAAAGAAACCGTCAATTTCAGCTACCTACTAAGGGATTTTCAATTTCTATGGTTAGTAAACACTTTATTTTTGGTTAATTTGAATTGTGCAAGGCACAAAAATTTGAATATAGCCTATGAATAAATGGTAGCTGAGTCGTATCTAGACATAACAAAATGGAAAAATGCATGAAGGTGGTCATGTGAAAGTATACGTAGCTGATGGAACGCATAGAATGGAATTGAGAAAGAAATATGAAAGACTCCTTTCATTTTTTATTAATGTCTTAAAAAATTATTAGATTCTCATTTACAAGAAAAGTTTTCGAATGTAATTATCTTTGAAGAAATATTTTTAACAATTACACCTGACAACTAAAGGTTCTTTTCAGACTAGAAATAAAAGAGAAATCAAACCATGGAAAAAAGGTTTCGAGATTTTCGAAAACGTTTGTATCAATATAATTAATTTGACTTCCTCATGTATTAATTAATGCGAATTCAATTTGATTCCACTTATGAATTAAGTTACGTTATGTTGTGCTATTATATTTGTGTATGTACTTTTTCGAGAATGTTTTGTTCTACTAAGAATAGTGTATGCAATAGCAAGTCTTCTTACGTAAAATAATATATTTATCTATGCTTCAATGTGTTACAAATGATAGATGGAGTTAAATTTAGAACTTAATAAGTGCTCTGTTACTTTCACACATTTACTGACAATCCTTTTGTTTTTAGTTTCATTTGCTCTTTCTTTATGAAAGCCTAAAATTTGAATTCAATCTCTTCAAGTGATAAAACCTTGTTATATCTAACCTTGCTTCCTTCCATTTTAATTATTTTAAAGACTATGCAACTTGCCATAAAAGAAAATGTTTAGAGTTTTATTACTCTCTGAGAACTAGTGTCCATTACACCTAACGGTCATTACCTCCGAATAGTTAATACAAAATTGAAGCTTGATAGATGTCTTGGAAATTGATTTCCTTCAACTAGAAATTTTCTCTACAAACACAACATCCAATTAGTGTCATTGTTGGGGAACGAAGTTGAACATATTTCCCTAGGTTATTATTAATCATTTCTTTCTTTGGTGACAAAAGAAGGTGTTTGGCTGAAATATGTCACCAGGAGAGTACTAACTATAATTTTCACCCCTAGAAAATCGCATACTCTGTCTAATCCTTATCAAGAAAGAACCCAAGAAGTTCTTCACCCTGAAAGTATATTTTCCAAAAGAATTTGGAGAGAGAAGAAACTCTCACTGAGTGGTCATCCAACACATCCTACTTTAGAACAATGTAAGTGTGTGTGTTGATTCCCCGAAAATCGATGCATCAACATCTGGGGATAACCACCCAGTCCGGACCTTAATACAGCTCCTTTTCTTTTTGGGATGGTGGCTCCGACTGGATATAATGGGACCAGTTTCCCAGTAATGAATAAAAAGGGGATGGATGAGTGATTGGTTTTCTAATAAATGATAATGAGTGGATGACTAATCTAACAATGAAAATATAAATGACTATTCTATCCCGGGAAGCTTCTATTCTTTTAAGTGCAATGCTTGATGATCTCTATTCATCAATAGGCATATAGATGACTCTACTCAATAAACATAGACATTCGTTCATATAATGATTTCTTTGTTCAAATAGTTGAACAAAGTGATTAACAAAACATTGTTACACTTATCCTTTTATATTACTGATACATGTATGATTAAAAGAAAAGCATGCTGTAAACATCCAGTAGTGGAAAGTATAAAGAATGATGTTAAAAACACATGCATATATCCGATAATAGAAAGAGCGATCAAACAACAATTCACATAAAAAGAATGAACTCAGACAAAGATAGTAGTACCATATGAGTTGCAAATCATTCCCAACATCAATCGTTATTTGAATTCCTTCTTCCGACTCAGAAATACTTTTAAATAAAGGCAGTAGTGCACATCCACATAAAAGATTCGTTATCAAAATTGGAATAATTGGCCTAGTCTTTATAAAAATATATGCCTGAAGTACAGTAGTGCAACTTCAGGTTTAAGTCATATACAAAAACTTACGACCCTTTCCAATGCATTGAAAGGGTCTATAAATACTTGATTAAAACTAACTAACTATAAAATTAAAATGCTACTTAATTGGTACAACTTGATTTGGAGTATCTTCATAATAGCAATCTGGCAGTCGGCAGCATGATTCATCACTCTGGCTGTTTGCCTCTCAACCTGAGTTGGCATATTGCTAGCATTGGTTCCACTTCTGGAGGGCAGCTAAGACGAGAATTGAGTTGAGTAGCATAGATGGCATCTTGTATATTGGGAATGATACACCCGATTGCATCTGTTAGGCACTTGAGGGCAGCTTTCAGGCTATATGGTTTTACTAGGAACAACCAATAGGTGTCACAAGTTAAAATGTTAATACCTGCAATCAATCTCCCATTCTTTTCTAGCTCTTGATAACATGAGTGCTCCAATGTTTAAGCCGATAGTAATTTACCTGGGGTACATTGAGAGATCATATTAGATAAGTAGAGAGTATCATTAATCAATTAAACCAAATTACTTGTGGTTAATTTGCATCTGGAAACTGCTCTCTCTACCTTCATTAACTGGGACTGCCACTCCATAAATAGGATCTCTTTATGGGATTCTAAGATTTTTGGCAAATTAGCTCCTTGTCCCTCATCAGTGTCCTGCCAATCCAGAAAAATTGTCAAGGTCTCATCGGCCTGCTCCAAGTCTGTTCTAGCATCAACTGATTTATCGATTATTGATGTTGTTATGTCACATAGGGGTTCTGCTTGAGCAATTTTCTGCCATAATAGTCTTATTTGTGTTACCAATGCCTTGTTAATCTGTAGTGCTTCTGCTCTGAATTCAGCAGGCTATGGAAGATTCTTGGAATTTTCTATTTGGCCTGATAATTGAGCAATTTTCTCATCTTTCGACTTCACCATTTGTTCATTCACTGCTTTCAATTTTGCCAATGCTTCCAACAGCTCTTTCTGCTTTTGAATTGCACTTGAATCAATCCTTTGTTTCTCTTCCTGCAATTGTTTATTCAATTGATTATTAATTTGTTGCTGCGTAGACAACTGCCGTTTGAGTTATTCTACTTTCTGCTATGCCTCCGATAACTGTGCTTGTAGCGAAGTGATTGCTTGGTCCTTTCCTCTTAACAGATTACTCACTTCTGATGCCTTGTCTGTGGTGGCCGCCAAATAGGCTCCAGCATATTGGGACAATTTTGTAAGGTCATTAGAAGGATCAAACTCTTCTTTCCAAACCACGTTGGCTGTCACTATTTGTTTAGGGAATAGGGAAGGTTGATCAATCCTTCTCCTTTTCCGCTGTCATTTTACTACAGCCCTGTGCTTTGCGCTGTAAAAGACATCCAATGGAGGTATATCCTCCACTTGCAAAATGATCTGATCCGAACGATCTTTGGGAATTATTTCTATATCTGTAGTAGGGGGTAGGCCGCTGGTTCGACTTGGAACCTCTTTTGATGTTGTATCCTGTGTATTGGCCGCTTTGGATGTATCGGCTTCCTTTGAGCTTTCAAGATTGCTTATGATTGCATCGAATTGTTGCCATTCCTAGAGCAACTTCGAGTCAATCTGGGCATTGAAATTCACGTCTGTGCTGCTCTGCTCCTGTTCTTTCCTTTGCACTTCCTCCTGTTCTTTCCTCTGCACTTCCTCCAGCTCTTTCCTATGCACTTCCTCCTTCTCTTTTCTCTGCACTTCCTCCTGCTCTTTTGTTTGGATTTCTCCAGCAATTTCTGATGTAGCAAGAGGTTCATTGGTAAGTCGTTGTTCAGGCTCACTCGTCTGTGTCATCGGGGCCATTGCTAACAGATCTAGAGGCAGAGTTTGCAGCCTCTGCTCTCTAAGTCTGTTAAATTCAACTAACCCATCATCGTGATATCTCATTTTGGCTAGCGTTTGAACCTGAAATAACGACTCGGCCGAGGAGAACAGGTCATCAAACTCATCATCTTTATGTTCAAATTTAGTGAGTTTTGCCTGTTCAAGTGCATTGTAGGTGACTTTGTTTGGATCAAATTGCCTGTTAGGAAGAGTGGCGAGATTCAGTGTATTAATATTTTGTGCTTCTTTCTCTGCATGTTTATAGTCATGCAGAGCATAAACGCCACACCTTAGAGGAAAAGGAGGCCAAACCTGCTTCTTTTTATTCCTTAGAGTCTATGTAACTCCTTCGGATGTAATCTGATATGCTATCTCTTGGGCTAACAGTTTGTCGGGTGTATGTAAGGGGAGGACATGAGGCTTGGCATGACTGCCAAAGACTCTTACATAGGTGAAATTTTCTTCTCTGAACCATCTCCCTATGGCTGTCAAGTCAATCTCTGCTTGTGAGGAAATCTTAGGAGCAGGTTTGTCAAAAATGGCATAGTGAATGGGTAACCTAAATCCATTGCAAACTTGATATAGGTGGTGTTTATAATGGGCTTTCCACAACTTCTGGTGGTATATATGAATGGGCATGGGGTCCTATGGAGTCCATCTCCACCCCAGCACAGGAAATTTAGAATTAAAACAGAGGGTATCCAAGATGTAGGCACTATAGTAAAATGGGGGAATGAACCTTTCAGTAACGCGGGATTTATTTCTAAATTCAAGAACAACTGTTGCTAACTTATCAGATAGTATATTCCCCCAATCGATTATTTCGCTATTGCATGCTGCTTCCATTAAAGGTACCATTTCTATAATGAAATTTGAGGAATCATGCAACCCCCAAATCCTACACATCATTACTCCGGCATAACAATAAGGAGAACAGAAGGAATCAACAGAGTACTTACTCGAAGACTCATGCTTGTGTTTCGCAGGATTTTGTCTCCAATCCTGTATAGGTTATGATTCAATTTCATTTTCATTTCTGAACTTCTCCATAAATGCTTTGTTGTACTTCTTCTCTAGTGCAGGGAAGTGATACATTTGCCTCAAATCATCGGGTTGAAACGAGCCGAACACTCTCTCGTCCATGGTGCAAAATGTTCTGTTTGTAACAGGGAAAATTTTAAGAACCCTCCCTAAATTTATAAATATAATAAATGGGCGAATCTCCATGGTATATAGGAAAAATGGAAGGCGATTTTATCAATAATATAATATGTATATATAATTTTTTGGCGAATCTCTCTAGGCATGGCGAATATTTTACTCAATTATAAAATCTTGCAAGATCTTGGCGAGTCTTTCACTAAATAATAAAACTTTGTAAAGTCCTAGTGAATCTTAGCATAGGCTACATGCTGGTTTAATTCCCAAATTTAAATAGGCTACATTCCAGGTGAATACCATGGGTCAATACCATGTGCCATTTTGGTGAATACCATGGGTCAATACCATGTGCCATTTTTATTTTTATTAGAATATTTTACTCAATTATAAAATCTTGTAAGATCTTGGCGAGTCTTTTACTAAATAATAAAACTTTGTAAAGTCCTAGTGAATCTTAGCATAGGCTACATGCTGGTTTAATTCCCCCATTTAAATAAGCACATTCCAGGTGAATACCATGGGTCAATACCATGTGCCATTTTGGTGAATACCATGGGTCAATACCATGTGCCATTTTTATTTTTATTAATTCTAATATTAGGGTTAATAATGGTTTTTTGCATGGTATTAATAAGTTTCACCTAAATATAACCCATTTTTTGAGTGTTCGTAAATATAAGGTGACTTATGGAGTAAATATAAAAAAAAAATGTTTTATTTGTTTACCATACCTCTAGTTTATTTATATTTTTTATTAATTTACCATACCTCTTTTACAAATATGGTATTTGGCCCATAGGATTCACTTAAATAAAAACTCTTTCTTGAGCCTTCATAAATAGAACGAGGGTTATGGACTAAATATAAAAAGAGGTTTTATTTATTTACGATACGTCTAGTTTATTTATATTTTTATTTATTTACCATACCTTTTGAGTAAGTATAAAAAGACGTTTTATTTATTTACCATACCTCCACTTTACTTATATTTTATTTGTTTACACCCTTACATGTATATAAAGTGACTTATGGAGTAAATATAAAAAATGTTTTATTTATTTACCATACCTCTCATTTATTTATATTTTTATTAATTTACCATACCTCTTTTATAAATATGGTATTTGGCCCATAGGATTCACTTAAATAAAACCTATTCTTGAAAATGGGCGAATGGATTCACTTAAATAAAACCTATTCTTGAAAATGGCGAATGGAAGGTTGTAAGTCCTAATTTCAAGGGCTAAATTTACCTTTTTTACCCTCTCCCTTAAAATAAGGTGGGCTATTTGAGGTGATTTGTAAAAATGTACTATGATACAAAATATTCGCCCACTAAAAATTTAAAACCCCTTAATATCGCCAAAGGGCGAACATTCGCCCCTAAAATTATCCTTGGTTTGTAATTGGGATTTCTTCAATTTCCCATCTTACCACATATGTATATGGGATAATTTGCTCTTGGGATGCTATCCGATGAAGGTAAGAAGGTAAGAGTCAGCTAAATCCTTTAGAGTAGCATCAGACTTTCGGGTCGGGTCTACTGTGGCTTGCACTGTTGTTACCTGAGGCTCTTCGGCCTCAATCAGATTATAGATGCTCAGCCAAGTAGTTCTACCGAGTCCTAGACATGTGGTGTCTGAGATCAATCCCGTTTTTCTTGGTCCTAGATCGGCAATGTGTTGTCCTGTTACTGCGGAAGTTGAAGCTGTTCCAGTTTTCTTAGATTTCTTCCCCATTTGGCTTGAATTTGCTGCTTCGGAGGAGCTTTGTACAGGAGATAAAATGAATGTAATGCGGAGAATTGGTGGCGCAAACCAAATACAAACGAGATATATTAATCAATGAATAATGGAGGATTAGCTTAAGGTGGTTGCGGATATAATCTCTGAAGAGATTTTAGCCTTACTATTTCATTAAATGGTCGTTTAAACCTGTCAATCCTTTAAATGCTCATCATATCGTTTATTGGCCGAATAATTCATTTAAGCGTGGCTTTGATGTTTTGGCGGTTGAGCACAAGTGAATCACTATCGGTAAGAGAAAGGCCTTTAATACTAATTAACCATAATATATCCCGACCTTGTCAATCCTTTTTGAAATCTGCGCCTAGCTTTATCGCAATCGGCGATCGGGGGAATGCTTAAGTTGTCATATTGGTGTCCTTTCGGAATCCTCGATCGCCAATAGCGATATCACCAATTCACATCGGGAGTTTTTAAATGAGGGCTTTGAGATGCATGCATGCTACATTCCCCGATCACCGATAGCGATATCACATCGGAGCAAAGAGAGGGGCCTTTTGTTATGATCGCTTGTCTTCCCGATATCCGATAGTTATTCGTGCATTATCACATCGGGGAAAACCAGTGGGTCTTATTGTTATGCATCCTTTGTTATTGCGATATGAGATCTTGCGATCGCTTTATCACAATAATAAAGAATTATTCATTTTCTATTATAATACTGATTATGTGATTTATCAAAAAGGTTTATAATGTTTTATTTCTTTTCGGACCTTTTGAATAATGATAAGTTGATACCAATTTAATCTAAAAGGGACCCTTTTCATATTATAGTTTTGAAAATAAAAAATTTATGAAATGGAGGGTTGTTGTATAGCACAACAATTGGCGATTCGCTGGGAGAAACATTTATCGGTGAGAAATATTGAAATACTTAGACCTTTTTTAAATAGGAATCTTATCAAAGAGGAAAATTCTAATATAAGTAGGTATATATACATTTTGAATAAAATAAAAGCTATTTTTGCTAATTTCTTCTCTCGTTAAAGTTAGATACATTCTAAGTTTTAAATTGGCCTTTATTGGTTGATAATGATAAAACAGAAAACCTTTCCAACTCAACCTTTTTAATTGACTGCTTTGTCATAGGTAGAGCCTCTACTGCCAGCAAACGTTCATAGTTTCGATAGGGATACCTTTTAACCATTTTACTGTCCATTATCCCATCCATTTCAGAGTATGATTAAAAGAATGAATTCAAAACATGCTTTCATATTTTGTATCTCTTTTTGTTTTTCTATTATTTTGTAAGATAAAAAGCCATTGTCCTGGTTTGGTGGCCAGCTGTTTGACAATTCCATTCACTGGTAGTAATCTAACCGAACAAGCTGGCTCATGATGAGACCCCTTGTCTTGTGATTATAAACCATTACCCTGTTTTGCTATGCAGTGTTGGTAATGTCGGTTAAATTATTTACCAATGATCATGGTAAGCAGGCTTGTAATAAGACCCCTTATCTTTTATATCGAATATTTTAGAATTACACTCTGAGTAATCATAAACGTTGATGAATGGGATGGACGATTTTCTCCTTAAGAGCGAATGGATGACAGGGTAAGAGTTGAAGATGCTGAAGTTGAATTAGTTTCTGTTTTGATATTGATAACCTTTTTGTGACTAATTTGAATACCATAAAATGATTTACAAAACGTCTAAATCTTGAGAAGATTTCACAAAAATTGAAATGGGGTTTCAGAATGTGAATATACCTAATTTCCTAGAAATTGCCCCTTTTGTTTAAGGCTTCTATTATTTAAAAGTAAATATCAAATCTACTTCTTTGAGCAACTTTTCAATACAGCAAAGGCCAATGGAAGATACCTTACAACTTTATTTCCTAGTGGTCCTACAAACTACAAATTCTCCTGAACTAAAAAGGGAGAAGGGGTTACCTCGTCAATTGAAGAATTTCTTTAAGATGAGGCCATTAACAGGAAGAGAATCTCTCTTTCCTGATAAATCTTGTAATATGAATGTTGAATGGCCTATCTTTTCGAAGATCTAAAATGGTCTAAGCCACATTTTCTGGAACTTGGTGTGTTTTCCTTTATCCTCATGGGCTTTGTCCCATTTCAGAACTAGATCACCAACTTGCAATTGTTTTGAACTGGATGAAGTTGAATCAAAGGATGACTTGATAATTTGTTGATGTTTTGCATGAGTAATTTTGGCCTTTTCTCTTTCTTTCTCTAATTTTAAGATTTCATCATGTCTAAGTTGAATAGAAGAAGAGGGACTTTCTTCAATAAACTAAACTAGGGCTAGAGAAGGAAGAACAAGATTCGTTGGTAGCACTGCTTCTTTCGCATATACAAGATTGAATAAAGAAGAACCTATGGAAGCCTTCTGTGTTATCCTATCAGCCCATAGTGCGAATATTAAAGATTTGTGCCAATTTTTATGATTCTGTTTGATAGTTCGCTTAATAATTTTAACTAGATTTTTATTGGTAGATTCTGCTAAACCATTACCCTGGGATAGTAATTTGCAAAATATTTTAATTTAAACCCTCTTTTAATAGCGAAATCAATCATAGCATTTCTAGAGAAATAAGATGCATTATCGAAAACAAGAGCATTTGGGACACCAAACCTAGTAATGATGAATTGATCTATGAATTCCATAATTGCCTCAGAATTTGTTGTCTTTAAGGGAATCGCTTCAACCCACTTAGTAAAGTAATCAGTGGCAGTAAGGATATACTTATGCTGTTTGGATGAATGTGAAGTGATTTCCCCAATGATGTCTGATCCCCATTGCTCAAATGGTTGTTCAATGTTGACTGGTTGCAAAGGGAAAGCTGGCTTTCTTTGTCTTCCACTGAAAGTTTGACAACTTCAACATTTCCTTACATATTCATGAGAATCTCTGAAAAAGGTGGGCCAATAGTATCCAGCATGAATGACTTTGTGAGCTATTGTGTCAGCTCCAAAATGTCCTCCTACTGGTCCATCATGTAGTTCCTACAAAACCTTTTGTGCTTTAGGTTTTTCTAGGCATCTTAATAAAATTGAATCATAATTCTGCCTAAAAAGTACATCATCAATGATTGTGAAGTTTTTTTCTTTTAATCTAATGGCCCTTTTGTTTTTATAAGACAAGTTAGGAGGTGCATATCCATTTTTCAAATAAAAGATCAAGTCTGCGTATTGCGATTCAGAATCAGTAATACTTATCTGGTTGATTTCTTCGATATAATCTGTATCACCTGGTTCTTGAATGTTGGATGCTCCTGCTAATAACCTGCAAAAACCTTGGCCTCTAACAATCTTTGCTGGCTTGATTTCCAAATCATATCCTTGAAGTGTTGTAACCTAGTTTGCCCTTTTTTCACCTAATTCCCTTTGAATTAGTAATTGCCTTACTACAGGAAAAGGAACTATAACTTTTGTATGGGCTTTTAAAAGGAAGGGTATGTAATGTTTAACAACTTTATACATAGCAAAGGCTTGATTTTCAACTTCGGAATAATTCAGTTCAGCACCCTGTATGTTTGAACTATAAAATGAAATCGGTGCTTCCAAGATGTTATCATTAATCTGAGTGAGTACTACTGCATAAGATGAATCAGATGCGATAGTATACAATGTGAAATGATTAGAAAATTTATGGGTGTTTAAAGCGGGGGCATTGATTATTGATTGTTTGATTGAATCAAATGCTTCCTTTTTTGCAGATCCCCATCTAAACACTGAATTTTTCTTAATCATAGTTTGTAATGGTAAAATGATGTGAGAAAAATCAGGAACAAATCTCTTGACAAAATTAATTTGGCCTAAAAATGACTGCATGGATTTTTTATTATGAGGGAAAGGAATTTCAGAGATTTCTTTAATCCTATCCGGATCAATATAAATACCATCTTTAGAAACAATAAAGCCCAAGAGCTTTCCTTGATTAAGAGCAAAGAAGGATTTTTTGGGATTGAGTGAAATACCATACCTTCTACAACGTTCAAATATTTGATTTAAACATGCAAATGATTGGATCTCTTTTTAGAAAATATAGTAATATCATCTAAGTAGACAACTACTGTTTTTTTGATCAATCCTTTGAAAGCTATATCCATTGCTCTTTGGAATGTGGCTCCTGTATTAATAAGTCCAAAAGGCATTTTCTGGTAAGCATAAGTTCCCCATTTCGTTCTGAAGGTAGTTTTGAGTCTGTCATCAGGATGAACCAAAATTTGGTTATATCCTGAAAAACCATCTAAAAAGGACATTAACCCAGAACCTGCCACTGAATGGAGTATCTTCTCCATAGTAGGTAATGGGAAATTATCTTTTTGGCTTGCCTTATTCAGATTTCTGAAATCTATACAAATCCTGATGTCGCCATTTTTCTTCCTAACAGGCACCATATTGGAGACCAAGTTTGAGTGCCGAACGGGAAAAATAATCTTATCTTTGAAGAGTTTATTAAGTTCTGATTTTATTTTACTCTCTAAGTTCGGATGTATTTTTCTCAATTTTTGTTGAACTGGTTTTTGTTTGGAAAGCATTGGAATGGTATGCTAGATGATAGATGCATCGTATGTTTTTAAATCGTCATATTTCCAAGCGAAGAGATGTTTATTTTTTGTTAATAATCTAATGAATGCTATCTTTTCTTCCACAAAAAGTCCTAATCCCAAATTAATGTTTTGAGGATTCTGCTCAGTGCCAAGATTTATTAATTCAAATCTTAAGGTGGAACTTTGGATCTTTGTATTGATCGCTGGTTTAAACATGTCTTTAATATTGTAAATATCCTCGAGCTTAACCATGGGCTTTGGTATTGAGTTTTCCTCGTGCTTTTCTTTCATCTGAAGGTCATGATCGCTTTCCTCAATGATCTGATCATCGTAGGACTTTTCGAAAGTCAAAAAATGTAAGATGTCTTCATCGTGATTAAACACTCGCCAATTAGTGACATTGTCAAGAATTGATGGTCTAAAAAGTAACTCTACTGAAAATTTATCTGGGCTATAATCTTCGAAAGGTAGAAGTTTGGAAGCAAAATTGGCTAGCAAGTCCGCTGCTGAATTCTGAGACCTTGGGATGGAAGAAATATTGAATGCTAAAGACGGAGAGGTGAGTTCTTGTACCAGCGACTGATAATGTTTGATATGGCTAGAAAGACAATGAATTGTATTTCTCACTTGTTTAATAATAATTTCTGAATCACCAAACACTTTCAGATATTGAACCTTGAGGCCAATCGCTTTGTATAGTCCTTGGATTAAGGATTCATACTCATCTGTATTATTCGTGCATTCAAACTCCAACCTACAGTACAACATCCTTTTTTCTCCTTAAGGGCTAACAAAAATACATCCTGCTCCCGAGCCTTCGCTAGATTTAGACCCATCAAAATATAGTGAGCAAAATAAAGAATCATCAACAATTTTATTTATAGTTTCCTCAGTGTTGTTAAAACATCTTGATCTATCCGTTTCTAAATAATTTTCGATCTGAGATGTAAAATTGTTTACTGAGAAAGGAAATGTTTGGGAAGTGAAGTTGCCAAAGAATGACTCAAATGAATAATTCCCCAAGATGTTGTTATTAAATGCTATCGGTTGATTTTCCTGTTCAAATTCTGTAACAGTATGGGTCATGTGTTTCTCCCGATCGATTTTTAATTGATTTGGCTTTCCCTTGTAGGGTAGCCACATATGGGACCAATCGGTAGAAATATACCCATGGAGCTTCTCAGACCAATCCCTACTCAATATTAAACCACAAAACTTAGGTATATCGGCGATTAAGATATCAATTCTTTGAACTGCTCGTGGATCAGCCGATAACCTGATAGTTACAGAGATAATTTCCCCTAAAACCTGGACCTTGTTTCTATCTAATTGCACAATGTGAATTGCGGACTTTTGGGGTTCAATGTTCAGTTTGGAACAAACTGAAGCTGGCATTATATTAGAGGATGCCCCTGAGTCAATCAAACAATTGGGTAGATTTCGATTATAAATCTCGTAGGTTAAAAGGAAAGGAGGAGTATGGGAATCTGATCTGTCTTCAATCATAATCGTATCAATAGCTTCAACTCTGTCAGAAGGTGGTTGACCTGAATCATTTGCAGCTTTAGCACTGGGAAGAGGTGAAGAAGGAACAGCATTCAATTCCTTGAGAAGCAATTTTTGCTGATGTTTTAGTTTGCTAAGTTCAAACATGGTAATGTTTGCCTTAGTCTTCTTCATATCATCAACGATATTGTAATCCATTGAATCTGATACTACCAATGTTTTAGATGTTGAAGGTATATTTGAGGATGAAGGTTGGTTTTGAGGTACTGTTGCAGCTGGTTTCTTTGTGGATACTTTTTCCTTTGTAGTAGTAGCACCTGCACTTCTTTTCTTTGAACTTGCCTGGACAGGTTCAGGGGTACCTTTACTCCTAGTAGTGACATAAAAAGCTTCTTGTTCATTTTTTGTATCGGAGTTAGGCAATATAAAGTCCCACATTCCATGGCATTCAACAACTTCCTCTTCCTCATCAGTTGGTGAAATTGTTTCCTCTTCTTCTTCTTCTTTAGGATCTGAATCTGCATTAGATATAACATTTGGTGGTTTTGATTCAGTTTTCTTGAAATTTCTAAAGGGCCTTTTTGTTGAGGTTTCTGCTACTTGTTTTTTGATTTCAACCATTTCATTTGAAAAATTCTTGAGGACCTTTTGCAGACCCTCCATATAATATGGATCTTTAGGGGTTTTCTTCTCTGAATCATCTTTAAAAGAAACTTTTTTGGATTATCTATCTTCAAGAGAAGCTTTCTTTGCTAGAGCATTAATACGTTTCTCCATAGCAAGTGCTTCTTTCATGTTTTCAGCTAAAGTTGGTTTTCCGGCCCTATCTACGATGATAGCTATATTGGCAGGTAGGACAGTTATATACCATTCGCTTCTTATTTTCTCACTTGGTTTGGAGGCCGTTGGGATTTTATTCAAGATTTTATTGAATCACGCTGTCACACGGAATCTGTCAAGGGTGCGGACACGACTGACCTTCCTAGAAGTCTAAGACATTCTAATGACAAACAAGACAAAATGGAGTGATCTTTCTCTAAATACACCTTTTACAACATGAAAACTACAAGTGTTTAGGCTTACCTTATTCCAAAACGCTGTTGTTGAAGTTCGTTCTTGACGATCCGGATGAGCTCCTCCTTCAAGTCAATTCCTGCAACCACAAACAATCAAACAATTACCAAGCACTTGTATTTCATATAATAAAACATATATTCAACATGCAGACCAAGGAACACATGAAATAACTCATTAACACAAGCTATTGAGAAAAATAAACCAGTTTGTATTAATAACGAAACAAAGAAACTCTTACAACCTGGCCTTGGTGTTGTGCAAGTTCCTCCCAGGGTCCATCAAGGGTTTTCCTCTACTTTGACAAAGCTCACCCTCTCCCAAGTAGAATCAAGTGAAGACAATCTCTCCTCACAAAGGCTCTAATGGAAGACCTAAATCCTGCAGCATTTACCCAAAGAAAATGTATAGCTCCAACCTCCTCTCCTTCTGGCTCAATGCCTTTATTTATAGTGCTGTAAAGAGGTTATTCAGGTCCACCATCAATGGGATAATCCCCCTCTTTGGGTGGGATAGCTCCCTTATTGATGGGATAAGTTCCTCCTTAATAGAGATACATGAACCAACTGGAGGCGCATCCATTTCATCAAACCGACCTCTAGAATGTTCTAGAAGTAACCACAAGTAACTTTTTCAAGATAAAACTCGCGCATTTTGCCTTTTACAGAGGGACGCACCTGTCCCTTAACATACAGAGCGTCCATGGACGCAGATTTTGTGAACATGGTCAGCGTCCCCGCAGGTAAGGCTAGAGAGAACCTGCGACCCCAGAGATAAACATAGTTTTTACAAGACTTTCTCTCTTCTTTGAGTTTGAGATGGATAACAGAGGCATGAGACTTGCCTAAGAGGGTAGCATGACTGTTGATTTGAGCCATACTAACTGTGAGTAGTCAAGGTGACATTTTTTAGTGTAACAGATTGCCCCCTAAAGTGCAAAGCCTGGAATAGAGTAGGGTTTTGTAATTCTAGGAAGGGTGAAGCGCTTTATCATTTCAAGGATTGTCTTGTGGATGGCCTGGTTGGAACCTGCAATTTTCAACACAAAATACATGGATAAGATTATATCATCACTGAGGTAGGCATTCCCATACTCAGATTCAAAACTTTAACTAATGGACTAACTATTCTGATACAGGAATGATCTTGCAGTACATCATTTTTATAGACTTTTGTAGACACAGGATGGACGCAGCCATCTGTTTATGATTAGTCTACATAGATAATGAATACAAAACTCCTCGCAGCCTGGATGGTAGAAACTAGATCCAGGGTCTTCACTTCTACTTCCCGAATTGGTACGATTCTAGCCATGTGATTAAATGATTCGATGTCGAACATGTTAGAAACCACTTGATTACCAGTCGATGATGCAAACTGTTAACAAGCGTGAGAGAAACCACCAGTAATGTCAATGGTCCTCAAAGTACCAAGCACAACTCGTGAAATGTGAATAGATGTTTTGATGTCGAACACTTCACGGAATCCTTTGATCGAAAGTCAATGATGTAAACTGACGTCAAAGGCGAGAAACCTGCCATTGATGCATGCAGACTTCAAGGTACTGTCGATTCCTAAGTCATCTTTCTAGATAATGTGTCGATGTCGATAGAAAGCGACCCGTTGCAGGCAAGCCCACAACACGAAATCATTGTTCAAGTTGAAGAAATGTTGCTGTAAGGACTGACTCAGGGATGGTCAAATGGATGACAAGTATTTTGCAGATGAAAGTTTTTCTTGCAGACCTCTTGAACACATAACGACACAACAGATGGCTTGGTGACGAATAACTCAAAGTTAATCCCCGGAACCCGGTTAAAGACTTTCAAAGTGGTTTGGTCAACTGCGAGGTAAAAGATTTCCCAACCCAGGTGAATGAAAAGTGTCGTGTTCAAGAGCGGTAATAAAGTTTCTTCTGAGACAAAAGGTGACAAACAGGTTCATTCTTCTCTCCTTTCCCCCACCATTTCTGGCAAGTACCTCTTTATTTTTAACAAGCTTGAGGAGGATAACATATGCTTGATTATAAGCTCATCCTTCGGACGAGTCCAACCTAGTTTAAATTCGAACCCTAGGAAGGAGTGGTTCGTTCCTGTTTGTAATTGAACAGGTCCTTTACTGTAAAAGTTTAACGAGCCCAGTATAGGAGAAACTCGGCGTTTTTCAATTTTAGAGAGTCTGAAAAAACTTAAGGAAACTCCACGTTGAACTTTTTCGTAAATTTGTGTCCCTCAAGCCCGAAAAAGTATAAAATAATACCTGGGGGAACCGCTTGATCTTGCGACCAAGGAGTACTTTCATAATAGTGTCGTTGACCTGAAAAGTAAAAAGCGATCAAAGACACGTCGTTTTATTTCCAATATCGAGTTCGAAACGACAAAAACCTGGCAATCTTTTCGCGTTTTTGCGGTCGGAAAAGGGCTATAAGAAGACCGTCTTTTAATTCCATTTTAACGAGTGTAAAAGAAACGCTCGGCAATCTTTTCATATTTTAGGAGTCAGAAAAGGGCTTAAAAGATGACTCTGAGGTTTCACTTTTTCGTAAGTTTTAACGAGTTCGAAAAAATGATAAAAATGTACTCATGGTTTTCATTTTTTCGTAAATTTTAATGAGTTCGAAAAAATGATAAAAATGTACTCATGGTTTTCATTTTTTCGTAAGTTTTAATGAGTTCGAAAAAATGATAAAAATGTACTCATATGACCGACTTTCAATTTAATTTACGAGCAGGAAAAGACGGAAAGAACTCGGCGTTTTCATTTGTTTTACGAGAATGAAAGATAGCAAAATAATCTCGGTATTTTCATGAGTTTAACGAGTCCTGAAAATAACTGAAATTGACTCGAGATAGGTTTCATTTTTTCAAAAGCTTGAAACAGGGAAAAACTATGCTTCAAAGTAGTTTCATTTTTACACAAGCTTGAAACAGAGATAAAACTGTGCTTGATGCCCCCTAAGCATAACTGCTAGAGCGCATGCCCCCCAGCTTCATTTCATTCAATTGGTTGGATGAAATGAAGGTTCAAGTACGAGATCATTTGAAAGACTTGACCTAAAACTGTAAGAAAACTATGCAAAAACTGAAATAACTAACCTAAAAATACAACTTAACGTCTATGAGATCTAGTCAATCTCTCGACTCAAGTAGAGGAGGATTTGTTTCATTTTTAAACGAGCTTGACACAGGAAAAGAACTATGCTCGGATTCGGTTTCATGTTTACGCAAGCTTGAAACGAAAAACTATGCTTGTTATAAGTCCACATGCCCCCAGCATAATGACGCAAATCAAGGTACATGCCCCCCAAGCTTCATTGCATTCAATGAGGTGGATGGAATGAAGCTTTACTTTCAAGATCTTGGAAAGACTTGTGGGAGTTGTTTCATTTTTTAACGAGCTTGACACAAGACAAGGAACTTTGCTCATAACTACTCTCTACAATCTACCTAACAAAAACTTTACTCTAAAAACCTTGATTCATTTTTTAACGAGCTTGACACAAGACAAGGAACTATGCTCTAAAAACCTTGATTCATTTTTTAACGAGCTTGACACAAGACAAGGAACTATGCTCTAAAATCCTTGATTCATTTTTTAACGAGCTTGACACAAGACAAGGAACTATGCTCATAACTACTCTACAATCTGCCTACTTAACCTACCCTTGTTTCATTTGTTAACGAGCTTGACACAAGACAAGGAACTATGCTCAAAAATTTCGCATGCCCCCAGTTTAATGATGCAAAATGAGGTACATGCCCCCCAGGCTTCATTGCATTCAACCGGCTGGATGAAATGAAGGTTTACTTTCAATATTTAACTTGAAAAGGGAGTTGTTTCATTTTTAAAGAGGTTGACACAAGAAGTGAACTATCCTCATACCTGATTCATTTGTTAACGAGGTTGACTCAGTAACAGGAACTATCCTCAAACCTGATTCATTTTTTAACGAGGTCGACTCAGTAACAGGAACTATCCTCAAAATCCTACTTTCTACAATCTACCTACATATCCTAAAATCTAGCTGATTCATTTTTTAATGAGGTTGACTCAGTAAAAGAACTGTCCTCATACAAGCCTGTTTCATTTTTTAACGAGGTTGGCACAGGAAAAGGAACTGTCCTCGAACACACTGATTCATTTTTTAACGAGGTTGACACAGTAAAAGGAACTTTCCTCGCTAATCCTACTTTCCTATATAACCTACTATCTATCTGATTCATTTTTTAATGAGGTTGACTCAGTAACAGGAACTTTCCTCATAACATCCAATTTCATTTTTTAACGAGGTTGAGAGAGGAACAAACTATCCTCGTACTTACTGATTCATTTTTTAACGAGGTCGACACAGTAAAAAGAACTATCCTCTGTCACACGGATTCATTTTTTAACGAGGTTGACACAGTAAAAGGAACTATCCTCACAACTCCTTGTTTCATTTTTTAATGAGCTTGACACAAGACAAGGAACTATGCTCATGACTTCCAGTTTCATTTTTTAACGAGGTTGAGACGGGAAAAAACTATCCTCGTAGCACCCTGTTTCATTTTTTAACGAGGTTGGCACAGGAAAAGGAACTATCCTCGCACCATCCAGTTTCATTTTTTAACGAGGTTGAGAGAGGAACAAACTATCCTCGTACACACTGAGCATGGCTTCTAACTGGAAGAAAGACATGTCAATGGACACACCTTGATCATGGCTTCCAAGAGATCTTCATCAGAAGGAAGAATACTTCTCTGGAAGGAACACATGTCAAGGGACTCAAAAGGGATAAGAACATCGTGTTCAAATAATCCCATAGAGTTTTCCATGTCAATTACCGGATCTAAATCAACAGTGAGAGGCTCACTTACATCGGTAACTGAAAACATGGGACCAGTTGCCACATAATTAACCCGTGGCAGGGTAGATACCACTTTAGAATCAGGAACAATTAGGGGTGTCATATTATTGGTAGTTGAAACAAGACTAGGGAACGAAAGCTGGTCTACAGTCACAATACTACCATTGTGATGGAAAGACATCACGCGAAAGAGTGTCGATACGACAGCTTTCATTGCATAAACATAGTCTCGCCCAAGGAGTAAATTGAAATCCAAGGGACCTCGAACTACCATAAGATCAATACAGACAGTTTTACCTTCCAATGTAATGGAAAACTTAGGAAGGATCCCTAAAGGTTCACTAATGGTTCTGTTAAAAGCTTTCAGATTCTGCGTAATAGGCGCAAGCTGAGGGGAACCCAAAGCTTTCCAAACAGTTGAGGATAAAATACTAACAGAAGCACCTTCATCTACCTGAGTATGATGTATGTCCCTACCACCAGCCTTGACAATGATTTGGAAAGGGATGGAGGAAGGAAGACGAGGTTCTGTCAGTCTATTCCAATCAAAGGAAAAGACCTCAGTACTTGGAGGGGGTTCTGTAGAAACAGGTGAAATGCCCCCCGGCATAGAAGAATCCGATGTAACAAGAAGAACATCAGCAGTATGAAATTTACTCTCGAAAAGGAGAGTGTGATCGACCGAATGTGAAATTGAATCGACCACTTGATCAACTAATGGATCATCAACCTGAGTGACATGAGTTTCACTCTCCAATGGGAGAGTGTGATCGACTGTACTTGAATTTAGATCAATCACTCCGTCAGTTGACGGTAGGTTGGGAGAAAGTTTACGGTAGCCACTTGGAAATTCTTGCTGTAGAACAGTAAGTTTTTCCAACAATGTTGAGGCTTCATCCATGTGAGGGCAAATGTGAGTTTGATGACTCCCTTTGCATAACTTACAAGGAAACCTAACTTTACCTTTTTTCCCAGGAACCTGACTATCACTGGTTGATGGATCAATGGAAAGTTGATGAGATTTTTCTGACCATACTTCCAAGACCTTTGGAATACTAGGACAATTGACAAGGAAGTGGTCACCCTTACAAAGCCTGCAAGGGTATTTGGGTTTACGGTGCATGTTGGAATTTTCCTCAACACAACTAACACTTACAGCCATGGTTGGTTGGTTGACTTCTTTCTTATCTTGCTTCTTCTTCTTCTTCTTCTTCTTCCCTTTCTTCTTCTTCTTAGCCTCCTGGTTACTAGCCTCAAGGCTTTTACCAGGCGAAGAGGAAGAAATGGAGGAAGAATAATTAGGCGAAGAAGGTAAAGGGTCAACAAAGGGTTGGTGATGTTGAGATGGTGAACTCTGTTGAGGTGAAGCATCCGGTTGAGATGGAACAATTGGAGTATTTTGGGCCAACGAAGTTGAAAATAACCATATCGGTAAGCCTATTGTAAATCCAGGTAATGACAAAGTAGCCATATAAGGAGGACCAACATTTCCAAAGTAAGGAAAAGTACTAGGATTCTCATTAGGAGGGGTTCCTAGGTTAATAAATTCCGGAACATTTGCCATTATATTCAACTTCAGTGAATTTTATTAACAATTTAAAACTAAAATTAACAATTCACAATTCACACCTAACAATTAAAATTCACAATTCACACCTATGGTCTCTAAAAGTAAAAACAAACAAATTAACACGCGCTATCAAATCTAGGAGTCAAACCACACACAAACAGTAAGCTCTCCGGACCGAAAACACTAGTTGGTGATGAAGCCCAACCTCGCAGAATTCAGTACAGAAATGGTGGGTGGAACAGTTACCCCGGCAACCTGCTTAATGAATAGACCGGCACAAGTTCCTCCACTTTAACCGTCTCGAAGTGAAGTGAACCCCCCGGAAAATCCAAGTGAGTATAACCGACGTCTGCTCCAGGTACAGTGGGACCTTCCCTCCACCGTCACCTCGGTAGAACCCTAAAGATTATGGTCACTAAGGTCACCAACAGTAACAAATACACCTGGGGGAACAGTCTAAACTCCGACAGCACGCAAGGGCAGAGTAGCAAGCTCAATCCCCTTACCGGCTCCTTGACAACAATCCAAGGTTTACCGATAAGTGACCCCTGGCTCCTCGACAATGGTTAATCCGAGGTTTACCGTTTGTAATACGTACTGTCTGGCATCGTTCCCAACGAGGGGGGAATGATCCCCTCACTGGTTCGGACACGAGCTCGTGCTTCTCCTTTAAGAGGAGCTTTCCCAGAGTGCAATTGAAACAATTGGATTTATTCTACTCAAGATAAACTATCTGTTTGGTTTTGTAGTCTTGGAGAGTTAAGTACTCACCTACTCCAAGACCCTAGCCTAAGCTATGTTGGTGTTTCAGAGCCCTAGAAATGTAAAAATTACTAGATGAATTTTAATTAAGCGCTGTGTTATTAAGGCTGTTATTACTCAAATGGGTAAATGGATATGAAACCAATGGTGTTATGACCCGACTCAACTGAATGCAATCGAATATGATAATGCAATCCTTTCAATTCGATGAATCCTAACTAAAGTAAGGAGAGAGTTTCCATTTCCTTCCAACAATGCAAAAAATTGATCATTAAGAGAAAATTTAACAAATTCTCTAATGCACTAATTTCATCAAGAAAAACTAATGCAAATCAATTCCAAACCAATTTTTATTTTTATTTTTGTGTAAATTCAAATCAAAGAAAGTTGATCTAAATCTACGATTGATTTTTCAGAATGTAAACTATGCAATTGTAATCTATGCACAATTCACATGAAAAGTATGCAAATGTAATCTATGCACATTTTTCATTCATATTCTGAAACTGAGAACTCTAATTATGCAAATGTGATCTATGCAAAAGAATTCTCAAACACAAGACGATTCTAATGTGATCTAAGAACCAATCAAGTGCAAATTGAGAAAATTGGGTGAGAGTTCCAAAGATCAAAACATAAAAACACTCAAAGGCGATTAACACTCATACACAATTTAGCCCCCCCCGGCGAATGAGGGGGAAATTTTTTGCAAAAACAAAAGCAAAAAGATGCAAAATTGTGAAAAGACTGAGACAAACCTCCAAGTAATGATCAAAGGAAATCAAATCAAGAATTTCTCAAGAAAGAGACTCAAAACACCCAATTGATGAAAGCTAAGAGCAGGAACAAGCTTAGGTGAAGATTCTGGACAAGGGACTAATGAATCTGGGCAGAAAAAACTAAGAAAAAACAAAATCTAAGAGCAAAAAAGGCAAAAAAATGGAATTTTCTCAAATTTTGGCAGGGGACGCAGGCAACCCGTTAGCACAGGTGCGGGCCCGCTCTGTGCACACAGCAAAAGTGCGTCCAGGGACGCACTGTGCAGAACTCAGAGGGTGCGTCCGTCTGAAAAACTCAAGAAAAACCAAAATAAAACTAATCCTAAGCTAACCTACCCAGAGACAGAATCACAGAGCCAAAACTAGAAAAATAAACCAATTTTCTCAAAGCAAAGTTCACATAAAGGAAAAGACTTTTCTCATCAATGGAATCTATCCCCAGCGGAGTCGCCAATTTGTCACACGGAATCTGTCAAGGGTGCGGACACGACTGACCTTCCTAGAAGTCTAAGACATTCTAATGACAAACAAGACAAAATGGAGTGATCTTTCTCTAAATACACCTTTTACAACATGAAAACTACAAGTGTTTAGGCTTACCTTATTCCAAAACGCTGTTGTTGAAGTTCGTTCTTGACGATCCGGATGAGCTCCTCCTTCAAGTCAATTCCTGCAACCACAAACAATCAAACAATTACCAAGCACTTGTATTTCATATAATAAAACATATATTCAACATGCAGACCAAGGAACACATGAAATAACTCATTAACACAAGCTATTGAGAAAAATAAACCAGTTTGTATTAATAACGAAACAAAGAAACTCTTACAACCTGGCCTTGGTGTTGTGCAAGTTCCTCCCAGGGTCCATCAAGGGTTTTCCTCTACTTTGACAAAGCTCACCCTCTCCCAAGTAGAATCAAGTGAAGACAATCTCTCCTCACAAAGGCTCTAATGGAAGACCTAAATCCTGCAGCATTTACCCAAAGAAAATGTATAGCTCCAACCTCCTCTCCTTCTGGCTCAATGCCTTTATTTATAGTGCTGTAAAGAGGTTATTCAGGTCCACCATCAATGGGATAATCCCCCTCTTTGGGTGGGATAGCTCCCTTATTGATGGGATAAGTTCCTCCTTAATAGAGATACATGAACCAACTGGAGGCGCATCCATTTCATCAAACCGACCTCTAGAATGTTCTAGAAGTAACCACAAGTAACTTTTTCAAGATAAAACTCGCGCATTTTGCCTTTTACAGAGGGACGCACCTGTCCCTTAACATACAGAGCGTCCATGGACGCAGATTTTGTGAACATGGTCAGCGTCCCCGCAGGTAAGGCTAGAGAGAACCTGCGACCCCAGAGATAAACATAGTTTTTACAAGACTTTCTCTCTTCTTTGAGTTTGAGATGGATAACAGAGGCATGAGACTTGCCTAAGAGGGTAGCATGACTGTTGATTTGAGCCATACTAACTGTGAGTAGTCAAGGTGACATTTTTTAGTGTAACACACGCATTGAATTATTTAATCGGTTCCCTATGCTCTATCCTAAGATTGGAGAGATCATTAATTAAGGTGGCTAAAGATCTATCATCGCCATACTTAGTGAGAAACTATTCTTGGCAAGTGGTCCAACTGGTAATGGATCTAGAAGGCAGGGAAAAATACCAGGATCCCGCTGATCCTTGCAAGGTATAAGGGAAAAGCCTAATGACAACATCTTTATCTGTTACTCCTTTCAAATTAACTGATAACATGAAGTTATTAATATGTTCCTCAGCTTGTATTCCATGATCTGGGTTAAACTTGGGTAGCCATTTTTCAGGAGCATCTGGTACTGCATGTAATGGTGCAGGCATATTGACCGCACCAGGTCTATTCCATGGATTTGCCATTGAAACACTAGTAATGGATGAGATGGCTGATGAAATTCTAGATGTTTGGGAGGGAATTGATATTGAGGATTGAGCTGATTGGGATGTTGAAGTTCCTAATCCCTGATGAATAACAATGTGTAATGAGGGAGTGGATGGTTGACTTCGCACGGGGGAAGATGAGATGGAGGATTTGGATGAAAATGCTTCACTGTCAGATCCTTCAGTGTTCTTCTTTGCCCTTTTCCTTTTAGGTAAGGGCAGCTCAGTAGGTTCAATACCAAGCTTTCCGCTCTGAAGTCTAGTGAGAGGATGAGGTAGATTGAATTGCGAAGTCTCACTCCTTTGAGATAACTCAGATTTCTGTGGTGATATCGAGAAGCCTTGAAGTTTATGGATGAGTAACTGAACTTCAAGGGACTCAGGACTTAATCGTTCTGGAGTATTGTGGGTTTGAGCAGTGGTAGTTGATTCCTCTTCTTCTCGCTTGGATACTGGAGAACCAACATGTAATTGGGAAGTACGAGGTGATGTGGATGGAGATTTACTCTCAGAATGGTCTGTAGATTTGGGTTTGCTCGCCATTCACAGTTCATGCCCTCCTTCTAACACCAAAAATGTTGATGCCCCGAAAATCGTTGCATCAACATCGGGGGATAACCACCTGGTCTGGACCTTAATACAACTCCTTTTCCGTTTGGGATGGTGGCTCCGACTGGATATAATGGGACCAGTTTCCCAATAGTGAATAAAAATGAGATGGATGAGTGATTGGTTTTCTAATAAATGATAATGAGTGGATGACTTAATCTAACAATGAAAATATAAATGACTATTCTATCCCGGGAAGCTTCTATTCTTTTAAGTGCAATGCTTGATGATATTTTTTCATCGATAGGCATATAGATGACTCTACTCAATAAACATAGACATTCGTTCATATAATGATTTCTTTGTTCAAATAGTTGAACAAAGTGATTAACAAAACATTGTTACACTTATCCTTTTATATTACTGATACATGTATGATTCAAAGAAAAGCATTCTGTAAACATCCAGTAGTGGAAAGTATAAAGAATGTTGTTAAAAACACATGCATATATCTGATAATAGCAAGAGCAATCAAACAACAATTCACATAAAAAGAATGAACTCAGACAAATATAGTAGTACCATATGAGCTGCAAATCATTCCCAACATCAATCGCTATTTGAATTCCATCTTCCGACTCAGAAATACTTTTAAATAAAGGCAGTAGTGCACATCCACATAAAAGCTTCGTTATCAAAATTGGAATAACTGGCCCAGTCTTTATAAAAATATATGCCTGAAGTACAGTAGTTCAACTTCAGGTTTAAGTCAAATACAAAAACTTATGACCCTTTCCAATGCATTGAAAGGGTCTATAAATACCTGATTAAAACTAACTAACTATAAAATTAAAATTCTACTTAATTGGTACAACTTGATTTGGAGTATCTTCATCATAGCAATCTGGCAGTCGACAGCATGATTCATCACTCTAGCTGTTTGCCTCTCGACCTGAGTTGGCATATTGCTAGCATTGGTTCCTCTTCTGGAGGGCGGCTGAGACGAGAATTGAGTTGAGCAGCATAGGTGGCATCTTGTATATCGGGAACGATACACCCGATTGCATCTGTTAGGCACTTGAGGGTAGCTCTCTGGCTGTATGGTTTTACTAGGAACAACCAATAGGTGTCCCAAGTTAAACTGTTAATACCTGCGATCAATCTCCCATTCTTTTCCAGCTCTTGATAACATGATTGCTCCAATGTTTTAGCCGATAGTAACTTACCTGGGGTACATTGAGAGATCATATTAGATAAGTAGAGAGTGTCATTAATCAATTCAACCAAATTACTTGTGGTTAATTTGCATCTGGAAACTGCTCTCTCTGCCATCATTAACTGGGACTGCCATTCCATAAATAGGATCTCTTTATGGGATTCTAAGATTTTTCACAAACTAGTTGCCTGTCCCTCATCAGTGTCCTGCCAATCCAAAAAATTTGTCAAGGTCTCATCGGCCTCCTGCAAGTCTGTTCTAGCATCAACTGATTTATCGATTATTGATGCTATTGTGTCACATAGGGGTTTTGCTTGAGCAATTTTCTTACATAATATTCTTATTTGTGTTACCAATGCCTTGTTAATCTGTAGTGCTTCTGCTCTGAATTCAGCAGGCTACGGAAGATTCTTGAACTTTTCTATTTGGCCTGATAATTGAGTAATTTGCTCATATTTCGACTTCACCATATGTTCATTCACTGCTTTCAATTTTGCCAATGCTTCCGACAGCTCTTTCTGCTTTTGAATTGCACTTGAATCAATCCTTTGTTTCTCTTCCTGTAATTGTTTATTCAATTGATTATTAATTTGTTGCTGCGTAGACAACTGCTGTTCGAGTTGTTCTGCTTTCTGTTGTGCCTCCGATAACTGTGCTTGTAGTGAAGCGATTGCTTGGTCCTTTCCTCTTAACAGATTACTTACTTATGATGCCTTGTCCATGGTGGCCGCTGAATAGGCTCCAACATATTGGGACAATTTTGTAAGGTCATCAGAAGGATGAAACTCTTCTTTCCAAACCACATTGGTTGTCATTCTTTGTTCAGGGAATAGGGAAGGCTGATCAATCCTTATCCTTTTCCGTTGTCGTTTTACTATAGCCCTATGTTTTGGGCTGTAAAAGACATCGAATGGAGGTATATCCTCCACTTGCAAAATGATCTGATCCGAAGGATCTTTGGGAATTATTTCTATATCTATAGTAGGGGGTAGGCCGCTGGTTCCACTTGGAACCTCTTTTGATGTTGTATCTTGTGTATCAGCCGCTTTGGATGTATTGGCTTCCTTTGAGCTTTCAAGATTGCTTATGATTGCATCAAATTTCTGCCATTCCTGGAGCAACTTCGGGTCAATCTGGGCATCGACATTCACGTCCGTGCTGCTCTGCTCCTGTTCTTTCCTCTGCACTTCCTCCTGTTCTTTCCTCTACAATTCCTCCTGCTCTTTCCTCTGCACTTCCTCCTGCTCTTTTCTCTGCACTTCCTCCTGCTCTTTTGTTTGGATTTCTCCAAAAATTTATGATGTAGCAGGAGGTTCATTGGTAAGTCGTTGTTCAGGCTCGCTTGTCTATGTCATCAGGGTCGTTGCTAACAGATCTAGAGGCAGTGTTTGCAACCTCTGCTCTCTAAGTCTGTTAAATTCAACTAACCCGTCGTCGTGATATCTCATTCTAGCTAGCGTTTGAACCTAAAATAATGACTCAGCCGAGGAGAACAGGTCATCAAACTCATCATCTTTATGTTCAAATTTAGTGATTTTTGCCTGTTCAAGTGCATTGTAGGCGACTTTGTTTGGATCAAATTTCCTGTTAGGAAGAGTGGCAAGATTCAGTGTATTAATCTTTTCTGCTTCTTTCTCTGCATGTTTATAGTCATTCAGAGCGTAAACGGCACATGTTAGAGGAAAAGGAGGCCAAATCTACTTCTTTTTATTCCTTAGAGTCTGTGTAACTCCTTCGGATGTAATCTGATATGCTATCTCTCGGGCCAACAGTTTGTCGGGTGTATATAAGGGGAGGACATGACGCTTGGCATGACTGTCGAAAACTCTTACATAGGTGAATTTTTCTTCTCTGAACCATCTCCCTATGGCTGTCAATTCAATCTCTGCTTGTGAGGAAATATTAGGAGTAGGTTTGTCAAAAATGGCATAGTGAATGGGTAGCATAAATCCATTGCAAACTTGATATAGGTGGTGTTTATAATGGGCTTTCCACAACTTCTGGTGGTATATATGAATGGGCATGGGGTCCTGTGGAGTCCATCTCCACCCCAGCACAGGAAATTTGGAATTAAAACAGAGGGTATCCAAGATGTAGGCACTATAGTAAAATGGGGGAATGAACCTTTCAGTAACGCGTGATTTATTTCTGAATTCAAGAACAGCTGTTGCTAACTTATCAGACAGTATATTCCCCCAATCGATTATTTCACTATTGCATGTTGATTCCATTAAAGGTACCATTTCTATAGTGAAATTTGAGGAATCATGCAACCCCCAAATCCTACACATCGTTACTCCAGCATAACAATAAGGAGAACACAAGGAATCAACAGAGTACTTACCCAAAGACTCATGCTTGTGTTTCACAGGGTTTTGTCTCCAATCCCATATAGGTTATGATTCAATTTCATTTTCATTTCTAAACTTCTCCATAAATTCTTTGTTGTACTTCTTCTCTGGTGCAGGAAAATGATACATTTGCCTCAAATCATCGGGTTGAAACGAGCCGAACACTCTCCCGTCGATGGTGAAAAATGTTCTGTTTGTAATTGGGATTTCTTCAGTTGCCCATCTTACCACATCTGTATATGGGAGAATTTACTCTTGGGCTGCTATCCGATGAAGGTAAGAGTCGGCTAAATCCTTTAGAGTAGCATCAGACTTCCGGGTCGGGTCTGTTGTGTCTTGCACTGTTGTTACTTGAGGCTCTTCGGACTCAATTAGATTATCGATGCTCAGCCAAGTAGTTTTACCGAGTCCTAGACATGTGGTGTCCGAGATCAATCCCTTTTTGCTTGGTCCTGGATTGGCAATGTGTTTTCCTGTTACTGCGGAAGATGAAGCTATTCTAGTTTTCTTAGATTTCTTCCCCATTTGGCTTGAATTTTCTACTTCGGAGGAGCTCTGCACAGGAGATAAAATGAACGTAATGCGAAGAATTGGTGGCGAAAACCAAATAGGAACGAGATATATTAATCAACGAATAATGGAGGATTAACTTAAGGTGGCCGCGGATATAATCTCTAAAGAGATTTTAGCCTTACTGTTTCATTAAATGGTCGTTTAAACCTGTCAATCCTTTAAATGCTCACCATATCGTTTATTGGCCGAATAATTAATTTGAGCTTGGCTTTGATGTTTTGGTGGTTGAGCGTAAGTGAATCACTATTGGGAAGAGAAAGGCCTTTAATACTAATTAACCATAATATATCCCGGCCTTATCAATCCTTTTTGAAATCTGCACCTAGCTTTATCGCAATTGGCGATCGTAGGAATGCTTAAGTTTTCATATTGGTGTCCTTTCGGAATCCCCGATCACTGAGAGTGATGTCGCCAATTCGCATCGGGAGTTTTTAAACGAGGGCTTTGAGATGCATGCATGCTACATTCCCCGATCACCGATAGCGATATCGCATCGGAGCAAAGAGAGGGGCCCTTTGTTATGATCATTTGTCTTCCCGATATCCGATAGTTATTCATGCATTTTCGCATCGAGGAAAACCAATGGGTCTTATTGTTATGCATCCTTTGTTATTGCGATATGCGATCTTGTGATCGCTTTATCACAATAATAAAGGTTATTCATTTTCTATTATAAGACTGATTATGTGATTTATCAAGAAGGTTTATAATGTTTCATTTCTTTTCGGACCTTTTGAATAATGATAAGTTGATACCAATTTAATCTAAAAGGGACCCTTTTCATATTATAGTTTTGAAAATAAAAAAATTATGAAATGGGGGGTTGTTGTATAGCACAACAGTGTGTAACCCTAAGAAGCCTAAAGAATATTTGAGACTTGAGATACCTAAATTGTGTGCTAGGGTTTTTTATTATTGTAAAGGAAAATATCCTCTGTAAAATCCCATTTCCTAAAACTCAGAAAAAAAATGTGAAGTTAATCCTTTTGATCTAACTCCTTTTATCCCTCCTATATTAGAAAAGGAAGAAACAAAATACGTTATCAAAATAGTTGACTCTGGGTCTTCTATTTCACTCACTTAGATTCCAATAATACATGATCCTCCTCCTCCTCTAAATATTGATGTATTTGATTTTCTAGCAAAATAGTATCTTCCTTTGAATCTTCCTCCACATTTGAATGGGTTGCCTCAATATTATTCAATAATTTACCAAGGTTCAAGGGAGAGGATGATCTAGCTACTAAGAATCACATTTCTACCTTATATTTTTTTACTGAGAATCTCCGTGTAGAATAAGCAGATGTGGCAATGGGATTGTTTGAACAATCTTTTGATGGCATGAAATGGTTGAAACAATTGCCATAGACATCAATAAATACATGGGAAGAGTTATAAATGACCATTTCTAAATCCACAAGGAGAAAAGAAGGACCACCTTTATTCCTGACATAATTAAATCATATTAAAAAGACGAATTTAGAGGATGTTATTGAATTCATAAAAATATTTAATAAACTTTGAAATAAGTCTCCTAATTAGATTAAACCTTCTCACGCAATTTCAATAGTGGCTTTTGCATCTGAATTTTTCTAGGTTTTGTACTAATGGAAAGGGAGAGGAGACCATACACACTAGATAAAATATAGACTGATACTATTGAGATTGAGCCAAATCTTACAACCTCAGGAAAAATAGGGTTAAAGAAAAATTAACAGAAAGAAGAAAGGGAAAGGAGGAAGTAGGTCCCTCTTGATAGGAAATGGAGACATAGGACTGAGAATAGGATAAGATGGAAAGGATGATCATGAACCTTTCTAACAAGTTTTTCAAGTTAGAGTTAGCTAATAAAATACCTCCCAGATATACTCAATAAGTGGGAAATAAAATTTCAATCCCCAATTCGAAATACCCTTCAACCCTTCTCATATTTTGTAGAAATAGAAGAAGGAAACATAGGAGAAGGTACCAAACACTATATTTAATGAAGATGAACTAGAAATATTTTTGGAAGAAAGTCCTAGTTACCAACAGAATTAATATTTGGTAATGGTTGATGGTGAAGAGAAGAAACTTTGGAATATTGACCATAATTCTCAGCCTTCTTCTCTTGAAGAAGATATAGCCTCATGTTAAAGAAATTTCTGAGACCTGATGTAGGAAGAGATGCATAATAAGTATGATACTAGATATAGAAATAATCTCTGGAACCAATCAGATCCTAGCCAAAATAATAAACAAGTTCATGATCAAGTTGTAAACAAAGGGAATTAACCAAATCAAAATGTTTCATAATTTGTTGGAGAAACATCACATGCTAAGAAGAAAGTCCAGTTGAATAAGGAGCTATAAGAACATGTGAAGACAAAACAAGTTCCCGCTGCTTTTAATCTAGAAATCTAATGGAGAAAATGAAATTTCTTGTTCCTTTAGTAGAACTAAGTAAGAACCCAAGGTACCAGAAGAAGATAACAAAGTTTATGTAGTCATATTTGGTATCCCCCAATTAGGATGTTCTGAATTTAAAGAAGAAAAGGTTGTTGGTAATGTTTTCACCTCATGTTGAGGAGAAAGAGCAGACAACTCCAAATTTATATATCACTCCTATTATTCATGATTTTATGTTATATAATTAGATGTTGGACTATAGAGTTTCCCACAACTTGATACATAAATATATTGTGGAGCAATTAGGATTACATATATCTAAATCGTACATATATTTATACTCTTTTGGTTCAAGGAAATTTAAGTGTGTTTTTTTAATCAATGATATGGTGGTTTCGTTGGCCCATATTTCTGCCAAGAGTATAGTCATGGACATTGTTGTTGCCGACATTCGTCGTAGATTTGGCATGCTTTTATATAGATATTCGAGAATGGAGATGGTAGGCTCAATCATGTTGGACATAAAATATGAAAAAATCCCCATGTTTGTAATGGGGCAAAGGAGGCTATACAAAGATTAAAGATATACCAAAACTCTTACAAGGAGGAGGACATTGATAACTCTCATTTATATAGTATTGATATAGATTTTTGTTATTTTTTATTACGAGTATATGAGAAGGTAGTAAAATAAGTAGAATTATATAGTCCAGCTATAGTATAGGAGTCATAATATATTCAAAATTATACCTACAAAATGTATTTCGATGGATCATACACAAGGGATGGAAATGGGAAAGAGTAATATTGATATCCCCCAAAGGAAAAATGATTCCCTTATATTATGAATGAGAATTTGACACCAGTAATAATGAAACAAAACATAAGGCATTAATTTTGGGCTTATATGTAACAAAAATTCTTAAAATCCTTAATCTTGCTATTTATTGTAGCTTAGAGTTGGTGGTAATAAAATCTAGGGGATTATGTCGAAAAAAAATATTCATTATTAGAACTGATATAAATGCAAGTGGGGATCTAATAGAAAATTCTAGTCAAGCATTCAATATCAGCTTCCTTACTCAATATCAAAATAGACTTGTGGATTCCTTGGTTGTCTCTACTATTGTTTTCATGCCTTCATATAATCCTCATTTAAGTTATGAGGTAGAAATTAAATACCATCCTGCTATGTGAGATAGTGTGAAACATTAGCAATTTTCTATGTATGATGAGAAACTCAAACATTTTATGAAGGTCATTGATGAGTTTTCTACATCTCAGTTTGAGCAGGAGGATGGAGATTAAGAAGAGGAATTGGAGATGGAGGATATAAATCTAGAGTGAAAAGATACTATTAGATATCATAAAATTTTGTAGTTGAAGTATAATTTCATTCATATATGCCTTTTCCCTATAGAAAGGCCCTTTGACAATGATGATGTACTACTAGAAACACCATGATAGTCTCAACATGATGATATAGAATATTGCAATATTAGCACAAAGGAGGAGCCAAAATTCATCGAAAGCGTAAGGGGAATACCATTACTCTTTAAAGAAAAGTATGCCAAAATCTTTAAACAATGTGCAAATGTGTTTGCATGGAAATATGAAGATCTTAAGAACTATGATACTGAAATTATACAACATAAATTCCATTGAGGCCTAGTGCTAAGTCTTATAAATAGAATTTAAGGAATTTTAATCTTTTATTGTTGCCAATGATCAAGAAGGAGGTCAAAAGTATCTTTGACATCAAGATCGTAGTTCCCCTAAGGTATTCAGAATCAGTGGAAAAATTAGTACCTAATAGGAAGAAGAGTGGAGAGATAAGGATATATGTGGACTTTAGGAAAGTTAACAAAGCACCATTAAAAGATAATTATCTTGATCCCAATATGGACTATGTTTTGTAGAGAGTTGTGTGCTTAGCCATACTATCTATCATAGATGCATTTTCTCACTATAGCCATATTTCAGTCCACTTGAAGGATCGGGAGGAAACAACAATTACAGAACCATGGTTATGTTCATATATTTTAAATTTCCCTTTGGGTTAATGGATGTAAGAGAAACATTTTTGTGAGCTATGGAATTTTCATTTGTGGCTTAAAAAGAAATGTTTATTGTTATATACCTGGATAATATCACTTCCTTTCCTGGATATGAAGAAAAGTATTTGAAACATTTGAAGCATACTTTTGAGAAATAAAAGAAATATGGCCTATTTGATAATCCTAAGAAGTCTCACTTTTCTTTGATAGATTGTAAATTTATAGGAATTATTGTGCCAAATGAGGGTTTCAAGATTCATCCTAAAAGATTTCGGGCAGTAATTATGATAAATCTTCCATGAAAAAAATTAGATATGCAATAATTTCTTCGTATAATAAATTTTCTAAGAATATTTGTTCCAAATTATGCATAGATAGTGAAATAGATCACTCACATGCTGAAAATGGATAAATAAGTAAAATGGACTCAATAATAAAGGTAATCCTTTTCATATATTAAGAAATCCTTGAGAAAAGCACCTATTCGACTTAGTCTTGATTATACTAAGCCCTTGTAAATATTTTCTTTTTCATCAAAAATTACCATTGTAAATGTATTGTTGCAAATAAATGAAGAATAGAAGGAGAAATTGGTGGCCTTTTTTGGTAGAGTACTAAGGGATGCAGAACCCAAATATGATATCTTGGAAAAGTAGGATTAAGCCTTGGTGAAAGAAATAAAAGCCTCCAAATGTACATATTGTATTTTTTAATCAATACATATGTTCATATGAGGGTGTTGGATAGAAAATATTGAAGAGTATGATGTGGATATTGAACCAATGATATTGGCAAAAGGTCAAGGCATAGCCAAGATAATCACTAAATAAAACTACAAGCTAATGAGAATCAATCTGTTGTTAGATGATTTAGAGCCAAGTGCAAAGAATTGAGAAGAACACTATCAGGATTTAGGTGTGAAGATCAAGTATAAATATCTGTGGTCAAATTGGTACAAAAATATTGTTTCATATTTGTTATATTTGCAGTGCTCTCTATAAATACACAAGAAAAATTAAAGATTTTTGAATCTACAAGCTATCAAAGTTTCTGTTTCTGATGGAAATTTGTATTGGAAAGATCCTAGTGGTATTTTTGTCTTTTACATAATTTAAGTAAACTTTTTAAATATCACATATTGTTACAGGTCTATTTGGGCACATCACTCCCAACATTCAGATCAGTGTTTTTAGGGCTCATCAAACCCTAATTTAGTTGTCACATGCCCTAGACGAGTCAACTCATTGAATGCTTCCTTCTATGAATGTTTCCTTGACTGAAGCCTTCCTGAAATGCCTCCTTGGGACACCAGCACAGCCTTGGTCAGGAGTAACTATGCTGCAGAGTAGGCAGGCCCATTCTAGCCTAAACTGCAGTGCACTTAGACCCTCTTTGACCTGTGCTAGGTGAGATTGAGTGAAATTTGCACAGGTTTCTGGAAGGATCCCATCTCTTATCTCCTCCTATGAGCTTGAAATTGGATAGGCTAAGGATCCATTAAATTCCTATCCTCTCATCCCTTGATCCATGGAATAAATTCAAGATTGGAAGGCCATTCAATACCCTCATTTATGACAAAAACACCTCCATTTCCTATAAATTGAGAACTCATCATAGTGATCAAGGGGATAGAATTTGAGGTTTGTAACAAAATTCTGTTGGTTTTAGAATTGAGTTCATGTCAAGCAATGTTATGTTATTGGATTGGTGTGTTTTTCATGTGGCGAGGTTTGGACTGAAGCTAGAGGAGTGGCATAGGATCGAACTGTATTGGGTGATACTCTTCCTTCTACATTAATATAGATTTTATTTCCTTTTCTCATATTATTGTTCATATTTGTGATGATTAGGTGTTTCAATGTCTTCGATTCTATTGTTTTATAGTAGATAGATCATGTATGCTTTGATAGTTTCTTGTTTATGTTTCTCTTGATACAGGTACCTTTTGAGAGGATTTAGTTCAAGTGGGAGCGACGGGAGTGATTCAGAAGAGATCAAGGAGGAAAAAACTACAAGTTTGTTCCTCCATCTCATCTATCTTCTATAAGGAAAGATTAAACTGTTGTTCTAGGTGTAGTCACCCACCTAGGGAAAATGTGTTTATCCATAGATGCAAAATCCATATAAAAAATTCGTCACTCTGCTGGGGAACGACTATCATTCTTGGTTGCTTACCCTGATCATATTACACCCTAGTAGACTTTTCTTGACTTTATTGATTTTATTTCAGTCTTTTTGAAGTGCTTTTCATAAAAAATTGTGCTTGAATGTCTCTCTAGCACGAGCACAGTGTTGGTCTTGACATAGTGCATTGCAGGGTAGTCCCTACCTTAGATACAATGCATTATAGTGAACTGTCTCCCACTTTGGCCCACACAGATTCCTCTTAGGCTAAAAAGCCCACCTTTGGCTTGATTTTTCCAAAGTTGCTTATGTTTTTGTTTGTTAAAAGATCAATGATTCTTGTGGTTCTGAAATCAAGTTGTATTCCTCCTCCTAGCCCTACTTTGGCCTTGATTGTTTAGTTCTTATTAAATGATTTATTTATCTTTATCAATTCGTTGTCAAAGTTAGCTTATAGTTGATTAATATTTTTTGAAGAGGAAGTCTCGTAAAGTCTTCATTTCTTCCAAAGAGGAACTTTCGTAAAGTCTTTGTTTCTTACGAAAAGGATTGATTGATTGTATGTGCATTTAGTTTCCTTTTGTTCAGATAAACATTAAGGGAATTGAAAATAAAAAATTTCATTATGCATCTAGACATTGGTGTGTGCTTGTAGGAATAGTATAGGGAAATTTCATTAGATGTGCTATTTGCTATTTGACTAAACCTTTTGGTTGCTCTATCCCTTGTAGTTAAGGTTTTCATTGTTCAAATAAAATGAAAAGAATGTTTCTCATCATAGTTTCAGTTGAGGAATTTCAAAGACATCATGCGGTGAACCTGAAAGACAAACTCTTAAACCAGATCAACTTAAAAATTATCTCAATTAACCTACTGGAGCATTGTCACCTAACGAATAACATTTAGAGGATCTAGGCTAGAGACATGTTCCGAAGTCATAAAACATAGCAGCTATCGTTAATTGTCTATGATACATTCCGAGTGCGATACCTAATTCCATGTACGTAAGTATATCGTAGCTTGTCCTCATACCTTTGGGTATATAGGGCAGCGTTATAGTACGAAAAGTATAAAGGACTGCTCTCACTGTGCGGTTTTGCATTAGGCAGCGCTGACACGAATTGGGCCTCCATGTAATTTTGGGTATATATGAGAGGACTACATTAGGTTTCTATCCATCCTTAGGTAACTGAGTCGGCTGCGTACATCGTGATACACCGAGCATAGCATTTGGGGAGATTGCCTACACATATGGTAAGTCCCTATTTTACTGAGGCAGTATATTGCAGTTCATAGTTACTTGGTAATCCTTTTGCCTAGATTATCCCTCTTTTGTTTTGTTATGTTATTTTGATTAAAATAAAATTAATTTGCCACAGATAACATCCTCCATGTCACTCCTTAGTTGATCTTAGGTTGAGACATATTGCAACAACTGTAGAGTCCACTGATCAAGGAATTCCTTTTGATGGGAATCCTAGTCCTCTTCCTCCTTTTAGAAATATTAGTGTTCCTTTTGTGGCTACATTGTCCCTTCCAGGACTTACCATTGGATTGCTAGTATGGTTGTTCTTAACCTCCTTGGCCCTGCAACTAAATATTGCTACAACTGGACAAAATCAGCCTCCAGTTTATCCTAAATTTGACCCTTTACCTTCTTCCTCGGTTGTTTCTTCCTCCCATTCTTACTCTTCACCTAGTGAAAGTATTGACACTAGTAACGAGGTGGATAAAAAAAGGAGGGAAGAAGAAGAAGAAGAAAATTCAGCAGGGGGCAACCAAGCAACCATTACTTCGAATGCAACATATGATGAGAAATTATCCGATAAGGCTCACAAACTTCGATATCCTTGCAAAATTTGTACGGGAGACCATCTTCTTCAAAAAATTTCTAGTATTCGTTAGATATTAAAAGAATGGTCTTCTAGTTCACATCATCCTGTGTCATCAACTTTTGGAGATCATGCTGGTGACACACCATCAACTAGTGGTAGTAAAGATCATGGAAAGAAGGGTAAAGTTAAGTTTCCGTGTAGGTTATGCAAAGGGAACCACCCCATTCACCTTTGTCCCTATATGGATGAAGCCCAAAAAGTGTTGGATAACTGTCCTGCTTCTTCGCAATGACTTCCATTTGGTTACAGGAGACTCTCCCTTAATCCTTTACTAGTTGATGAAGTGACAGACCCAAATCAACCGTCGGTCATACCCACTCTCTCTGAATGTGAATCCCATGAGTCTATACCTAACCAATGACAGGTCGAGGAAACAGTTGACTTGATTTCACCTTCAATTAGTCATACATTTTGTTAGGGTCCCAGCCTAACCCGCTTATTTATGTAATGGGATCGAGTCATAGTCAAGAGTCAATAAAGCCCATATTAATAATTGTAAGTGGTTAACCCGCAATTAATGACGGGACCATAGTTAGTTGCAAATGGGCCATAGTATTAGATAGATGGTATTAATAAAACCCATGGTATTGATCCTTGGTATTGCATGTATGAGTCATATATAAAGGATAGAGACTCCCTGCGAGGAGCATCGTGTCTTATTTTTGTATCGAGCTTTGCTCTATTGGAGGTTGCCCCCTCGAAGAGGCCAGTGAACATTGCTTTCTGAATAATAAAATATTTGTTGTTGTCTCTCACTGTTCTATGTTCTGGGTATCTTTCTTCGCATATTTTGTATTTGGGTATCTTTTGCAGGTTAAGGGCATAAGAAGTGGTATCAGAGCACATTCCAGGGCCGGTGGGATCTCCATTTCGTAGCAATTTTTTTTTTGGCTAAAGACGTGTTCCGACGTCTTTAAACCACGGGATCTGTCGTTGAGCGCATAAACCTGCAGATTTGGGGAGGCCTGCATGCAGGAAATACAAGAGGTGGTCACGCTTGTTGGACTCCCTTGTAACCCCTGTGGGTACCCCTTCGAGTAGTAGCACATTAGACAGAACCGCGTACGGACTGTCTTCCAAGTACCTTCTAGGTATATCGAAAGCCCCTTAGCTCCTTTGCAACCTCGCCATAGATAAACCTTTGATCATCTTGCTGCTACAGTACACCGAGAACAGCACTCAGAGAGATTACTTGCCCGTACGATAGGGTAGTTGGGTTGTACGGCTAAGGGTACGGTTGATCCTCCTTAGTTAGAGACCTGAAACATTGGGCCGAGTACTACTGTCAAACCCTTATGTATATTGCGATCTGTAGCACCTGACAGTCCTCGAGACCATAGTTCCCTTTTCTATCTGGGGATCACGCATCATATGTGCCAGATCAGCGTGCAAAGAGGTGCAGCAGCAGCAGACATCAGTCCCGCAATTCTGAGTTAGCAGACCAGCCATTCCGATCTATTAGATCCATCAGATCCGCAGCAGCAATCTGTTCTGTCGCCCAGAGCTATCCGTTATCGCATTCAGATCCCTCAGATCCACCAGATCTGAGTAATTGTGTGGGGTTCCTATACCGGGGTATAATTTTCGCAGGACTTTTGGCCGCATTGACATTGTGAGGATTGGGCGACTGCAGTATTCATAAGGAACGAGTAAAACTCTGTTAGGAGTTTTTAGAGAAAAAAAAAAGTTCTGAGATCTCTCGGGGCGCTTATTGGTGATCTATCCCATCAAAATCAGGATGACGAGCTGAGCATGGTGGTACCATTCAATTATTAGTGAATTTTTTTTTTAAGCGGTCCCAATTTTCAAAAACATCAGGTCGGTGCATGGTAGAAGCTAGAGCTCAAGCTATGGCCAATGAAAGGATGGACAAACTTGAAGAATCTTTGCAATCCCTCCACATTCAGTTTGACCAACTAAATAACCTGACCACGAGCATAATCCCGAAGGGCAAGGAGGCAGCCCACGAGGAGGCGTATAATGGCAATGGACACAGTGATGGTGAGTCTAGCCACTCTCCTCATGTCTGGTGCACCCACCAACAATCACGTCAGCGACCTCCTAAGTTGGATATGCATAAATTTGACGGTTCTCACCTGACAGCATGGATAGCACAAATGGAGTAGTATTTCAATCTGAATAACATCTTAGATGATGCGACTCAGCTTATGGTGGGGATCATGTACTTGGACAATGAAAGGTGGCAATGGTGGGAATGGCATCAACGTTGCAATGGACCGTTTCTGGCTTGGACCAAATTCAAAAAAGCTCTTACAGACTGCTTTGACCAGGAATCTTCTTTTTTGGGTCGTCTTACTAAGCTCCGACAGACTGGAACAGTGGATGAATATATTACAGCTTTTGAAGCCTTAGCCTTCCGCACTTGGGGTCTCTCAGATGTGTTCTACACTGAATGTTTTATCAGCGGTCTTAAAGAAGCCATCAAAGCCCAAGTCCTACTGCACCACCCTCCCACATGGACGGAGGCTTGCAAGGTAGCCCGTAACGTGGAACGTGCATTAGCAGCCCAGTACAGTCACCCAAATTTCTCCGCTAAAGGTCGCCCCCCACAGGCTCATAACATGACTCAAACACTTAAGGTCGAAAAGGTGTCACCTGTGGAAATGACCGAAAGAAGAAAGCAAGGATTATGTTATTACTATGATGAAAAATACTCCCCAGGTCATAAATGCAAGGAGCCCAAATTTTTTCAAATTGATGCCACTGACTACAGCTCAACAGAGGAAGATCCACCACTTGAGGAACATGAGGCGCTAGAAGAGGACAACCAAAAGGACGACGTCTCTGACGAACCAGTTATTTCGCTGCATGCTTTGGCAGGGATTTCTTCACCTCAAACTCTCAAAATCCGAGGTTTTATTAAACATCGCCCAGTATTAGTCCTGATTGATAGTGGAAGTACACATAATTTCATCCATCAAAAAGTCGCAGAAGCAGTGCATTGTTTTGTACGATCAGTTTCTAACTTCCAAGTCCAAATTGCGGATGGGGGCACAACGAAATGTGAAGGCCGTTGTGAAAATGTCAAACTTCAAATGGGGGATTATCAGTTGAAAACCCACATGTTTTCCATACACATGGGAGGTTGTGACATTGTCCTCGGCACTGAATGGCTCCGCACTCTTGGGCCAAACACAATGGATTTCCAGGAGTTATATATGAGTTTTAAGCAGAACAACTACTCACATACCCTCTGTGGACTCCAGGCGGGAGCTCCCTCTATCATCAGCTCACATAGGATGGAAAAATTGCTAAAAAAGGGCCATCATGGAGTTATAGCTCAATTTAATGCCATCCAGGCAGTCGAAACCAAGTCTCTGCCAGTTCATCCTGAGATGCAATAGCTTTTAAATAACCATCTGCTGGTCATTGACAAGCCTCATGAGCTTCCACCCTCGAGATGGGAACATGATCATAGCATCACCTTGGTTCCAGGGGCCCAACCCCCAAATGTGTGCCCATACAAATATCCGTTCACCCAAAAGAATGAAATAGAAAAAATAATCAAGGAACTTTTGGAAGCAGGTGTCATTCGTCCCAGCATTAGTCCTTATTCATCATCGGTGGTCATGGTGCTCAAGAAAGATGGGGAGTGGCGGATGTGTCTAGACTTCAGGGCCCTCAATAAGTTGACAATCAAAGATAAATTTCCCATCCCGGTGGTTGACGATTTGTTGGATGAACTCAATGGGGCTAAGTTGGATCTTCGCTCAGGCTACCACCAAATTCGCATGAGGGAGGTCGACATTCCAAAGACCACTTTCAGAACTCATGAAGGCCATTATGAGTTCCTAGTCATGCCATTCGGTCTTTGTAATGCCCCCTCTACTTTTCAAAGCCTTATGAACCACATTCTCAAACCATATCTCAGGAAATTTGTCCTTGTCTTCTTTGATGACATCCTCATCTATAGTTGCACTTGGGCCGCACATCTTCAGCATGTAGATCTACTCTTGCAACTGCTCTACAAGCATAAATTATTTGTCAAGATGTCCAAGTGTTCATTTGGAATGGAAGAAGTTGAGTATTTGGGCCACATTGTGGGGTGTGAAGGTGTCAAGGTGGACCCCAAAAAGATCGAGGCAATGCGGGATTGGCCTCAACCTAAGACCTTGAAGAGCTTGAGAGGATTTTTGGGTCTCACAAGCTATTATCGTAAATTTTTTTGCAACTATGGTCGCATAGCGAAGCCCCTCACTCAACTCCTAAAGAAAAATTCATTCTTCTGGAATGAGGAAGCACAACAGGCATTTACAGCTCTAAAAAATGCCATGTGTTCCACTCCAGTCTTAGCACTATCTAACTTCACCAAATCTTTTGTCATTGAATGTGATGCTTCGGGTACAGGTATTCGAGCGGTCTTAATGCAGGAAGGGCAACCTTTGGCATTCACAAGCCAACAACTAAGTGGGAAGAATCTGGGCCAATCTACCTATGAGAAGGAAATGATGGCCATCTTACATGCAGTAGAGACCTGGCGACCTTACTTATTGGGGCGACGTTTCCAAATCCGCACAGATCATCACAGTCTTAAATATTTTTTGGAGCAACACCTATCCTCCCCACAACAAAATAAATGGCTCGCCAAAATGCTGGGATATGATTATGAGATCATTTACAAGAAAGGGAAAGACAATAGTGTAGCAGATGCCTTATCTCACAAATTTGAGGAGGAAAGTACTTTGCTAGCAATTTCCCTCCCCATTCCAGAATGGATTGAAGAGGCTCGCAGGGAATGGCTTTCACATCCCGGGCTCTCCCAACTCATTTCTCAATTGCAGGGAGATCAAAATTCCACCAAGGGCTACTCGTGGCAGGATGATATTCTTCGCTACAGGGACAGAGTTGTAATATCACCAACATCCACCCTCAAAAGTCGCATTTTGGTAGAATTTCACTCATCCCCCATTGCAAGACACTCAGGCTTTCAGAAGACGTATGCTCGCACCAGAAGATCATTTTTTTGGACAGGCATGAAAAAGAACATCCTTAATTTCGTAGCAGAATGTGATGTCTGTCAACGCCACAAAGGGGAGACCATAAACACACCAGGCACATTACAACCGTTGCCCATCCCGGCATCAATTTGGACGGAGGTTTCTATGGATTTCATTACAGGTCTTCCAAAGTTAGGAAACAAGTGAGTCATCATGGTGGTTGTGGACCGACTTTCGAAGTATGCTCATTTCTGTGCCCCACCCCACCCGTTTACACCAACTTTGGTCGCTCAATCTTTCATGGATCAGATCTTCAAATTGCATGGCATGCCCACTTCTATTGTGTCTGATCGCGACCCAATATTCACTAGTAATTTTTGGCAGGAACTCTTTAGGATACAAGGCACTCAACTAAAACTCAGTACTTCCTATCACCCGCAAACGGATGGTCAAACTGAAGCCGTCAACAAATGTCTAGAAACCTACCTTAGGTGTTTCACTTCAGAAAAGCAACATCTTTGGGTACAGTGGTTACCTCTGGCTGAGTGGTGGTATAACACCAACTATCATGACACCACCAAAATGACTCCCTATGAAGCAGTATATGGTCAACTCCCTCCTTCCCCTACTTCTTATCTCAAGGGGTGCTCAAAAGTACAAGCAGTGGATCAACTCCTACAACACCGCGCAACCATGCTCGCCCAACTTAGAGAGAATATTCATCAAGCTCAAAACTGCATGAAGCAACAAGTAGACCAGAATCGCTCAGAGCGCCAATTTCAAGAAGGGGATCAGGTCTTTTTGAGGTTGCAACCATATAAGAAAACATCACTCAAAGACAAGGGTTGTCAGAAACTATCTCCAAAATTCTACGAACCATATCAACTACTTCAGCGCATTGGAGAAGTGGCTTACAAGTTGGCTTTGCCACCTACTGCAAAAATCCATCCAGTTTTCCATGTCTCATGCCTCAAGAAAGTGATTGGGAACAATTGCAGAATTCAAACCAGTCTACCTGAATTGGATGAAGAAGGGTCAATCTGGCTCCAACCTAAAGAAGTCCTAGGCACACGAGACAGGCACTTGCGGGGCCGCATGATTAGGGAAGTCCTTTTCAAGTGGAAAGACACCTCTCCGGAAGATGCAACTTGGGAACCAACCACTATTCTTCAACAGTTTCCGCAGCTTCAGCCTTGAGGAAAAGGCTAGTCTTAAGGGGGAGGGCATGTTAGGGTCCCACCCTAACCCCTTTATTTATGTAATGGGATCGAGTCATAGTCAAGAGTCAATAAAGCCCATATTAATAATTGTAAGTGGTTAACCCACAATTAATGACGGGACCACAGTTAGTTGCAAATGGGCCGTAGTATTAGATAGATGGTATTAATAAAACCCATGGTATTGATCCTTGGTATTGCATGTAAGAGTCATATATAAAGGATAGAGACTCCCTGCGAGGAGCATCGTGTCTTATTTTTGTATCAAGCTCTGCTCTATTGGAGGTTTCCCCCTCGAAGAGGCCAATGAACATTGCTTTCTGAATAATAAAATATTTGCTGTTGTCTCTCACTGTTCTATGTTCTGGGTATCTTTCTTTGCATATTCTGTATTTGGGTATCTTTTACAGGTTAAGAGAATAACACATTTCTCATAGAGAGTGAGTAAGATACCACTCAAGTTCTTTTCATTTCTTCGGATTCCAATGAGCTTGGAAAAATCCTCTCATTCTCGTAACTCAAGGGGGTAATTCTCCCGTTCTTATAGTACCCCCATCAAGTAGTCTAAACACTTCCTTTGATTGGAATCAGCTAGCAAGATGTCATCTTCCTTATTATGTGCCTTTCCAGACCATACTACACATCTATAATATGATTGTGCCTAGCACATTTATAGATGAAAGTGCATCAGTGAGTATCCTTTCCTCCACTGCTTGCAAAGCACTCAGTTCACCGCCACTTGTGTCTGTTACCCAGAATCTGTTGGCCTTTAACAGAAGAACCAGTCAACCATTAGGGATCCTTCCATAGTTGCCTATTACTTTGGGAGGAAATTTTTACCTCAATGTGATAGTAGTCCCAGGCCCACGAATTTGTTTATGACATGGGAGCTATTATTTCAACACTCTTTTGAGTGATGTGTTCCCGACATGAAGGTAGAATTCTCACCATTGACTAGCTTTCATTTCCTAGTCCAAATATGGCTTCCAGTCAACCATCTTCCCTAAATGGTACTTTTGTCCCAATGGTTTATTCCCCACCATGGATAAATTATGTGGCAACCCATTCCATGCCTACATAAACTGACGATCGATTCCATGGTGTTGGGCATTGGAACTAGATCCTTTAATGGATACCTTGCTATGTATCCCTTGCACAACATTGTTCTCTCATCTGATCAGAACCTATTGGAAGTCATGACCTCTTATGGGTCATGATCAAGGAATCATGAGCATAGTTCCTTGTCTTGTGCCAAGCTCATTAAAAAATGAAACAAGGAATATGAGGATAGTTCTTTTACTGTGTCAACCTCATTAAAAAATGAAGCAGGTCCCAGAGCATAGTTCCTTGTCTTATTTCAAGCTCGTTAAAAAATGAAACAAGGAATCAGATTAGAGTTCCTTGTCTTATGTCAATCTCATTAATTTCTGAGTCTTTGATTAGATCTCATAAAATCCTAGTTGAGTCTTTCACTTGATCTCGTAAATGAACCTTCATTCCATCCACCTGATAGCTGCGAGTAGTATACTTAGGCGAATGTAATGAAGCTTGGGGGGCATGCACCAAGAATCGAGTCATCATGTTGGGGGCATGTAAACCAATCCAAACATAGTTTTTCATTTCAAGCTTGTGTAAACATGAAACTGAACCCAAGCATACTTCCTTATGGTTCAAGCTTGTCAGATGAGCCTTGGTTTCTCTCCTTCCATCATCACTATCTGCTTGGCCAATCATATGCTTTCACTTGGTTTTTTTACCCTTTTTGAGGAACAGTAGCAATGAGTGGTCTTATTAGCCAGCCTCTTCACATAGACCAACATGTTTTGAGAAGTTCCAACATAACCGGAATCAGTTGCCATCGTAGACACCACTCGTTCGTCTAAGTGGAGTCTTGTTTAAGCTCTTTTCAGACTCTCAAAATATGAAAATATTGTTGAGTGCTTGTCATTTTCAGCTTGTTAATGGATTGGAAATGACATCTACTCAATATAAGTTTAACCCTTTTAAGTATAAGTTTAAACGACATCAAGGCCCTCCTGTGACAAGTCACTTCTTGTTGACATCAACACATTATCCAAGAAGTTGACTTAGAAACACCCTTCCAGTACCTTGAGGCTTGCATACATCAATGTCAAGTTTCTCGCTTCCAGTGATAGGTTGAATAACTAGCCTTCGACCAAAAGACATTGTATGGTGTGCGACATCAAAACATATATTTACACCATGTAGAATGTACTACAGTACCTTGAGAATCATCATCATTCTTAGTGACCTATCTCATGTCTGTCAACAACTTACATCATTGGCTGGTAATCAGACGGTGTCTTCCCATGTTCAACTTTTGATCACATATTCACATGGTTAGACTCATACATGAGCAAACGATTGGACGAGATAGAAGACCTCAAATTAAGTTTCATCCATCCGGGCTGCGATTTCAGGAGAATACTAAATCATTTGTTCGATGGCTTTACATTGATGGTCATCCCATCATGGGTCTATGTCTGTAGATGACTATCTATGTAAATGTAATGAAAAGTTTATATGCTGAGTATGGGTATGCCTTCCCTCAGTGATTCATGAAAAAATTCAAAATATCATGATGTCATGTATGGTAATCGATGCACGTCACCATCCACTTCAGTTCCTCTCCATCACATCGTAAAGCATATCACTCGATATTATGATTTTCGACTTCATTTTTTATGGGGTAACCGTTACAGGTCTATTTGGGCACATCACTCTCGACATTCAGATCAATGCCTTTAGGGCTTATCAAGCCCTCATTCAATTGTTACATGCCCTAGACAAGTCAACTCATTGAATGCTTCCTTCTATGAAATTTTCCTAGCCTGAAGCCTTCCTGAAATGCCTCCTTGGGACACCAGCGCAGCCTTGGTTAGGGGTAACTATGTTGCAGAGTAGGCAAGCCCATTCTGGCCTGCACTGCAGTGCCTTTAGGCCCTCTTTGACTTGCGTTGGGCGAGATTGAGTGAAATTTGCATAGGGTTCCAAGAATATTCATTGATTATAGATGATTCTAGAAATATCCCATCTCTTATCTCGTCCTGTGAGCTAGAAATTGGATAGGCTAAGGATCCAGTAACCTCCTATCCTTTCATTGCTTGCTCCATGGAAACTAACTCCAAGTTTGGAATGCCATTCATTACCATCATTTATGACAAAACCAGCACCATTTCCTATAAATTGAGCACTCAACATAGTGATCAAGCGGCTATAATCTGAATTTTGTAAGGAAATTATGTTGGTTTGAGAATTGAGTTCATGTCAAGAAATGTTATGCTACTGGATTGGTGTGCTTTTCATGTGGCAAAGGGTTGGACTGAAGCTGGAGGAGTGGCATAGGATCGAACTACATTGGGTGATACTCTTCCTTATACATTAATAAAGAGTTTATTTCCTTTTCTCATAGTATTGTTCATATATGTGACAATTATGTGTTTCAATGTCTTCGATTACATTGCTTTATAATAGATAGATCATGTATGCTTTGATCATTTCTTATTTCTGTTTCTCTTTATACAGGTACCTTTTGAGGGGATTTAATTCAATTGGGAGTGATGGGAACGATCCAAAAGAGATCAGGGAGGCGAAATACTATAATTAAGTTCCTCCATCTCATCTATCTTCTATAAGAAAAGGTTAAACTACTTTCTTTATGTTGTTCTAGGTGTAGTCACCTACCTAGGGAAAATGTGTTTATCCGCAGATGCAAATTCCATATAACACATATGATTTTCATGTTTGCATATGTGGAGGAAATTATTCTTAGAAAACCACGACCTCTAAGATTGTAAGGGCACGATTTTACTCACCTAAATTCTTAGGAATTTAATGTCAAAGTTAAATCTTGAAACAAGTGTTAACTTTTCTCTGGTAAGAAAAACACTTCCCTTTTTACCTCTAATTGATGTATTAATTAAATATCCCTTTATTTCATTGGGACTAAATTTCATTGGGGATCTTAATCAAGTGTCATGTGGAAATAATAAATGGATCATGAATTCCATTGATTATTTTTGAAATGGGTGGAAGCAGTCCCCGCCAGATCAATAACTGACCATGTGGTTATCAAATGCGTGGCAGAGAAAATTTTTGAAAGGTATGGATTTCCTACAAAATTAGTTACTTACAATGCACATGATTTTAAATATATTAATATGATTATTTATTGTCAGAAATATAATATTATCGTCAACCATTCCATACTTATAACCCATAAGGAAATACCGTGACTAAGTCGTGTAAAAGAATATGGGTCAGAATTATTAAGAGGATTCTCGTTGAAAATAAGAAAAAATGGGAAACTAAATTGAAGTATGCCTTATGGGAATATAGAATAAGCACAAAAATATCAACAAGAAATTCCCCATTTGAATTGGTATATTCTAGCTAGTTAGCCCTACCTACAGCCAAATTGTTACAAGATGTTGAAGAGGAACCAAATGCTCTGATAAGGAGGATAAATCATTTGGACTAGTACCAAGAATATAGGGAACACATGCACCATAACCTGCAAAAGTACCAAGAAAAGATAAAGCAAGTTTTTGATTGAAGGGCAAAGGATAAAGCATTTCAACAAGGAGACCTTATGCAAAAGTCTGGTAGTAGGCGAGAAAAAAATGTAAAGGATGGAAAATTTTATGCTTTGTTGTTATAGCCCTTTAAAATTATAGAGGTAAAAGAGAAAAATACATTTCTAGTAGAGAAATTTGATGGTGAACTTCTACAACTACCCACAAATGAGGAGTATATGAAGCATTATTTCGATAATTAACTCTTCTACTTTCTCAAAATATATATACCGGTGTGAACATTGTAAATACCAGTATCTTTTACTTCTCAGATGCATTCTAATCACTATAATATGACTTTCATATGTTGTGGTGTCAACATGTTTTCTTTAATTTACTATATTCAAAAAAAAGGCTGGGGGGATGAAAAATAAAGTTCTATGATGTATATAATTCTTTTTAAAAATTCAAGAAAAAGAATAGAGAAAAGATGGAAGCAATGAAAAAAAGAAAGAAAATAAAAAAAATCATGAAATAGAAAATAAAAACGAAGCAAAGAAATTTTGAAGAAATATGACCCTAGGTTTTGTTCTAACTATGTTACAGGTTTTAAAAAAAAATAAAATCCAAACTATACACAAGTGGGTCCTTGTAAGCTAAAAAATTAAAGTTAAATAGAATGTATGTCCGAAATTGCATTTTGTGATGCATATACATGAGCTTGTATCAAATGGAATGAGGACCCCCTTGTCCCATAGAAGTTTAAGGGTGGGGAATCTATGTTTGGTGGTGGATCAATAATGGAGGTTAAATGTGAACCCCCGCACAATTTTGAGACCACTAGGGGGGTTGGAATGATTTTTTCTTTTTTAGAAGCTTGCAAATCAATAATTTGTTAATTAAGAATAAGAAAGAACAACCATTCAACACCGAGTGCTATTAAAGATTCAATTTCATCCACGATGGGCATTGATGTGGCTATCGATGCAAGTGCCACAGTGGTATGATGTCACCTAACTAAAGAAATTTTAAAACAAATTGTCCTAGATTTCAAATGAGAAAAGGGTTTTATATGTTGGAGAAAGAAAGAAATGAAGAGCTTTTGCAGTTAGAGACAATCACTAAGTTTCCAACCCAGATTACTGAATAATCTACAACGACTTCCAAGCCTTACAATTTAACTTCAATTGCACAAAACTTGTGGGTAACTTTGCTCCCTCCCCCACAATTCCTATTTTTTGTATGTTCAAAATGACTAAAATCAAGAAATCTCAATCCAAAGAGGCCCAGAATTTCGATAACATCCCATAAATAGACCAAGGATCATATACATATGATAGTAGATGCTATTTTGATCTATTTCCTATTTGAGAGCAAGATCGTCGTTGTTTTAACCATTTGAATGATTTGTTTCATGTTGTTTAGTCATGATTATGTTCTAATATTGTTCCAGGTCAGCCCATAATTAATTTGAAACGTGTTTTGTTTCCTAGTCACTCAAAACCTACAATAGTTCAATAATAGAAACATAGTATAGGTATATAATTATCTACCTCATAATTATAAGGAAAGAACCGTGAGGGTTATATTTCCTTCAAAAGTTTCAAGTCCCCACCAGTTGTCAATTATCCTCTCGTAATGTTTTTTAAAGTTTCCCAAAAAAACCCTATTTGCAATCGAATGTGTACGTGGGGAAAATAATGTTGAAATTATAAATGAAAAATCCTTAGGGTTTCTTAGTTTAATGATGAAAATTACCATGACCATTGGATATTCCAACCTATCTTTCCCAATCCATCAACTCTCAATCCATCAACTCTCAGCTCCATAACCTACACGACACTAAATATTTCAAATACTCGTCTAACCTTGTGCATTTTTTTATACCTACATGTGAAAAAATCCATTCATATAAACATGAAAATTGATGGTGCACAAGAAAACCATAACCTTCACGACACTAAATATTTCAAATACTCCTCTTACCTTGAGCAATTTTTTTATAACTACATGTAAAAAAATTGATTCATATAAACCTGAAAATTGATGATGCACAACAAAAACACAATCCATTGTCTGTTGGACTAATGTTATCAATGGGAAAGACCTAAACCTAGGATTTTCTCCAAAAATATTCCTCTTTTATTTCCATTTCCTTAACTCTTTTGAATGATCAACCTCCACTGATAATTTTGTCTCAAATTAAAAGTTATCTACAACTTAGCATAGGCACAAGGGTAGGATATTCTTTTGTGTTTGAAAACTATGCAGAGATAAGGTTATGTCGTGCAAATATTCCACCTTACCAGCTACAATTTTTCTTACCCATGAGAATCTTTGATGTGGAATTCATGAGGAAGAGTCTAATTGTAGACCAAACTCATTAAATTTCTAGGCATAAAGAGTGTAGTTTTAAGCCTAAGAAAATGGTGGTCCCTTTCATTATAAATGCCAAGAAGGCCTTCGAGTAGGTGGATAATATAGGAGAAAGAATGAACTTTACATAATGATACATTTGGCACTATTATCCTCATCTGGTTATTTTGAATAAAAGAGTTAAAATAGGGTCAGGGCCTATATACATTACAGTAGATAAGATAAGATATGGAGAGATTGGAAAATAAAAAAAATTGGATGGGTGGTCAGATGGTTAAAGGAAAAAATATAGGATAAATAGATTAAAACAATTTTTTTCTATAGAAACCACTATGTTGAAGGAGAAAAATAGATTAGAGAAACTTTATATAGAGATAATTGATGATCCTAAAGAAAATAGTCCAAAATTGCTAGAGACTATGAAGTTGATGTTCAAGATATTCAGATGAGCCAAACAGGTTTGCAACATCCTAGTTTTATAATGTATTTAGACAATCTATAGTTGGATAATTCCTCTTTAAGTGAAATATTAAAGAGAGCCATTGAAACTGCTACACAATGGGTTAAATATTTAGAGAGAGAGAGAGAACATCAACAAATGAAAAAAAGAGCAGAAAAAAGGAGGAATTGAACACTCAACCTTGGATCCATTCAACTTAGGGTTACCAAACGAGGTTGCTCTCAACAATGGACCTAGAAATAAGTGAATTAATTCTATCGCTTATTCATTTTATTGTTCAATCCATTAAAGCTAGCCCATATTTCAAGGCCATGAATTTATCCATCAATGTAAGTGCCATCTCTCTTCCTAGAAAAGTTAATTTAGATAACAAAACTAGAGAAATTATGTATAATGATCGTAACAAAAGTACCATAATTGTGTCAAAAGAGGGGAAATTACTTTAGAAAGTTAATAGTCAATTGAAGAAGGAGAAGGTCAACTTTAGAGCTAAACAAATGTAGATTGAGTAGTATAAGAAATTGGTAATACATGGAAATAGATTTTAAAAAAGCCCTAAAGAAGCTAAATATGCCATTGTTAGAACATGTGCATACATGAGAAGTCTTACAGGTAGAAGAAGGGAAAGAACAATTGTGGGAAGAACTTATGGAAAGAAATAATTCAATCACTAAATTGTGGGAAACTGTCTAGAGATTGCACCAGTTTTGGATATACCATGTTTGCATAGCTTGCTCCTTCATTTCTTCATATATTCAAGATACCTAAGATCCAAAATACTTGATTATTAATATAATCATTCTCAATGATATATTTCATTTATATTGAATATGAAAAAAAATTTAAATATTAAATTTATTTGGAATATTTTTAAGCATTATTTGTTATTTATTTGAAATCAATAAATATTTATTCTTCAATAATATAATTAATATATAATATTTTTTGATGATGACGATGGTTAGGGTCCACTGAGACCAAACTTTGGTCTATCAGACCTACAGAAACAAACTATTTAGTTTGATTTAAGATTTTATTCCTATGCTCAAAAAGCTTGGAGAGAAGCCTCCGGAGCTCACTATAATTTTGGCATCATAAAGGCTAAGAAGCTTAGTATTATGACAAAGATTATGAAACTGAGATCTAATGTGGTTGTATGCAGGGCTCTCTAAGAGGAAGTAGTTTTCATCCTTAATGTTCATATTCTCACAGAGTTGGCAGATCCTTTCCATCCATGGTGTTTTATGAACTGCCCAATGACCTGTTTCACTATAGAGCTCATGAGAGTTCGTTCTAATCTTCGCTATAATAATTTTTTTCTTTGAGCTAGTTAAAACATAGATACTTTTGATCTTCTAGGGTGGGGTTGATGACCTTCTTATCATAACTTAATTTTCTTTTAGGTGCTAAATCTTTCTCACACCACATTTTTTCTTTGAACTTAGAAGTAACAATATTTTTAATGTTATTAATGTTTTGCAAAGCATCATTCTAGTTGATCTCCCAAAGGTTTAACCAGGCCTTCGTGTCTTCATACCACCCCCGCTTGAGCCTTAGGTGGTTTTGGGTGGAATTTAAAGCTAGCTTAGGAAGTCTATGATCTCCTATGTTATTGAGTTTGTGGTTGTACAACATAAGCCTAGTCATAGCTAGGCTCTCAATAGAGAAAAACCTACTTCTATAAAGAGAATAGGATAGGGTGTATTGCCTTTAATTTTAACAATTAGATAAAATTATAAATAAAATAAGTAAACATTTATATAAAATAAAATATTTAGTATTAATTATAAATTTAAAATAGAAAAAAAATATTAATTATATATAAAGTAATTAAAAGTAAAAACAGCCTATTATTAAATTGGTAATTTGTTGGGACAAAATAATAAAACACAGCCTAATCACTCCACATATATATATATATATATATATATATATATATATATATATATATATAAATAATAGAACACAGCCTAATCACTCCATATATATATATATAGATTATTCATTGTGTTTATAAATGGTATTTCAATTTTGGTCCTAATTTTAATTTAGTAAAAAGCCATTGATGAAACATGGCTGATTTTTAATTAATTAATTAATTTGAGGCTCCCATCGGTTAAATCGATCTCCAGTCGGTTCAAAGAACTGCGTAGGGAAAATTGGTCAATCGATTTGAGTCTATGGGTTCCGCCTCATAAGTGGACTCGGCTATAAATTATGGTCCTGCTCGGCACGGGTTGTATTCCCTATTTTGGATTTGAATTGAGTGGGCTGGTTGAGAGGATAAAATCACAATCCCAATTGTTGGCCGACCTCCATTTGCTGGCCCAACTCCATGGCTGATTCTAAAAGTAGCTGCTCTAAACCATATTCACAATTTGAATATAAAACCAATGTATGAAATAGCAAATCACAATGCAAAAAAAAATCTGTAATATAAATACTCAGCAAACCCTAAAATTAAGATAAGATAAATATAAAATAAATATTACCGCTTCAGATAAATATTATATATATAATATTTTTGGCTATGAATTGGATAAATAAGGAGATCGCAAATCATAACAGCTGATTAAAAGAACAAACCAAGGTCATGAAAGCTAAGTCACATAAAACCGTAGTTCCCATTTTCCATGCCTAGATTTCATCCCAGGCAAAGAGCCTGAAATAATTGCTGCTCTTAAGATATTTTCAGTATGAGCGCCTTTTCATTTCTAACGAATAAACACTCGGCATATTTCTGAATGATAACCCATACGAATGGGAACCAGAGGTCGAGATCAAGGCCGCGTTTTCAAACCCTTTGGGTCGCATTTTCTTTCGAGCCATCAATGAAAACCCTTGTGTGAAAACCAGTGATTATATTACTAGTCGGCATCAATTATTTGTATGTGATTTAAATTCCGGGCAGAGTGAAACCCCACGCAAGCAAATAAATGGCTTTCAGCAATTACTTTATTACAATCAGTCATGTAGCAAGGCCAGCCAAATGGAGCTCCGCCAACCAATGGTATTGTGGTTTTATCCTCTCAACTAGCCCACTCCGTTCAAATCCGAACCATGTAATACAAACCGTACCCTATATATCTCCATTCTGGACAGATCGGTAGAAGAGGATTTAGTATTAAATTATTTATTTGATTTTGTTAGAATTTTTTGTGACTTATTAACTAGTTAAACCTTATTGTACGTCTATTATGTAGTATCAACTTAAAAATAAATAAATAATGAAAATGCTAGAACAATTCTCTGTATTGAAATGTAAAGAAAATGGAATTTACAGTTGTAAGTTTCTTATATAAAAATAAAATAGAATTTGACACTAGTAATAAAAGTCATGAAAAATAAATTTAATAGTAATAAAAGTCATGAAAAATAAATTTAATGTCATTACATTGGACAAAAAAATCTAAATTTAAAATTTCAACCTTAGTACAAAATATAATATGTTGTTGGATAAAAAAGTTAAATTTGAATATAAGAGTTCTTTAGGAAACACTACACTACTGTAGATATCTTATTTTTAAAAGATATTGAGAAGATTGATTCAGTGACATTTAAAACATGTATAGTCACTTACTATAAGCAGAGCTAGCTTATTAGGTGATTTATTGTGACATTGTAATAATAAAATAAGATATCTGAGTTAAATCTTGTAAAATCATGTTTCAAAAGATAAAATCGCTAATATAACATACAAAAAAAAACTAAATAAATAAATAAAGTAAAATAAATTTTGAAATAACATAAATAGAAAAGAAGCAACATAAATAAAAATCAAGCTAGTATATCGAAATGTAAATTAAATATCAATTAAAAATAAATTGACATAAATTTTATAGAGATATTTTATACCTCATTTAGTAGTAAAAATGAAAAAGAGAACACAATTACAAAAAAAGCCAAAAGAAGAGTCAAATATAAAAAGAAAAAGAAATTATAAAAAAAGTGCAATGGAAAATTAAAGAAACCTTAACCATGCTTACTATAGAGATTAATGATATAATCACTTGAAATTTCAAGGACCTCAAAGAAATGAATTCTCAACAGCACAATACTATATAAATGATGAGTTTTTTCTTACAGAAATAAAATCCAAATTTTATTTGCTTTTAATATAAACTACAGTTTATCATTTTTCTATAAAGAAAAGATTTATTGAAAATAAATATACACTAAAAGAGACTATATATGCTACAAAATAATACTGTACACAGAGAAAAGGAAAAAACAAAACAACCAAAAATTATTAAAAAAATGTGATGTCATTATTATTATTATAGAAATGTAAGAATAACAAATAAAACAACAATTTCGAAATTACATCCAATAAAATCAAAATGGTGTTTTAAATCGTAAAATAAATATATCAAAATAAAAAATAAAAGTATGGATATAAATTCATACTCACTTTCTAACCGAAAATCCTCGTCAATCAATTTAAGAGATATTATTTCCTGAACTCAACCTTAAGGCAATCATTCCCAAGATTAGATTTTGATTATTATAAAAAATTATAAGCACACAAATAAATCATTTAAAATTTTAGGCTTCTTCCTATTTTCAACCTATTAATTTTTTTATTTTATCCACCTTTGCACAATATAATGGATAAATATTCTCCATAAAAAGGTGAATTTCCTTTTAAATCGGTTAAATTCAGGTAGATCCATCTTAAGGTATATTGATCTCAAGAGATTTGATCCCTCTAAATGCCAGGGAGATAGAGTTAAGAGATTTCTAAGTTGGTTTAATTTCACAATTTAAATAGGATACATTACACATGAATACCATGGGTAATACCATGACTTCTCATAAATGAGAGCTCAAAAACCACTAGTAACTTGACCAAGTCAAATTTACTTTAACTACTTAATAATAACTAATAAAAAATAATGACGTAGAAATTTTATTTTAACATAAGTTATTTTTTGACAGTTAAAATGTTTACGTTATATTACATTAATATTTTTATTTATTTTGCATGTCCCCTTGAATAACTCAATTGACAATGGTTATAGTCCATAAATTATGAAAGGTAAAAATGCTACATTAAAAATAATACCACGGTAAAAATATTTGTTGCCAAAGCCTAAAAGATGACTAGTGATAAATTATCTAGGACCAAGTGAACTTTACTTGTTGCCACCGCAGATGATCAAGATGTTATAATGTTAACCTAAACATTTGAACTTCGTGAAAAATAAAATAAATTAAAAATAAATATATTACTAAAATTAGTAAGATAAAAAGAATTAATAACTTTGGTTTTAGTTAAAAAATCAATAATTATAGAGCCATCTCAACTCCAAACTTATCACTCTTGGCACTTGATAGATTTAAATTTAAAATGGACTTAGACTAGTATATTTTTATGTAGTCTAAGGAGTAGGAAAACAACTAAATATTTAGCAAGCAAAATATAGCCAAAATTTTTGGAAATCGGGGTTATAATTATAAATTAGGAGATTTTTGGTGTCTAATGGGCTTTTGATGGTGCTAAATCTATTTCCACCACCAAATTCAAACAATCCCATTGTCAGATTTTTTGAAAAAAATAAATGTCAAATTCTAACCAAAAATAACCATCCTAATAAAATTATCACTAATTAAAACAAAAAAACAAAACATAAATGTAGTGCTAATACAAACATCGCTGATAGTTAAATTTCGATTTAGAATATGCAAAACCAAAAAAATTGAAATTGAAGACTTAAAAAAATAATGAAAAAGATAAAAATAAATGTCAAATTCTAACCCAAAAAAAACGACCATCCTAATAAGATTATCACTCATTAAAACAAAAAAAACAAAACATAAATCTAGTGCTAATACAAACATCGCTGATAGTTAAATTTGGATTTAGGATATGCAAAACCAAAAAAATTGAAATTGAAGACTTAAAAAAATAATGAAAAAGATAACAGACGACGGAATTTCTTTATTCTTTCCGTTAACATAGACATCATGTAATATAATTAGGCCGATAGGCCTTTCTTTGAAAGGGACCTTTCGTGTCCCACTGCTTCTGACGCTGACACCTGGCGAAATTCGCTTCTGTTCAGAAAACTACTGTAGGTTGACACCTGGCGAACTTAGTCTTCGATCAGGAAACGACTACCTCACACACCTGCCGCTCTTCGTCTTTGTTCAGGAATATCGGCCTGTATATCGGCCTCTCTGCAAAGAAGGGGCGGAGGTATTCATGGATGCCGCCGCCCCACTGACTGTGCCTTGCCATAGTTGAAGGATGCGCCCGTGCCTGGTGGAACAGAAAACACCCGGTTACCACTTGTCACGTTCGCACTATCATCTTCCATACTCCACCTTCAGGCGCCTTAAAGCATTTCTTTATTGATGAGGCGTGGAGAGAAGCGACATCACCTTGGTACCCTTAAATCCCTATTCGTATTTCCCTATTCGGTTCCAATCCGATCGTCTTTGTTTGGTTCAGACTAGCAACAAATGATCCCCTGCGATATTAAACTTCATATTTTCTCTGCATCTTTGTGCTCCTCCTCGACCTGAAGCCTGCCACAGCAAATTTGAACTCCTCAGACGTCTCACTGCATCGATATCCGGTATCCAATGTATGTAGTTTTTGCCTTTTAATTTCTAGCTTCATAATCTCTGAATCTGAAATAGGTTTTTAACGGGTTTTTTTGGGGGTTCTTCTTTGTTTGATTTACTGGTATGTCCAAAACTTGACGCAAATGCTATCTAATCGTAATAGTAAACGGGATGGAATTGCCAACAACACCGAATTTTCAAGGAACGCTATAAAACAGAGGCCAGTATGGCGCCTTCTGCGAGGTTAAACATGCCACATCGCCCAGCATTTTTGTTCATGAAAATTTGAAGTAAATCTGGCAATAGAAGGATGGTTGGATTGTTTTTTTTAAAAGGTTGGTTAGAAATAGGTTTTTAACGGGTTTTTTTTGGGGGTTCTTCTTTGTTTGATTTACTGGTATGTCCAAAACTTGACGCAAATGCTATCTAATCGTAATAGTAAACGGGAGGGAATTGCCAACAACACCGAATTTTCAAGGAACGCTATAAAATAGAGGCCAGTATGGCGCCTTCTGCGAGGTTAAACATGCCACATCGCCCAGCATTTTTGTTCATGAAAATTTGAAGTAAATCTGGCAATAGAAGGATGGTTGGATTGTTTTTTTTAAAAGGTTGGTTAGAAATAGGTTTTTAACGGGTTTTTTTTGGGGGTTCTTCTTTGTTTGATTTACTGGTATGTCCAAAACTTGACGCAAATGCTATCTAATCGTAATAGTAAACGGGAGGGAATTGCCAACAACACCGAATTTTCAAGGAACGCTATAAAACAGAGGCCAATATGGCGCCTTCTGCGAGGTTAAACATGCCACATCGCCCAGCATTTTTGTTCATGAAAATTTGAAGTAAATCTGGCAATAGAAGGATGGTTGGATTGTTTTTTTTAAAAGGTTGGTTAATGATTCTATCAAGGAAATATAAATATGGATTTTGTAGTAGAATTTTATTTTTTTCTCCGTGAGAAAAAAAATGCTGTACATTTCCATTAAGGAGAAAAAACCAGTACATATCATATTTCGAATATGTATAGATTAGCATTTCTACCAAAAAGATGTAAAGATAAGTGCATATTTTGTTTGGTTTTTTTTACCCTAATAAAAGTATTGTACTTAATTGTACTTAACTCACAAGTTGGAAGGAGACTGTAGAAACCTACTTAGCTCGTTTCAATAAGGTAAGGGCATTGTTGACTGTTTGGGCCGGTTTGGGTCAGTTTGGCTTACAAAGTAAAAGATTGGATTTGGAATTATTGATTGCACATTTAGTTCTAGAGCCAACTCTTTTAAAATATGTGAAGTTCTAAATGTGTTACTAGTGGGGAGAGCTTGACCATGCATTTTCATATGCATGGACATTGAGATCAGATTTCGATGGTTGTGTTGCATTCAAAATTCCAAAAACCTTGCATATAGCTTGTTGCAGAAGTCAAAAAATCATCTTTGCTGGCATTGAAATTATTGCAAAAGACTTTTTCATGTGAAAGTTTAGGCCTTGTTCAACATGATGCTTTCTTAGAATGGAACCATGTCAGCGCATATAATATATGTATTATATAACCATAATCTTATGTATTATATATTATATGTATTATATAATATATTCACATGAGCCCCCAACACTGGTTTGTTTGAGCTTTGTAACATACTTAAAAATATGATAGTGTGCTTGCTGCTTTTGTGTTTGAGAGGCTGTAGAAAATGACTATGAAAAACCACAAATGTTGCATAAACACTAAACAGATCTGGTCACCAAATCAACCTGTTGCTCACATCCTCGTTGCCCGTAATAATCTTCCTGCTGAAAATGCCCTAAAACTTGCTCCCAATATTCCATTTCTTGGAGTGCTTGCTGTTGCTGTAGGAAGACTTTCTTGCTGAAGAAAATGTGATGAATGAGTCAACACTGTTTACCCTTTCAACTAAGGTGCGAGCTTTGAGTCTTGTTTAAGAGCCTTTCTGTAGGTCTTGTCATTTTTTCATAACCTGTTGCTCACATCCTCGTTGCCCGTAATAATCTTCCTGCCGAAAATGCCCTAAAACTTGCTCCCAATATTCCATTTCTTAGAGTGCTTGCTGCTGCTGTAGGAAGACTTTCTTGCTGAAGAAAGTGTGATGAATGAGTGAAAGAAGTGCTTTTTTATAGAAAAAGATGATTTTCGACTGCTTGCTGCTGCTCTACGAAGTTTTTCTTGCTCAAGAATGTGCGAGGAATGTGTGAATGAAGTGCTTTCTTATAGAAAAAGAGGCTGTTAGGGCTTCTAGAGAATTCTAAATTTTATTTTTTAACCGACTGTAAAAGTCAGTTAATTAAGTCTGTTGAGTGATTAGATCTATTTATTAGTTATTATTAAATGATATAAGGATTCCATGCCTTTCGTGGGTGCTTGGATGGGGCCCAAAAGCCAAGCAAAAAGTCACAAAAACACATCCTTTTTTGGCTGAAACAGCATGCAAACGCTGCTGGTTGTACCAGTTTCTGCATTTCTGGGCATTTCTGGGACTGGTACATAGCCTGGGCAAGCATTTTGTGCAGCTTAGTGCAGAACCAATGCCTTACAGAGAGGAATGACCTTGAATCAATGGCTCATACGGATGCTAAGAGCTGATGTATAGGAAGGATAATCAAATCTATACCTTGATTAAAATGGTGGTTGAAGTTTGTGTTTGACACTTTTGTTTGACTGATTTCCGGTTGGCAGCAAAGTAAGTTGTCAGGGTTCATGGTCATGGCCAAGGGGATTACAAGAGGATTTCTATTTGTGGAAATTAGGGTTTGAATGAATGTTGGGGTACTTCGTTGATATTAAAATCTCAATGACAATTATGGTTCAGTGATTTTGGGTTCAAATTTCAATTCTCAGTCATAAATGACAATATTATAATGTTCATAACTTCATCTTCGTGGGTCGGTTGGTTTGCCATCGGTTGAACATTAGAGTAGAAGAGTTAGAAAAAAAAAAATTCTGATCCTGGAAATTTGAATTTGCCATTGTCCCAATAAAGAAAATGCTGATTACTGCTTTCTGTTGCTACCTACTACAGTGAATATCTTTGTGCCCAAATGAATAAATGGTAGTGGCTGTGGGAGTGTAAAGACAATAAAAATTCCCAATAAAAAAGTTGCAGGTTTCTATTGCCTAAAAATAGGCTACTCAAGTGTTTCTTTTTTTAAGATTAAGTCTGTTGAGTGATTAGATCTATTTATTAGTTATTATTAAATGATCTAAGGGTTCCATGCCTTTCGTGGGCTTCTAGAGAATTCTAAATTTTATTTTTTAACCGACTGTAAAAGTCAGTTAATTAAGTCTGTTGAGTGATTAGATCTATTTATTAGTTATTATTAAATGATCTAAGGGTTCCATACCTTTCGTGGGTGCTTGGATGGGGCCCAAAAGCCAAGCAAAAAGTCACAAAAACACATCCTTCTTTGGCTGAAACAGCATGCAAACGCTGCTGGTTGTACCAGTTTCTGCATTTCTGAGCATTTCTGGGACTGGTACATAGCCTGGGCAAGCATTTTTTGCAGCTTAGTGCAGAACCAATGCCTTCCAGAGAGGAATGACCTTGAGTCAATGGCTCATACAGATGCTAAGAGCTGATGTATACCTTGAAGATTGGCAACATCTAATGTCAAGAACAAGTTCCTCTCTTACACCTGAAGAGAAATGCTCATTCAGCGAGTCCATGCACCTATTCGCAACAAACAATGCAGTTGTCTTGCATAATAAGAAAATGCTCAAACAATTGAACATCCCAGTAGCACTTTGCTCTGCGGAACAACAAAGACAGAAAAATCCTACTACAACAGAAGATGAGCACCTACCTGCAAAGGTCCTCTTATGCAATGAACAAAAAGTTATGCTCACCAGCAACTTATGGGTACATGCAGGCCTTGTCAATGGCGCGCTTGGGAAGGTCATCTCAATATTTTATTCAACTGACTCACAGCCCCCAGCATTACCATCCTTTGTGGTTGTTGACTTTCAACAATACAGAGGCACACCGTGGGACATTTCACACCCAACATATGTACCCATTCCTCCCATCACAAGGGGTACACGGCGTCAGATACCACTTCAAATGGCATGGGCTTTAACGATACACAAGTCACAAGGAATGACATTAGACAAAGCAACAGTGGACATCGGGACGAGAGAACGCCAAGGGCTAACATTCACTGCAATTTCAAGAGTGCGGTCACTATCGGACATACACATCAATCCAGCATTCCCATTCTCCCGTATTGCACAATTGCACAAGAATCCATATCTTAAGCGTAGACAGCAAGAGGAATCATTCCTTGCATCAAAATCTATCCAGGATAATACACTTTAGCCAATAATACAGCTTGCCTTCCAGAATTACCCACATGGTAAACACCAATCACTACATACAGAAGTTTCACATAGATTCCTTGCTATTACATTTAATTTCATATGATTTTAAACTCATTTGGAATAGTTTAATTTATTTCGCATTTTTAAACAAAATCGTCAAACATATTCATTGCCAATTACAGTGTTCCCTTTTCTGATGCCAACAGGTATGAATACATGCTTTTTACGACAATTGTACGACTGTTGCGAAGAAATCCAGCAACAAGAACTTACATTACAGGATATGCAGACAAGGATCCTGCCACAACCATCCATGCCACTATACCGTTTGCGCCCAACAATTACGTTGTTAAAGAATATAAGGAAACTACTTAAGATTACAATTCACATCCATGAAAGGGATGCACACAGGCAGATGCGACATCAACTGCAGGAACAGCTCGCACAACATGGCACCACAATAAACACTAACTGGTGTTGCCGATGCCATGGCCCATCATGCATATATGATTAGCGGCTCATTCTTAATTACATCTCTACATAATGCTTTTATTGTACATATACTTACAAGCCAACAAAACTTTCATTGTATATATCTTTACTTATATATGGCATGTTTAGTTATATCTTAATAGTTTTCTGATTCAACCAACAACTTTTTGTATAAAAAAACACGTTTCTGACTTTAGATAGGTCGATGTTTATAACAACCTATTAGGGAAATTTTGATAGGGTCAAAATCTGCAAATTGTTTTTTATCATTTACCCAGTTGATGACTAGCTCTGAATCTCTCAGTATCTGGATTTGAGCAGTACCTTTCTTAATTGTTAAATTTCCCAGTATCGAAAATGCACTTACCTCTGCCCAGTAGTTGGTACCTTCTGCCAATGCAGCTTTGAAACAGAAACTATGGTTTTCCTTCAGAAAAAACACACGTCCAGCACCACAAATCCCTGGAATTTTTGGGAATTTCATGTCTCATGCATGTCAGATTCATATTTGCAATTAAAATACTAGAGGTGTTTTCTTTATAATGAACTATTTCTTTTATTCTGGGCTCTTCACATGCTTGCTGATGCATGTTAGAGTGCCAAGTTTTCTGAGTTGAATTATTTTAGTTTCATCTTGTCTACATATGGCTCTTGGGCCTTTACTCCGTATGCTGTGTGGTCAGTTTTTCATCAAAAATTGCCTCATTTTATATTTTTATTTGGTTGGTAAATATTAACTCTTCACCTTTGCTCATCAAGTCCCTTGGGATGGACAATACATTTTCAAGTATGTCACTTTCAGGTGTATTTGGATAGTATTGATATGCCTTGTGTGGAATTTTAGCTGTCTGGTTGCTTTGACCGCTTAACCATGAACTGCTGTCCCTTTATTTTCACCATTTTCTATACCAACCAGAGGCACTGAATTTTTGGTGACACATGAGTAACTGGATATTGTTTCGCCTGATGGTATGTCTACTTTCAGCCAAGTAAACTTGTTTGCCTTAATGAGTCTACTGCTTAAGACATGTCAGGTGGTGGTAAAGGAGTATGTACAGCCCTGGCAATATCTAATGCTATTACAAACCTCTCAGGTATAACATTTTTATTTCTGTTCTGGAATCACACAAGATTTCATGCAAGTCTTAAGACACAATTTTTTACTTAATCTTAAGACATAAATTTTCACTTAATTTCAAGATACTAACTCCTAACATGGGGATCTCTTGTGGCAGCTACTATTTTTGGACAGCTTTGGAGATTGGAACCTCTGGTGCAGGAGAAATTTCAAACATATGTATAAATAGAAAGATGTAGGGCAACGGCATGAGATCAAGCTTCTGCATTCAACGTATTACATTCTTTTTAAAGGATTACTATATTGTTTTATTTCCTTTTGATGGTATTATACCTAACCTAGAGTGTCATGTTCTGAATAATTCAATGGTGTCTGCTACTGGTAAAATGCAATGTGAGATCAGAAATTACTTAGTGAAGTGAGGGTCTGTTTTCACTTGAGCAATAAGTAATGTGTGGAGCTGATTTGGAGAACTCTGTGTCTCATTAGGACCAACAAAACATTACCAATGGTGCCTTCACTGCCAATGTATATACCTGCAGCCATGCTATAACTTTTACTTTGACATCGAGTTGATGTAATTCCATGTTTATTAGGCACCGATATGTTCTCACCATGGCTTGGGAGGTCTGTACTAGCTGCTTAAATTTTTTTGAAATTTTTTCAGAGGCATATTTTTCTGTTTTTCCACTGTCTGTTGAAGTCTCGAGTATCTGCAAATGGAAGGGTGGGAGCAACTGGAGCTGTTTATTCTGCAATCATTCTGGAGTATCTCACTGCAGAGGTTTTAGAACTTGCAGGAAATGCCAGTAAAGATCTCAAGGTTAAGCATATCACCCCAAGGCATTTGCAGCTCGCTATTAGAGGAGACGAAGAACTTGATACTTTGATCAAAGGTACCATAGCAGGTGGAGGTGTCATCCCTCACATCCACAAGTCACTTATTAACAAATCCACAAAAAAAGATTATTTCTTTGTTTGGGGATTGTGTCAAGCGTTTTATTTATTGTAGGATGTGGGCTGAAATGTTTAGCTCAACGGAGTGCTGGGATCAGTACATGTGGATTTAGGAGTGCACTATATTCTGCAAGAGGATTAGCATTTCTTCACCACAGTTGCATTCCCCATATCATTCACAGGGACATGAAGTCAAGTAATGTCCTTCTGGATGAGAATATGGAGGCTAGAGTTTCTGACTTTGGAATGGCCAGACTCATGAATGCACTGGATACTCATTTAAGTGTCAGCACTCTGGCTGGCACTCCTGGTTATGTGCCACCAGAGTACTATCAGAGTTTTCGCTGCACAACAAAAGGAGATGTTTACAGCTACGGGGTTATTTTGATGAAACAAAATGTGAAGTTAAAGAAAGCTTCAGATATATTTGATCCAGTGCTAATAAAAGACAAACACATAGAGATGGATCTGTATCAACATCTTCGAATCGCCTGCGAATGCCTTGATGACCGTCCATGGAGAAGACCCACAATGATCCAAGTCTTGGCCATGTTCAGAGAGCTTCAAACAGATGGGGAAGCCGAACTAGATGGATTCACTCTCCCGGAGGATGTGGATATCCATGAAGAAAAATCATCCTGATTGGTTCTCCATCTATTCTAAGCTCCTTGTCTTATTTATTTTTCTGTATAATGCATTGCATTCCTATCTTCTCATTGTTTTGTTGAGTGGATGTGTAAATAATATAATAGAGAAATGAAACAGACATCTGCTAATCCTGATAATTGCATCCATGCCCCAGCACTTGTCTTGTTTGTTGAAAAATGCAGGAGATATGCAGAAGAAAATACACTTTGACTACCACCATCCATGAATTATTTATGGGTGGAATGTTGGGCAGAAGAGGAATGTGCACAACAAAAGGAGATTGATTGACAACAGATACCAGGCTATGATGCTTTGGATTCTCTGATTAATAGTGGTGAGAATGATATTGGTAGCTTACTGTCCATGCGAAAATTTTGGATTGGGAAGGCATTGGTTACTCAATTCATGAAAATTAAAAATGAAGATGGTTATTATATGTATCAGTCTTTCTTCCCATTGAATACAAGTCAATGTAATAAGAATGCATTTAGTTCTGTTATATTCAGTATATATTCAGACACGAGAAGATGTGCTTATGTCCAAATATTAACATTTATTTCTCATGTGGAATCAATTTGTACAATTATAGCAGAAGTAAATGATTACAGAATATATAAATGAAGAATATAAGGATGGAGGATCCATCGATTTACCTCCAATTTATTAATGGGTGAATGGATTTACATTGCATAATTTTCTTATGTTTCTATCATTTATTATGTTGGATTGGTTAAATAAAGTTCTTAAATGTAATTCTATGTTTTAGGTAATATATAAGCATATCCACGTTCTCTCTTTGGGTGGGAAGCTTAAAGTGTCTATATGGCTTTGGAGGGTTACTGACCATTTACAAAAAGTCTCTGGGACTTGGAAGTTGTTGCTTGCTGCTTATAAATTGTATCTCTGGTTTGTGCCTCTGCTTGTAGATTGTGTCTCTCGTTTCGATGGTTGCCTTTATGGATTAGGAGGTCCACATTAACCACCTTTGTAGCTTGCGAGGTCTTCATCAATTGCCTTTGTGGCTATGGTGGTCTGCACCATTACTAGAATACCATGTACTGTAATATAATTGAAGATAATATACTTTCCAGATTGTATTTTTGATATTGATAAGTTGTTTGCAAATGAATTTTCTATTATGTGTTTCTTTGATTGTATAACTGATGGCTGCCTTTATGGCTTAGGAAGTCCACATTAACCATCTTTGTAGCTTGCGAGGTCTTCATCAATTGCCTTTGTGGCTATGGTGGTCTGCACCATTACTAGACTATCAGTAGTCATGACTTACCGGAAAGCTAAAGCTGAACCACTGTTTTTAAGTCATAAAGCACAACTTATTCCTTTTAATTGCTTCTGGGCAAGTAAGTTGTGATGCTGGATTGATCAACCTCTGTGAAACTTCCTGCCTCGTAGATAGCACTGTTGGGCAGTGGAGGAATTACATTGTAAAGGCTGATAATCCCCTGAACCAATATAAATCCAAGTCTCTGTTCAGCCAGAAGGAAAGATTATTGCAGATGTTCATTGTTGAACATTGGAATTAATGTAGGAAAGAAAAACACTACTAGAAAAGAATATAGAATGCATGAATGAACAATGTTGTAATTTACTTTTTATTTAAAAAAAAAACCCTGTTGCCAATAATCTCTATTGACACTTACTATATTGATATGAATGGTTTGGTTTTGGCTTTGTTCTTTTAATATCAAATGTACTGGTACAGGATGGTCAACATGGTTATTGCCTTCGTCACTACTGAGCTTTGTATATGCTTGACTATCTATACAATTTTCTTCCTTTTACTAATCCTATCGGCCTCTCTTTGTACCTTTTGGGACAATTGCTAGTATGTAAACTTTAAAATAGTTCGTAGAAAATATATATAAAGACCATAAACATATACATCGTCTCCTCCTCCACTTTCTTTTCTTCCAAGGATTATCTTAGCACGGTCCACCAAAAAACTGAGCAAAACCACAACATAAAACAGAGAAGAGATATCATACACAAAGCACAGCTCAATTCGAGAAGAAAATAGTTGGAGCAGAAATTACAATGACAAAGTAAAGAATTCCAATTTCCAATCAGATAAATTTTATACATCTTTGCTTTCTTTACTTAACACTTAAACTACATTTACTTCCTTTCGTTATAACAAATTTTATGCTTTCGATTTGTGTGATTGTCCACACTCTGAATTTCTGCAACTATTATGATGATTGGACTGATAACGCAAATTATTGTCTTCATTGCATTAATAATGTCATTCCTGAAAGTTGTCCTGTTCCTCTCAGACATTAAGGATTATGGTTTTTACCCGTTCATATTAGAATATTGACGAAAGGTGATGATGTGAATATGCGGTATAGTATTCCCGAGCATTTTATGAAAAATAACTTTTTAAAGATTTCATGGTAGTTAAGTAAAGTATAAATTGATACTATTTGTTATTTTTAATTATAATTTAAGAAAAACAAAACTATTAATTATTTATTTATTTATAGGTTGTTAAAATCATTTGGTCTAAAATTTGAGTGACTCGCAACTGCACTTAAATATGAATATATAATTAATATTAGTAGATATATGTATATAGAAGTCATGGAATTGTATGAAAATAATACATGTATACAGTTTGAGTGGGCCTAATGGTTAAGAGCATGTGTTTCCTCCTAAGAGGTCATAGGTTCAAAACCAGAGCGGGGTAGAGTATGTATGCCTTCGTAGACTTAGCAGTCAAATCGCTGTGCGGTCTCTTATTTTCTATATATACATCTTATATCTAAATGTAATTTTTCTTAAATATTATAATTTTTACTATTTTATATTTTATTTTAGATTCACACACACAATAACAACAGAAAAAATAAATTAAAAAAACATCCACAATGAACATTGAAGGCATCATACATGCTTCTTATACTTGACATAAAAAGTACATATGTGTAAGATATCAGGGAAAAATTTATGGATGGAAAGTATATTGAAGTTTATAAACATTGGCGAATCTCACTAGTCTGTAATATGCAAACTATAAAATATTATAATTTTTACTATTTTATATTTTATTTTAGATTCACACACACAATAACAACAGAAAAAATAAATTAAAAAAACATCCACAATGAACATTGAAGGCATCATACATGCTTCTTATACTTGACATAAAAAGTACATATGTGTAAGATATCAGGGAAAAATTTATGGATGGAAAGTATATTGAAGTTTATAAACATTGGCGAATCTCACTAGTCTGTAATATGCAAACTATAAAATGTTTATTGTATTTGTAAAATTATTAAAATTTATAGTGATTTTATATATACCATCTATATAATGCAGGTGGTTTTTAAGGTTATATAATTTTATGTTGTAAAATCTGAGTGAATCATTTTTATAAAAAATGGAAATTGGCTATTTTTTTAGGAAAAATCATGGAAAATTAACCCATATATTAGCCCCTAAAACTTTCCCCTAAAATTTCCCATGATTTTATTGATGATCCACCTTGAAATAATTTCATTTTATCATAATCTTTTACAAATTCTAAATATAAACTCCATGTAGAATGCCATAGGAATTATACATATCCATATTTATGGTAGAAAACAATAAAATTCCCGTCAAAGTATAAAGTCTCGAAGGATAGAGAGGATAAAAACAAATAAAACTTATTGTAAGTTCGATATTGTATTGGAAATAATAAGAACAAGATAATAACATTTTGTTTCACGGAGTAGTAAGAATTCCAACCTTCTTGGTAAGGAATTCGTTTTTCTAATTAGACGGAGAAAATATAAAAATAAAATAAAATAAAAAATCGAGAAGTGAATAGAACCAATTAAAATAGGAGACTTTGGTGAAACAAACCTATGTTCATACACGTGGTGCATGTATAACTCCTAATATAATGAGGAGAAGAGTGTATACTATGAATAAGAGTAAGGGATATAAGTGGGAAATTAAAGAACATGATTTGTAACCATCCGCTATCTTGAAAAAACCAAAAAAAAACATATTTTAACAAAATTATAGGTTTTTCAGTCTCCGGACTCCATCTCACTTGCCATGATACACACCACATCGCCCTCCACGTTTAATTCTTCCAATTTTATGCCACATTATCCCAACCAATCCTCCGTGCCCCATCAACAATGAAACATTGACCTACAATATTGCTCTCCATGTGATCATACCGCTTCATACCTCAAGTTACCTATAACGCTTGAGCTTACCGGACATGGCTACACATGCTCCCCACGAATCCTGGCCTATTGGCATCCATATTTGTGTATTTAGTTTCTCACTTGATTGTAAGCCTACGATGATTTCCATAACTTTGAAATCTGGATACATTATGTAACTCAACAACTAAGGTTATGATAGGTACGTAGGTTTCCTTCTCTTTTTAGTTCTAACCATGTTGTTACCTTGACATATAGATTTTTCTTTTGTGTGGATTTTAAATAAATCCCAAATACCGAGATTTTAAGAAACCTAGACATCCCAAAACTTTCGCTAAGATTTAAAATGGAAAATTGTAAACCTTTTTTTACAAAAATAGTAACATATACAAAGTTAATTAAGGATGATGAAGGATTAGATGTCAATCCAACTTTGTTCAAAAGAATGGTTGGAAGCCTTACATATCTGACAACTACAATACTAGATGATATGTGTGAGTTAATCTGATTTCTAGATTTAAGGATTCTCCAAAAGGCTCACATTGGAAAGATGGAAATGTGTTTCTAAGATAGATGGCAACAACTACATATTTTGTCATATTTTATGCAGGCACAAAGAAGAAGGAATTGGTTGGATATATTGATAGTGCTTTTACAGAAATTTTGGATGATAGGAAAATAAATTTTGATTATGTGTTTCATCTTGCTTCAAGTGTGATATCATGAGCATCTAAGAAGCAAACCTATTTTGATATTCTCGTAAGAAGAAGAAAAATATGTAACATCAACATGAGTAGCATATCAAGCAGTATGGTTACGAAGAGTTTTGGATGGACATGAACAGAGACAAGAAGGATCAACAACAATCTTTTGCGACAACGCCTCAAGCATTGCGCTATCGAAGCATAGTGTGTTTCATCAAAATATCAAACCTATTCAAATAGGGTATCATTTTGTTACAGAAATTGTAAGCAATAGAGAAGTTTATTTAGAGCCTTGCAAATGGAGTGATCAATTTGTTTATATATTCACTAATCCATTATTGAATGATGTATTTGAGTTTCATAGAGGAAAATCGAGTGTTGTAAGACTAGATGAGACTTAGACCAAGAAGCATGTTTTACTTGTAATGAGTGATGTCTTAGTTTAAGAGTCATAATTAATGGGCATTGTTAAAAATGTCTATACAAAGAATTCTATATTTAGATTCTTAATTAATTGATTCAAATGTGAGTTAGTTCTAATTCAAACTTATGTTTGAAAAGGTTAAATTTAGTGCGTGTACTCCTCGTATACATTTCCAACCTATAATTCCATGCCCCATTCTCTTTGGTCTTTATAAAAATGATTTGATAATTTTAACAATTCGAGCACTAAATTATAAATCATTAAATCGTACAACACCACAATACATTGTGATGGAATTTCCCTCTATTCCCTGGCCTCCTTTAGAAATTCAGGGTTGCTGACATGAGGAGGAAAAAAGGATTACATCGACATTAAAAACACACAGAATTTTTCTAAGTTGAAAAAAAAAAAAATTAAGGACTCGTGCACCAAATCCAGCCATTCATATGATAATTTTATAATACTTCTGACCATATAAACAAAGGGATGGGATCTTCTGCCACTCCCAAACTGCTTTTACAAGCTTGCTAAAAGAATACATCAGCAACATGAAATTGATATATCCTTGTATTTGTTCAAATCTTTAACCCTAAAAAGGTTAAAAGATTTATTACCATAAATGAGACGGTAGTCACTGCTCCTATAGAAAAACGCATTAGAAACGAGAGGATACGAAAACCATCATTTCAAGCGACCGTTCTCGTCTTTGTTATTGCTAAATTTTGTTTTCCAATAAAGATATCATTCCTTACAGTGGTTTGATGCCACAAGGTTTATTCATCAACAATTTATCCTTCGTTAACTCTTACAAACTCTCGTTACCAACTCCGGTTAACTCCTATCCCAAAAACGCATTGCGCAAAATGCATTGCATGTAGACAACTAGTTTTTCTTCCCAACTGTGGAGCTTAGAAGAACAATATTGGGTGAATTTTTTTTGTAATGATTGAAATAATGAATCACTGTTTGTTTGTTTGTTATATTTCAAGAGATTAATATCTTTAGTTTCGTTTTGTATAGATCATGGAATGAAAGTTGCAAATTGGTGAAACCTGCCAATCTGTGAAGCTAGAGCGGTGTCAATATGGCTTTTTAATACATTTTTGGAATTCCTATATAATTAAAAAAACTCAGTTGGCTGCTATTACTTATGTTAAATAATTATTGAATTAAATTGGTGACTGTCCAACAGGGGATGTCGTTGCATGGATGATGGATGAAGAATTTGGCCACCAACAACTTTATGGAGTGAATCTGATGGTCATTCTACAACTAAGATTTTTATTTATTATTATAACCAACAATATTTTGTACAAGTTGAGCTCATAATTTTCCCATCTCACCACCTAAATCCACAAATCTATGATTCCCAATTTTTACTTCTTATTATTATAACCAGTAATATTTTGTACACACTGAGCACATAATTTTCCCCATCCCACCACCTAAATGCACAAATCTATGGTTCCCAACAGAGAGAAATCAGCGCTCAACATATACTTAAAAAGCAAAGATGACATATCGAGATATTTCGTTCCTTTCATTGGATTTGTTAGTCCTTACAATCTCCTAGGCTAAAAAGGAAATCAAGAAGGGTAACCTCAAACCACTTTAGCTCAGTAACTAGCACTACTGAGCATGAGAGAGATCTCTCTAAGTCTCTTATCAGTGATATGGCTTTAAAGAAAATGAATTTTAGGCTAGAGATATGTATTTTTTTGTTTGTTTGTGAAAAATTGGGTTTTAGGGTTTTCTGAACTTAGGGTTTGGAGCCACAAATAGGTCTAGGCTATAGGAGTGCAGGAGAAAATATGAGAAGTAGATAGATATCAGAAGCCATTGTGTATTTAGAATATTGTCAATGTAGTTTATAAGGGAAAGTTTAGAACAAACTAATTAGCATAAGTAAACATGATTTCGCTAGCTTAGGAAGACATAAATATATCTATCAAAACTAGATAATAGAGCTTGAGAAATAAGAATTATGTATATTTCACTGTAAGGCATCCATAGAAATAATAGATATCATGAAAATAAAGATGTTTTAAACATTAGAAAATAATTAGAATGAAGAACAAACACCAAGAACTCACTAGGCTAGAGTTCCTTGAAAATAGCTACAAGGTGTCTCTGTATTAGCTGAAAAGATGATTACATGCAAGCCTCCTTCATAAAAAAGTTCAACCCTTCTCTCTAAAAGATAAATAATATATATAGGCTCTCTTAGACCACTTTCTCACCTTCAGGAGTCGAATTGGTTGGTGGAGGAACTAACTCCAAGATTTTCTCAACCAACAGGTGAGAGTCAGAAGGTGAAACTCAGACACTTCTTCAAGAGTTTGCTTAGGAGTCTTCTTCCTTTATGAGGCATAATAATCATAAAAAGAAACCTAAGATGTAAATTTATTCATGCCTACACTACCTAACCTCTAAACTAGTTCCATTACATAAAGAGGTTTGACTTTGACTAAGTCAAACTAGAAAATAGAAATTTTACACAGTGAAATTTACAAATTAAAACACATAAAAGTGTAGAAGCGCAGTGCTGACTTTGAGCTTATTTTCATGTGCCTTCTAGATGGGAAAATGAAAATCAGAGAGAACGGTCAACCATCCATTCAATTCTAGTTTCTAGAACAGTTTGAATTTCTAAATTTGGACCATGGGAAGGCCTTCAACAATCAATTCTCCCAAGGTTGCTCTAGGTGCGCAGCGCCTGTCAAAAAAGGGTCCAAAATGCTAGATGTCTGCCACTTTTTTGGACATTTCTCCAAAACTGAGCCACCTCTATAAAATCTGAGAAAATTGGTTTTTAGAGGATGGGAAGAGCTTTTTAAAAATATAAATTTTTCCTGAAATAGATGCATGAGGATAAAGCGCAGCGCCAAGGCGCTACACTTCTAGAGGAGCTCATTTTCTGAATTTAGGCCAAAAATTCTCAAAAAAAATAAAGTGCACAAAATTTTCTTAAAATTGGATGGAAGGTGTAAAAATATGTTTATTAAACCTTCATAGATGCTTCGGCAAGCATCTCTAGGTTTCCCTCATCCTTTTGGTCTTTTTTGGCTTCCTTGAGCTTGTTTTCAAGCTGCTTTACCTTGACATTGGCGATCATGTTTTGAGCCTGTTAGTGGTGCACCATATGTCTGAGAAATTGATTATCTCTATTTTCCTTCTCAAGGAGCTTCTCCAAGTGTTCATTCACCCTGTTGAGCCAATATTCTTTGTCTTGATTGAACTCAAGAGCAATTCTATCTTCTAGGTCCATGCCTTCATTTGATAGGATGTGTTTTTCCTCTTCTTGTAAAGCTTTCTTTAGGCCCTTTGTTCTTGGCCTCTTCCTATTACCTTTTCCTTTCGCTCCTTCAGGCTCACTTGATTTTATGATCTCTTTTCCTTTACCAACCTGTTGCAATAACTTGGCTTGTTATTTTTCCATGATCAATTTTGTTGCTTTGAGCTGACTATTCTCTTATTCAAGGAATGAAACGACATATTTTTGTCTTTCCATATTGATTGTAAGCTCCTTGACTTGATAGTATTTATCCCTAGGTATGTGTTGCATGCTTGAAGTCTGATCCTGGGCCTCTGAATCAACTAGCTCAAACTCATGCTCAGTTGTGTCTTTATTTTTCGTTGTCGATCCCTGCTTTGTCGATGAAGAAGGCTTTGCCCCTTTCCCACCATGAGAAGCAAACACAAGTCCATTTCATCTTTGGTATGTTTTGGTCACCCTTGGTCTAGGTGCCTTGGGAACCTCCTCTGATTTGTTTGATAAGAGTGATCTGCTTGTAAGCAGGAAAAACAAGGTATAACTTGTTGAGGGGTAAAACTTTATTTTCAGGTGGATTGAATTCTTAAAATGGTTTAGTAAACATGTATACAAGTGTAGGACAACATTTTCCATGTTTTAGAAACCAAAAATAAAAATATACATTATCACCCTATGTTTCCCATGAAAAATTTCACTACAGAGCCTAATTTGAAGTATCATTGGCGTGAGATGATTTTGAAAAGAAAATGAGGGATAATACTAGTGTACTTGTCTCTTGACTTAGAATTCAATGAAATTAAGCTTGCAATCCAAAAAATGAAATTTGGGAGAGTTTTTGGTGAACTCTGGTCACTCTTTGTTGAGCGCAATGCTATGTTCTTAAGCGCAGTACCTATGTGTAGTACAGTTCTTCTGAGAGTAGCACCCCTTCTCTGATCACAATGCTTTGTTCCTAAGCATAGCGCTAGTCTTTCAAACCACTTTTTGAGCCCTTAAACTGCTCCAAACTGAGATCTTGATAGCTCTTCGGAAAGATCTTGATGTTTTCTACAAAATGGACACCTCAAGAATGTAATTTGGCCACTCCATGAGGGAGAAAAAAATATTTTCCAAAAGCCGATCGAAAAACCGAGGGTGTTTCTGAAAAATTCCTAGCGCCAACTTCCAAAGCACATTTGGATGCCTTCCACTAATCCACATCATAGCCTAAAGGTACCATTGAAAATATTAGGATGTCTGTCACACAATATAGTCCTTAAGAACTGCCAACAGCTACTCCAAACACCTAAAAACTATCTTGAAGTCAAGCTCTCCGGAAGCACAACAACTTTCCCGTAGAAAGTGTATTTTAGGAATTTATTTCAAATCATAACACTTGTGGATAAAATGAAGGAGGTTTTTTTTCCTTGGTCAATAATGGACAAAAACGTCTTTCACTTTTGTAAAAATCTTCTCCATTGTGTCAAAAATATATTTTGAAGCAAACATGTCCCTATGAGAAATGATGAGGCGAGGTGGTGTCCTGCAACATTGTCTTATTTGAAATAAAGCATTACCTTTACCTTTATTTCTCTTTCCCTAAGCTGCTAACTCCCTTTAACCACTTAATAACATGATGGACATGTTTTTGGCAACATATGGTATCATGATCACACATGGTGTGAAGCCCTAGACCATGACCTAAAATGAGGAATTTAACCATTTTGTCACCTAAGACGCTTAAATGAAGATATGGTACCTCGATGAAGGCGATGACCATGATGAGTGATGAAGACCATGAGTTAGTAAAGGGAGCAGCAGTGACCTAGACACAACAACCAATGACCAAACATTTATTTGGAGACTCACTAAAATGACAAAAATTTGACTTGACACCCTAACAACTCCTTGTAAGAGCATATTTGATCACCAGTGATAGGCTAACAATTCTCACACTGACATTTGCTCCAACTGGGGATGGAAGCTCCTTAGAGGTGTCAAGAACACCATAGACCAAGTAGCCTTATCCATTGGCAAATGGAGTCAAAATGCAGAAAACTAAACTAAAACTAAAAACTGACTGACTAACCGAATAACTTGACTCTAAAAACATACTAAGTGAACTTACTTATGATAGAAAACCATATAGTCTTAGGGCCTTCACCTCAAGCTTCAAATCATGATGATAACCTCCTTGTTGCTGAAGATGTATATACAATCATGTGTAATGATCGCTCCAGTGTAACCAATCCAAAAAATGGCTACTTACTTGAATCCTACTCACACTTTCCTTGAGCAGGAAAACAAAACAAAAGCTAGGCAACTCCAAATATCATATGGACTCAACACCTGTATTGACAAAATAGAAAAATTCTTCCTCTACTGATGACTGCAATAAACTCACCAGAGGATCATGGAAAGCATGCAACATATGCTTTTCTAGATGATTTAAAACAAGAAAACAAACCTCATTCCAAACTCTTGATTTGTCTATGTGCTGAAACTGATCACCTTCATCAATGAATGCTGCAACATTGACCTTCATTACTAGTTGTAACGAATTTTCCACAGGATCTTGAAGATTAGGGAAATTGGCTCTTACTAATTTGGAGGAATCAAGAAACATCGTTCCTTTGCAACTAGTCGCTCTTCATGATGTCTTTTCGGAAGAGTGCGCTCTTGGTCTTAAAAAAATTCTAAACATATAGATGGAAAAGTTTCATCTTGAAACAAAAATTCAAGAAATGAAATATTTGAAGAGAAATTTGATTGACACTCCTCATCAATGTCTTGGTCTCCCGAACATTAATGAATACCTTCATATAATTCAAGGGAATGAATGTGATTTTTATCAATCGATTGTTGATCAATATTATCTTCAGTCAAAGAAGACATTGTTTGTTGGAAGTTTTCCTGAATAAAATTCTCTTCTATAATATGCTTTAGAGCAAGCTCTTCTCTTTCACTTCTCTTTTCTTGATCCTTGACAATCTGATCAGTTTCATTTTCAGCTGCAGAGATTGTTACCTTCTGGCGATGTTCTTTTGGATCATAAGACTACTGCAAATCATCACCTATTTTAGATGATAGAAGATCACTATCATCTATTGGAGAATTCTTCTCAATTTTTTTGTCATCCAAGGTAGAATCCATGACCTTAACATGATGGTGAAAAGGTTTTTCATTCAAAGCATCCAAGATTTCATCATCCATAAACTCTTCATCACCATAAGCACTTTCGAGCTCTTGAATAAATTTTTCAAAATTATCACAGCAATCTTCAATTAAAAGCAAATAAGGATATGCCTCTCTATAATTCTCAAGAAATACTAAGTGAAAATCCTTGAGAGAATATATACAATTAGGAGGCAAGATTTCATACCAAGACTGTGCTCTTTCCTCTAATGTGACCATGAACATCTTCATTAAACAATATTCATGAAAATTAATGCTCAGCTTACGCACATGCATATGAAATCTTATTAAATGAAGTGTAGCATCATCCACCATTTCCATCTCTGAATTTTGACAAGTATGTTTGCCAATCTACCTAAGGCATACGATTTGGAAAGCCTGGAACATGGTCTCGATGCATAGGATCATACCTTCTGTATTGAGAACTCATTTCGATTTCTGGATCCTGCTACCAGTGGAGTCTTCGGATCAAGTGGGATTTTCCAAGTGAATGGTTCAACCTTCATATATTTCTGATCATTTTTCACCATCAGCAATTAGATTTGATCTTTATCGTTATTTCCCAAGGATGATACGATGTTTCATTCCCTGGAAACAGTGGCAAAAATGTTAGTCCTTGAAATCTCCTAAGCTAAAAAGGAAATCAACAAGGGTAACCTCAAACCACTTCAACTCAGTAGTTAGCCCTACTGATCATGAGAGGGATCTGTCTAAGTCTCTTATCATTGATATGGCTTTAAAGAAAATGATTTTTAGGCTAGATATATGTATTTATTTGTTTGTTTGTGAAAATTTGGGTTTTAGGGTTTGCTGAACTTAGGGTTTGCAGCCACAAATAGGTCTAGGTTGTAGGAGTGCAGAAGCAAATATGAGAAGGAGATAGATATCAGAAGCCATGGTGTATTAAGAATATTGTATATGTAGTATAGAAGAAACTAATGAGCATAAGTAAACATGATTTCATTATCTTAGGAAGTCATAAACATATCTATGAAAACCAGATAACAAAGCTTGAGAAACAATAATTATGTATATTTCACTGTAAGGCATCCATAGAAATAAGAAATATCATGTAGATAAAGATGTTTTAAACATTAGAAAATAAATAGAATTAAGGAAAAACACCATGAACTCACTAGGATAGAGTTCCTTGAAAATAGCTACAACTTATCTCTGTATTAGCTGAAAAGATGATTTCATGCAAGCCTCATCAACAAAAAAGATCAACCCTTCTCTCTGAAAGAGAAATGATACATATAGACTCTCTTAGACCACATTCCGACCTTTAGGCATTGAATTCCTTGGTGGAGGAATTGACTCCAAGATTGTCTCAACCAATAGGTGAGAGTGAGAAGGTGAAACTCAAACACTTCTTAGAGAGTTTGTTTAGGAGTTTTCTTCCTTTATGAGGCCTAATAAACATAAAAAAAAAAAAAACTATGATGTACTTATATTCATGCTTACGTCACCTAACCTCAAAACAAGTGCCATTGCATAAAGAGGTTTGACTTTGACTAAGTCAAACTAGAAACTAGAAATTCTACACAGTGAAATTTACAAATTAAAACATAGAAAAGTGCAGAAGTGCAGCGTTGACTTTGAGCTTATGTTTAGGTGCCTTCCAGAGGTTAAACAGAAAATCTGAGAGAACAATCACCTAACACTTCAAGTGTAGTTTCCCAAACAATTTACATTTCTGAATTTGGACCATGGGAAGGCCTTCAAAAATTCATTCTCTCATGGTCGCTCCAGGTGCGCAACGCGTGTTAAAAAAGGGTTGAGAATGCTAGTTTTTTGCCATTTTTTGCACCTTTCTCCAAAACTAAGCCACCTATGTAAAATATGAGAAAATTAATTTTTAGAGGATGGCAATATCTTTCCAAAAATATAAAAATTTCCTGAAATAGATGCCTAAGGAAAAAGCATAGCACCTTGGAGCAGCTGATTTTCTCAATTTAGCCCAAAAATTCTCAAAAACTTAAATTGATCATAATTTTCTGAAAATTGGATGGAATGTGTAAAAATATGTTTGTTGAAACTTCATAGATGCTTCAGCAAGAATCTCCAATTTTCTCTCATCCTTTTGGTCTTTTATTGCTTCCTTGAGCTTGTTTTCAAGCTGCTTTACTTTATTGGCGATCATGTTTTGAGCCTGGTAGTAGTGCACCATATGTGTGAGCAACTAATTATCTCTATTTTCCTTAAGGAGCTTCTCCAAGTGTTCATTCACCCTATTGAGCCAATATTCCCTGTCTTGATTGACCTCAAGAACAATTCTTTCTTCTAGGTCCATGTCTTCATTCAATAAGATGTATTTATCCCCCTCTTACAATGCTTTCTTCAAGCCCTCTGTTCTTGGCCTCTTCCTCTTACCTTTTCCTTTTGCTCCTTCACACTCGCTTTATTCTATGATATCTTTACCTTTGCCAACCTGCTGCAATACATTGGCTTGTTCTTTTTCCATGATTAATTCCTTTTCTTTGAGCTGACTATTCTCCTATTCAAGGAATGAAATGACATACTTTTCTCTTTCCATATTGATTGTAAGCTCCTTGATTTGATAGTATTTATCTCTGACTGTCTGTTGCATGCTTGAAGTTTGATCTTGGGCCTTCGAATTAACTAGCTCAAACTCATGCTCAACTGTCTTTATCTTTCATTGTCATTCCCTGCTTTGTCGATGAAGAAGGCTTGGCCCCTTTCTCACCACGAGAAGCAAACAAAAGTCCTTTTCATCTCTGGTATGTTTTGGTCACCCTTGGTCTAGGTGCCTTGGGAACCACCTTTGATTTGTTTGATAATCCTACTTCCATAGGCTATGCTAATGTGTCTTGGTGATGGCCTGGTGAAGCATTATCATTTCATTTTTGAAAGCCTAGATGAAGGGAAAAGGGAAAAAAATAGTGAGGTATGAGTGGAAAATGAAGTGATGTGAAGGAAGAGTTTGAAAAAATGGAAAAGAAGGTTTGAAAAAGGTGGATATCAACTTCGGAAGCTAATTAAAATGAGTGAAGAAATAATGGAAGGCTGATTTGCTTGCAAGGAGGAAAAACATGGTTTGTAATGAAAAATTCCCAAAAACCTCTAGGAATGAGTTAGGGTTTTAGTTTTTGAGGGGAAAAAATTTTTTTTGAGGTGGATTGAATGGTTAAAATGGTTTATTAAACATGTATGCAGGTGTAGGACAACATTTTACAAGTTTTAGAAACCAAAAATAAAAATTTCCATTATCACCCTGTCATTTCCCATGCGAAATTTCACTACAAACCCTAATTTGAAGTATCATTGGCATGAGATTATTTTGAAAAGGAAATGAGGGATAATGCCTATGTACTTACTTGTCTCTTGGCTTAGAATTCAATGAAATTAAGCTTTCAAGCCAAAAAATGAATTTTGGGAGAGTTTTGTGTGAATTCTGGGAACTCTGTCCTAAGCTCAGTGCCTGCACACAACACAGTTCTTCTAAGCACAATGCCTCTACTCTGAGAGTAGTGCTTTGTTCCTTAGTGCAGTTCTGTTCTTCCAAACCACTTTTGGAGGCCTTAAACTACTCCAAATTTAGAGATTGATAACTTGTTGGAAATCTACTGCAGTCTGATACAAGATGGACACCTCAAGCATGTAAGTTGGATACTCCATGAGGGATACAAAATTATTTTCCAAAGGTCACTCTAAAAACCGAGGGTGTTTCTGACAAAAGCGCAGCGCCAAGTTGCAGAGATCTTTGGGATTCCTTCGACTATTCCAAATCACAGGATAAAGGTACCATTGGAAATATTAAGATGTCTTCTACATCATAGAGTCCTTAAGCACTACCAAAACCTGCTCCAAAGCCATGAAAATCTGTCTTGAAGTCAAGCTATCCAGAAGTGCAGCAACTTTCCTATAGCAAGTGTATTTTTGGCATTTATTTCAAATCATAACACCTGTTCATAAAATGAAGGAAATTTTTATTCCTTGGACTATAATGGACAAAAGGACGCTTTCACTTTTGTAAAAGGCTTCTCCATTTTGTGATAAACATATTTTGAAGAAAACATTTTCCTATGAGAGATGATGAAGTGAGGTGGTGTATTGCAACATTATCTTATTTGAAATAAAACATTACCTTTACCTTTATTTTTCTTTCCCTAAGCTCCTAACTCCCTTTACCCACTTAATAACATGATGGACATGTTTTTAGCAACATATGGTATCGTGATGATACATTGAGTGAAACCCTAGACCATGACCTAAAATGAGGAATTTAACCATTTCATGACCCAACACACTTAAATCAAGATATGATACCTAGAAGAAGACAATGACCATGATGAGTGATGAAGACCATGAGTAAGTGAAGGGAGTAGCAGTGACCTAGACAGAGCAACCAATGACCAAATTTTTATTTGAAGACTCACTGAAATAACAAAAAATTGACTTGACACCCTAACAACACCTTGTAAGAGCATATTTGATCTCTGGTGACAGGCTAACAACACTGGCACTAACAAAATTGTTAACTTGTTGTTGGTGCTTTATTTTGCTACATGATAAAGCCAATAGTTCATTAATACGTTGTTGAATTTTATTTAGTATAATAAAATTGCTAGGGAGAAGGATCATAAGTATTTATCGAACCACATTAATTATTATGCAAGGTTATGTTATGGACTATAAATATCCAAGCAAATTGATATATTTTATAGATTTTGGAAATACAATTTCTCAAGTTCAAGCTAAACAATTATTCTAGTAAATGACATTCTAAAGTAATTTTAATGTATTTTTCTTTCTCTTTCTTGAATATGAAACCTAAAAACTTCTCTTGTTGTCATGTTTTCATTTATTGTTTCTCATTTCTAGTAACATAGGTGAAAGGTGAAAAGAAAAACAAGTTTCTTAACTAAATACAACTTTTTCTTGCATCTGAGTTATCACTCGTGGTGTCTCTTATGCTTTTCTTTAATTTTAATATTTATGTTTATTTTAATTGGGTTTAGACTTACTCATTAAGGTAACTACCTACTCAAAATGTAGAATGATCCAAGCAAAGAAAAGCACTTAAAATGTATGCAGAGGTAGTATATTTTTGTATAAAAAAAACCACCTTTCCAGGGATAAGATTTGAGAAATACAAAGATAATCAATTTCGTATTGTTGATAGTTTTAAAAGGTTCATAAAAAAAAAGTTAAGCCATTTGGGAGTGGACCAAGATTGATCCCTTTGTTTATATGGTCAAAAATTTCTGTGGAAAAAGCCAAAGTTAGAAACTGTAAATATGGAAAATAGGTAAGCACAACAAATCACCAACATTTAGATATGAATGAAATTTCAGGAAAAATACATTTAGTGGAGACAAGAAAAATAAAATAATAAACCTTTTACTAAACACACAGAAGGTCTTGAGTTTGAATATGGCGATGTCATTGTATAGAAATGTTTTATCTAAATAAAATATTGACCACAACCCACATATGGTGCCAAGATCATCACTTTGATCAATAGTCAAACGAAGGTATTCAATTGGGTGTGAAACATGTCACTTTGATTGATAATCAATTGAAAATGTCTTCATTAGCGGTGTTAAATGAACCCAATGATAGAGTAGTTTCCAAGCTGCTCCAATTATCACTACACATAATTCTATAAAAAGGTTGAAGCAACTTCGCATCTATCCCATCAAGGTCCTCTATAGAAGGGAATATCTCTGATCTCAATTTTTGTTGAAGTTTCATTCCATGGCATCTGCAGATAACATGAGCAATGATGTCCTCCACAGTTGCATGATGCAGCAGGCGGTTGTTGTTGGTCCCATGCTATGTGTTAGTGATCTTCATCACTCTGATCACATTCTAGAAAGGGTGTGGAACAATTGAAAAACATTGAATGACTATTGCAACAAGCTATTTTGGGACATTAATATTTTTAGAGCTATAACTCCATTAATACATGTAAACAGGATATGCCAACCATTAAATTTAAGCAGTTAATCTGTACTAGCCCAAAATGCACAAACAATGTAGACATGGGCACTTACATCTGTTCTAGCACTAGTGGCGACTTTGACACTGGCACCTACGAGTCGGGTATGCCTTTGCAATGAAGGAATCCTCCTTCTATGAAATGGAAAACGCGACATCTTTTTTCGGTGCTAACCTCTCTCGAACTCAGTGCACCCCTATTGACTCTAATTGTAGGTTCGGTTCTAACATCTATAGAATTAAGGGTACTTCATATGAGTATTTGATTAAGTCAATTTAGGCTTTTGTGATCTATATTTTATGTGTTGAAATATTTTTGAAAAATCACATTGGAGACAGTTAATCAAAGTGCTTCAAACCTTTAAGGGTGGTTCATCATCAAGAAATAGTTCATCCATAAGACAAGATGGAGAATTAAATCATGGCACAAAATTATTTTATTATTAATATAATCATTCTCACTGATATAGTTTACTTACATTTAATATGAGAAAAAAATTAAAAATTTTCAATCTATTTGGAATATTTTTAAGAACTATTTGTTATTTCTTTAAAATCAATAAGTACTTATTCCTCAATAATAAAATTGATATAAGATATTTTCTAACAATTAGTTAAAGCTATAAATAAAGTAATTAAATGCTTATATTAAATAAAATATTTAATATTAATTATAAATTTAAAATAAATAAAAAATATAAATTATATATAAAGTAATTGAAAATAAAAAAAAAACACCATTATTAAATTGGTAATTTGTTGGTACAAAATAATAGAACACCCATAATCACTCCACATATATATATATATATATATATATATATATATATATATATATATATAGATATTATTCAATGTGTTTATAAATGGTATTTCAATTTATTTATTCTTGCCTTATTTTTAATTTAGTAAAGGCAATTGATGAAACATGGTTGATTTTTAATGAGCCTAGATCCATCATAACACTGGATCTATCAAGGGCCAAGAGGGATCAAATCTCTTGAGGTGCAAACCTAGTTTTTGAGTGAAAAACTTGAGGGGAGGTTTTCACCTCAGAGATTTGATCCCCCTATTTTTTGAGTGGAAAACTTGAGGAAAGGTTTGCACCTCGAGAGATTTAATCCCTCTGGGTGCTTAATAGGTCCTATGCTAAGATGGATCTAGGCTGGTCTTAGTCGTGTGCAATCATACAAAATTTGTTGAGCATCTAATTATTTTGATAATTTTAAATATGTTAAATATGTCTACGATTAATTTGGTCAATTTAATTTAAAATTTTCTTAGTTAACTCTATTTGTTGAGATGAGAGAGACTATTAGTAACTTAAATTATGACAAATGATGAAATACAAATTTTGAGTGCCACGTGCCAATGTAACATTCTTTATAGATAGAAATTGTGAATACTAAGAATATAGTCAATTACAAAAAATCTTCATTGCAATCAATTTGAAACTATTTGTTTCCATTTTCTCATATCCATCATATGAAAAGAGTAGATGCAATCATAGACCTTTGAAATATCTAAATCAATCTATTGTAGTAAACAACATACCTTGTCTTTGTTATTAATAGTATTTTATTCCAAAGTCAATCATTGTGACTTATGGAGTGTTAAACCCTAAATAATTTTCAATGGTATTTATTTTCTATTACTTCATTTGGATCAAAAGTAATTAACAATGTTGAACGATGAAAAATGGGAATAATAATAATGCACCCACTTATAAATTCAAGTAAGAAAACATTTTATTTAGGATGAAAATTCAAGTATTGTATGTATGGTTGAATAATTTTTATGTGCTTACACTAAGACAGTATAAGTCTGTTTTGGGGGTGATCAGAAGGAGAGACAAGGGGAGATAGAGATATAGATGGGGGGAGGGGTAAGAAGAGAGAGGCAGATATAGGGAGGGAGGAAGAGATATGTATATTGAAATTAATGTACACCATACATGTTGTTGCATCAAATCAGAATCAACATATACACTAAAATTAGTGCATATAGTGCAAACAATCAAATAGGAATAGAAATCAACATCTAAACTAAAATCAATGCATCTAGTGCAAGCAATCATATTGGATCATAAACCAATATCTACAATAAAAGCAATGCATATAATGCAAGCATTCAAGAATATGTGGAAATGAAGATCTACGCTGAAATAAATGCATCTAGTGCAAGGTATTAGATATGATTAGAAATTGACATCTACACTGAAACCAATGCATCTAGTGCAAGAGATCAAATAGGATTAGAAATCAATATGTACACTGAAACCAATGCATCCTATGCAAGCAATCAAATAGGAGTAAAAATCAACATCGACATTGAAATCAATGCATCTAGTGTATGGTATTAAATAGAATTATAAATCGACATCTACATTGAAATAAATGCATATAGTGCATGTAATCAAATAAGATTAGAAATGAACAAATAAATTGAAATCAATACATCCATTTTAGTGAAGATCTAAAATATTCATCACTTTCTATATCTAACTTCTATTTTTGTATTTGCTCTATGAGACTCTTTCTTCTTACCTCTCTCTCCACCTTCTATTCCATGTCTATCTTCCTCCTCCTCTCCTTCTATCTCTTACCCTCCCTCTCTCCTCCGTCTCACTCTATCTACCTCTCCCTAACTTTCTGTATATTTTTCTTCTTTCCTCTCTCCCCTTGTTATACATATTTAAACCTCCCTCCATCTCTCCTTATTTGTCACTCTATCTCAACCCCCTAAACATATACCGCTCTCTCTCTCTCTCTCCCCCCATCCATATCTATACCTACCTCTTCCTTTCCCTCTCTATCTCTCCCCCTTCTCTCTCTCTCTTTCTCTCTCTCTCCCTTGCCACTCCCTCTCCACCTTTCTCTCTTTATGTATTTCTTGCCCTTCCAACTCCATGTCTCTCTTCCATCTCTCAAGTTCTCTCTCTCCCCTTCTCTCCCACCTCCCTATGTCTCTGCCCCCATCATACACACACTCTCTCTTGACCCTCCAACTATATCAATATCTCCCTCCCTCTCTCCTTCTCTCTATCCCCTCTCCATATATATGTCTCCCTATCCCTATCTTCCCCTTCTTTCCCTATCCTTATCCTCTCTTTTTCTCTCTCTTCCCTCGTCTTCTCTCTCCCTCGTTCCATCTTCATCTATCCCTTGTCACTCCCTCTCTTTCCCCCTCCAAATCCATCTCTCTCCCCCTCCTCTCTCTCTTCCTTTGTCTCTCTCATTGTGTCTCTCACCTCTATGTCTATGTCACACACTCTATTCCCCCTTCCATTTCACTCTCTTTCTTGAATGTGATTCCATTGTATTGTATTTAAAAAATGTATTAAAATAATAATAAAACAGAATTGGTTTTAAAATATTAAACCTATATTTTGGATCAATCATGTTAAAGAAAATACAATAATAAAAAGATTAAAATAATCAACCGCTATCTTTCCTCTATCATTGTTAATCACTTTGCTTTCTCACTTCACTTTGATCCTTGGTTAAGGTGCATGTATCCTAATTCTTTATAATATTATTTAATTATATAAATTTCACATATGTATATATCAAAGTATTCTCATTTCTTAATTTATTAAAACTTCCATTTAACCTCTATTAAAATCTTTTTAGTAGTCGTGAGGATGGAGAGTTTAGTTATACCTAAGAAATAATTATAACATTTTTTCTCTTAGATTTAATTAAAAAAATGTTATAAAATAAAATATTTGTAAAATATTTTTATTTTGAAATAAGTTAATGTTTTTGGGAATGTGGTATTGATAAGGGATGCTATTGGCCCATGGTATTTTAACAATTAAAATGCTAGATCCATGACATAATCATCAAAAGTCTAGATGGCCCATGGTATTGATAAACCATGGTAGTAGCTCATGGTATTATAACTTTCTTCCCTCCTCTATCTCTCTACATTTTTCTTGTGGGTATTGACACATGGTATTATAAAAAAACCTACTTAGAAGATTATAATATGTGTGGTAAATATTCATGATTAAAAATCTTGTCATAACTTAAATATTAAGTTTTTATCCTATTATTAATTAAATTTATAGATGGAGCACATCTATATTAAGTGTTACAAATATATTAATTACATAAAGTATAATATTACAATGTTATATGTTACCCTTACATTATACTCAATATCCCCTTCACTCTTACTAGTTTTATTGAGCACCTTCCATTATATTGAATTTACCTTCCTATCACTTCCTAACACTGAAAATTTAAATGAAACAAAATGTAAAGTTACCTAAATTTATTTTAAACAATAAATATATTATATTGTATCTCAAATTGCTGGGAGAAAATGGCACGTAGAGGGTTTGAAAACGTAGCCTTGAACTTAGCCTCTTTTTCCCAATTCGTTTGGGCTAACTTTCAGATCTATGCCACGATTTTATCATGTAGAAATAAAAAGGTGCTCACACTGAAAATAGCTGAGGAGCAGCAACTATCTCAGGCTCTATGCGTGGGATGAAATATATGCCTGGAAAATGTGAACTAGGATTTCATGTGAAGTAGCTTCGTTCTTGGTTTATTCTTTTAATATGCTATGATATGTGATTTTCTTGTTTATTCCATTCATAATTAAACTATATATATATATATTTGTTTTATTTTTTATTTTAATCTTAAGGTTTGTTGAGTAATTATATTAGAGAATCTATTTATGCTTTTTCATAGGTTAGTTTTATATTTTAGTAGTTTTATATTTTAGTTAATATGTTCATTGATGTGTATGTTATATTTTTTTTTAATTTGAATATAAATATCAAATTATTTTAATTTTTTTTTGCCTTTTATTAAACAAAATCAGATTATTATAAAAAAATAATAGTTAAAACATAAATATGTTTTTATTTATTTATATAAATAGATAATTTTTTTAAGTATTTGTAAATAATATCTTAGTTGATGATTATAGGATATATTTACATTGTTAAAGATTTCTTAATATATTTATTTTTTAAAACAATCAACTGTATTTCTTTTTCTTTTGCTTCTGAATTGTAAAACAATAAAAATTACCAATAGATTAAGGATTCATCACAAATATTAAGAAACTATTAACCCAGAGTTCAATAGTCGTTTAGCTTTTTATGAGATTATGTATTTGTAGAAAGTGATAGATCTTCCTCTTACAGATATCATTAAACACATTTAACATCTTCTTTTTTATGAGATTATGTATTTGTAGAAAGTGATAGATCTTTCCCTTATAAATATCATTAAAAATATTTAGCATCCTCCAAATATAAGGAATTTTATTTGGATTATAATCCAATAAGACAAATTCTTTACAAAAACTGATTGACATATAAATGATGAAAAATGATGTCTTGAGTGTATAATCAAACACATTTATCACATATGCCAAAGGCTTCATTTTCCATCATTGATATTCCAGCTAACTTTTGTAAAGCATTTGGCTTATCATAATCTAATTAAGAAAGGACTGCAAATATTGGAGGATGTTAAATGTGTTTAATAATATCTTAAAGCACAAGATGTACCACATTGTAAAGATATATAATCTCATAAGAAGATGAATAGAAGATCTATTCTTGATAAATAATTTCACAAGGTAGCCCTTCAATGGAGTGGTAGAATTTTTTTATTTTACAATCTATGAAAAGATAAAGAAAAAAACTTTCCATTTTTCAGAAATAAATAATAAAAGTAACTTTGAATACTTATGGTGTGGAACATGTATAATATATTTATTTTTTTTTCTCGGTAAAAGCTAATTCTATTAAGAAAGTGAAAATATGTACAGAGAGGTTACATTTCTAGAGGAGGTCTCAGCCAGATAAACATGGGTTTTACAATATAGCCCTTCAGGCAAAATTACAATGAGGTCCTGCAGACTAGATGTAGCATACTTATAAATTTCTTGACCTACATTGACAACCCGTACAAAAAAACCTCTGATATAAACATAATCAGATGACAGAGTATACCAGTCATTAACCTTTAACTTCCAACCCAAGACCTTAAGAGCAAAAAAACAAAACATAAGAGCAAGAGAGCCTCCCGGCCAGAAGTTACTGTGCTGAACCGGCATGATTCGGCGACGGTGGCGTTTCCTCCTTTTCCGGACTGGGCGATGCTAGCCAGGTAACATAGCCATCTTCATCCAGAACTGGCTCGCCATTGGGATGAGTAACCAGGTGCAGGACTCCGGAATATCTGTGAGAGGGACCACAAGGTATAGCATCTTCCTGAGCTGGAGTTGAATTCTGAATCTGTTCCTGAACCAGGGTACTTTCCTGAGCTGGATTCGGAGGCTGAGTTTGTTCAGGAGCCGGAGGGTCTTCTTGCTGATGGTCCGCACGATAAACACACCTAGACAGATCCCCGAGCAATATACTGTCATCTTGAGAAGGATCATTATCAGAAGGAACTGAGCTGGAGGAATTACCTTCCTCTTCTGAAACAGAAATAGTGAAATTGATTGTAACAATAGGCCTATTGACCTCACTCTGGAAAGAGAAACTTGATGTCTGAAATGAACTGTTCGGACGAGCCCTCTCAGTTTCCAGCGACAGAGAGGAGGGCGGAATAGAAGAAATAGGATCAACAATCGGAGGTGCGGGACGAGCTCGACCACCCCTGTTACCAAAATTGCTGCCCCTCCGAGGGATACCACGTCTACGCATTTTGTTTGCGAGCGCAGAGAGCCGATGAAGGCAAATGGAAGGCAAATGACCCGGAACAGAGGGAGCTCTGTAAACCTCAGGATATCTCCCACGCCAAACCCACATAATAATGCTCCAAGACGGAAGCGGCTTGGCCTTATAGAACTCTGATGCATTAATGCCGTAACCCGGTTTCAATCCCCAGAACCAAAGCGCGGTCATGGTTGCCATGCGTGAAATAAATTCAAACCAGTTTCGAGACTGCCTCAGCGTAAATGCTTTCACCTTGAGCCTATAAATCCTACCTGCATCCTGTACCATGCAGTACGCCATGATGCCAGCCATGAAGCCAGCTGTCGGAGCGGTGAGGCTTAACATTGATAACTAGAGGGAGCACCCGCATCCGGGTGGGTTCTCTTGATCTGAGCTTTGTCACTAATGACAATCTCCTCGATTTTGACTATCTGATCCTCTGAATCAAGGCTAGAGATAGGACCTTCAAAGTAACCGTTTTTGGCTTCCACTCCAAGGTTGGCAAGAAGGTCAGCAAGCTTATTTCCTTCCCTCCTGATGTGTTTGCAAGAAATTGCTTGATGTTGAACCAACCAATTGTAGATTAACTCTAACCTTTGAGCCATTTGCCAACTTTTGCTTACTTTGTGAGCGGGAGAACCGTGCAGCAGTTTAATGAGCATTCTGATTATGATTTGCGAATCCCCTTCAACAATGAGAGGAAAGAAACCATTCCTTTGGGCTAGTTTAAGACCTCTCCATAAACCCTCCAATTCTGCTGAATTATTTGTGTCCCATCCTATCGCTCCCATGAAGATATAGTGAGGATTGCCATAGTGATCCCTGAAAACTCCTCCATATCCCGCCTTTCCTAGATTTCCTTTATATGCTCCATCAAAGTTGAGCTGGAACATATTAATGGGAGGCGGACTCCAGGTGTTTAGCTCTGGTCCCTGCATTATGTGGTTTTTTGTCCCTGCGACCATTTGATTTATCTGAATCCCCCAGTTGTCCCATATTGTTTTTTCCTGAGGTGTAGTGGGGAGGTCTTCTGTGTGCCATTCTCTAGTTGAAAGGGTTTCCACTAGATTCTGATGAAATTTGGTCGAGAGTTGCTCTAGAGACAAAGAGTGATTTTTGAAGATTCTTCTGTTACACTCTTTCCATATATTCCACATTAATAGTCCTGGTATTAGATACCAGAGAGCATTAAGGAAGTTGCTTTGAAAAGGCGGTTGATCCCATTTACACATAGTCGCTTTAATGTCTCCTCGTACTCTGCCCTCTTTTTGACAGCGAAAAGCTACCTTCTCCCAGAGTTTTCTACCAATTTGGCAGGTCTTCATCAGATGTATGGCAGTTTCCTCCTCCTTCATACACATTAGGCATATAGATGGTCCCGAGAAACCTCTTCTTCTAAGATTATCCCAGGTTAGGATTCGATTATGACAAAGAAGCCATAAGAATGTAGAGACTTTCGGCCAGTTAGATGAGCGCCAGATTACCTCCCAAAGTTTATCTTTGTTGAGCCGATCTTGGATGATGATTTTGTATGCTTCCTTTGTGGTGAAGATTCCTTTCTCTTCATATCCCCACCTGAGGATATCCATACCTTCTGAGGTAGTGACTTGCCTCTTTTGAAGTTCTGTATTAAGGTAATGCTTCGTTTGCTCAGAGCAATTAGTTAAAAATTGAGTTGCATCTTGCCATTGCCTATGCTCTTGAGTGGTACCTGTCTTCCAGAATTGTCTGACTGTGTCATGTTGATTCATTTCTCGTTCTGGAATTTGATGATCTTGTAGAATGTCTCTTAGCCTTGGTAATTGTTGCCATGAATCCTCCCAGAATCTCGCAGTGGTTCCGTTTTTGATTTCCCAAAAACTGTGTTCTTGTATGAGGCTCCTTTGTTGTATGGCTGAATTCCAAAATACCGAACCCGTGCTTAGCTCAGTCATTCTTATTCTTTCTTCCATAGGACAATTGCTTGTGTATTTGGCTGTCCAAAGAGAGGCCCATGGAGTGTTGGGATGAGCAAGCCATCTCCACCAGATCTTTGCTCCCATTGCTCTGTTACTGTGCTCAGGGTCCCTTAACCCAATACCTCCTGCTTTTTTGGGAAGACAGACTTTATCCCATTTCACTAACGCCCATTTTCGGTTTTGCCCCGAACTTCCCCATAGAAAATTGCATTGCAGAGTCTTGATTTCTTTAAGAACCCATTTTGGGGCAGCTAGGATGGAGAAAAGATAGAGGGGCATGGATTGAAGGACCGCTTTGATAAGAACAATTCTACTAGCCATATTCAGAGCTCGATTAGTCCAAAGGGTAAGTCGAGCCTCAAGTTTTTCCAGGAGTTGCTTCCAGGAGGAGTGCTTAAGGGTAGAGGCCATTAAAGGGGCACCTAAATATTTGGAGGGCAGAGAGGCAGTAGTGAATCCCAAGATTCGTTCAATAGATCTCTGTGTGGGCACAAGGGTATTAAAGAAAAAGATTTGGGATTTAACTCGATTTATGAGGGCTCCTGAAGCATCAGAAAAGGTTGTCAGGATAGATTTGAGGATACGAGCTTCTTGCACCGAAGGATGTCCATAAAGCATATTATCATCTACAAATTGCTGATGGGAATAGACGGGGGAGTTATTGAAATAAAGACCTTTAATTGCTGGGTAAGTCTAGCTGAAGTGATGTATCTACCTAAACCCTCTGCCATGATGACAAAAAGGAAGGGAGATAAGGGGTCACCTTGTCTTATGCCTCTGGAGGGCCGGAAAGTAGCTGAAGGAATGCCATTAATTAAGACAGAGAAGAAGACTGAAGATAGTAGGTTGAAAATCCATCTGACCCATGAGTGTGCAAAACCAAAAGCTAAAAGGATTTTTTGAATATAAGCCCAACTAAGACTATCAAATGCTTTGGATAAGTCTAGTTTGAGCAACATACCTGGTTTCTTGGTTTGCTTTAAGGAGTGAATTATCTCATGCGTTAGAATAATTCCATCTGTTATTTGACGACCTTCAACATAACCCGATTGCTCGGGCGATATAATCAGAGGGAGCAGCGGCTTTAATCTTGTTGCTATGACTTTAGAAGTAATTTTGTATATGATATTACACAGCGCAATCGGTCTATATTTGTCTGGGGTGTTGGAATCTTCCCCTTTTGGAATTAAGGCTATGAAGGTAGCATTTAATCCAGGATACATCCATCTGAGTGCTCTAGATTCCTCTACTACCTGCCAGACTTCCTCCTTTATCAAGTCCCAGAACTTGTGAAAAAAATTTGATGTAAAACCATCCGGTCCTGGCGCCTTACCTTCCTTCAGATTCTGCACAGCTTCTTCAACTTCTTCTAAATTAATGGGTTTGAGGAGAAGACTGTTGTGTTCCTCTGTTATTATCCTTGGTATGTTCTTGATTATCTTATTGATGGCCGGCATTCTATTAAAATCGGGTTCCTGATGCGCCTTCTTAAAGTAATTCAGGAATTCCGCTTCAATGCCTTCATGTGTTTCAACTTTATTCCCCTGTTCATTTTTGATGTGAGAGATGTGATTGATCATTCTGCGCTGCACCGTAGTTTTATGAAAGAATTTAGTGTTCTTTTCTCCATTTTTTAGCCATCTGATCCTTGATTTCTGTCTCCATAATATTTCCTCCTGTTTAGCCCTTTCTATGATTTTAGATTCTAAGACTTGCTCCTGCTTGGTTAATTCCTCCGTGCGCCCTTCAGAGATGATGATTTGCTGGATTTTCTTCATTTCTGTATTGAGAGAAGCTTGTTCTGTGAAGATGTTGCCAAATGTATTGTGATTCCATCTTTTAATTACCCCTTTAAGATGTTTAAGCTTTTGTTGAAATCTGGCCATCCTGGTGCCTTCAGAAGGATTGAAGTGGAGCCAAGTGGATCTTACTAGCCTCTCAAAGTCCGGGTGAGTAAACCAGAATTCTTCAAAACGAAAGGGACGTTTGATATTGTTACCTGGCCTATTCCATTGTACTTCGATGGGCCAATGATCTGAACCTGAGACAGGAAGTATGGATGCTGTGAATTCCCCTCCAAGGTGAACTGCATTATCTGAGATGAGGAACCGGTCAAGGCGCGATGCAATCTGCTGCTCTCCCTCTCTTTTATTACTCCATGTGAAGAGACCATTGCCTGTAGGGACATCCACCAGCCAGTTATTTTGAATGAAGGTTTTTAGTAGATTACCCTCATTATTTGCTCTGTTTCTGCCTCCACGTTTTTCTTCTATGCTCGTTGTCATGTTGTAGTCACCTCCCGCAATCCAAAGTGGATGAGGTCTGTCTGAGCTAAGATCTGATAGTGTGTTCAGGATCTGAGCTTTTTGAGTTGTATCCTGAGGAAACTAAACATTTGTTATTAGCCCATGGGTATTAGAGCCTAAGAGGTGAAAGTTTGCCTGAATGAAGCTTTTGTTAGCTTGAATATTATTTAGCTGTATGACTCGCGCATCCCAGAGGATTGCAAGTCCTCCCGAATCTCCCTGAGCATCAACAGCTATTACATGTCCCCCTGGCCATGCTTTCACTGCTATTTTTTCCAAAAAATTTGAGCCACATTTCATTTCCTGTAAGAAAAGAATGCTTGGTTTTTCTTGCATCAACATATTTTTTAATAATCTTCCTTTCCTGGGGCTGTTGAGCCCTCTGATATTCCATGATATTAACTTCATTGAGAAATTTGGGGGTGAGGATTAAAATACCTAGTCAGTTTGGCATACCTCCCTGACTCCACTAGAATCTCTCCAATCTTGATAGTTCTTTCCAAAGTGGATTTCCTACCTCTTTTCTTATTGTCCTTTGTGATAAATTTTCCATCCCATGGACTTCCTATTTGGACACCTAGCGAATATTTCTTCTGTGCTCTGTGCAGAACTTCAACTAGGTTATCCACTTGCGTTTCTGGTATCTTTTCAAAGTTCCCTGTCTTGCATGCCTGTTCCAAGCCCAGAATATCCAGCTCCCCTATGTCTAAGGGTTCCGGATCTTCTTCCATAATTTGAGGTGCTTGTGAGAGATCCTCTCGCTCCTGTGAAGATTTCTCATGTGGCTGCGTGTATTCAACGTCCATACCTTGAGTATGCCATGGCAGGGTTTTTGCTGGGGTTATCAAGTTGTCTTGCTTTTGGATTTTCTTTCCTCCTTGTCTCGATGTCTCGCCTGGCTGTTCTTGATGGATCTCTTTGTCTTTCGCCTTTTCCTTCTCCTGTTCTTGCTCGTCATCCTTATCCAGTGCTTCGAAACTGTTGCTTGTTGTGGGTTTGGCTTTGTTGACTGGATTTGCTTTGGTGTTGCCTGTTGCTTTCTTGTTTCCTCTTCTGCGATTTGTAACCTTGGTGAATCCATCTGTAGTTTGATTGTCAGAGCTGTCTTGGGGAGAGGGTGCCTTGTTTTGAGGACAATCTCTATAGAGATGCCCTATCTCATGGCATTTCCTGCATCTGAAGGGCACATGTTCATAATCTATAACTTGTGTCCATTCAGAGTCCTCATGAAAGAAGCTTACCGTGTCTGGCAGTGGTTGCTTGAGATCCATATAGACACAGATCCGAGCATAGGATGTGTAACTACATCTCTTTGTTTCTTCTGCGATCTTGACAAACTCGCCAATAGCATTCCCTATTTCTTGCAGAGACTTTTCCTCCCAGTATTCCCACGGTAGTGAATAAAGCCTTATCCACACTGGCGCATAGGTCAGATCCTCCTTGTCTGGGTTAAATCTTTCAACCCAGCCTTTCAGGTATAATCCCGCTGAATTAAAGAAATACAGACCCTGATCCAGAATCCTGTTGCAGTCCTCCAGGCAGTTGAAAACTGTAGTGAAGAAACCCTTGGCTCCTAGATGGAGCGAGAGGTGCCCTTTAGGATGCCATTTGGTGTTGATCCAGCTTCTCAGCGCTCTCTCCGTTGGCCAGATTCCAATGAATTTGCCGATTAGCGCATGATCTCTCATGTACTATATTCTGGCGTTGATGCGTTCACTTGGAAAGTCCACTCTTGGTTTATGGACCGCCACGGATTTGTAGGTTGATGAACTTGCCTTGCTTCTTTCATCTGCTTCTATGTCCTTGCCTTTCTTCTGTCCGTTATCGGTGGCATTGCCTCTGCTGCCCTGTTCCTTCTCTTTGTCGGCCGTAGACCGTTCTCTGTTTTCCGTATCGGGGGGAGGCCCCTGGCCCTCCCCCTGCGGGGCTTCCATTTTCCTTGTGCCTTATGGATGTCTCTATGTGCTCGTCGGCGCTGCAGTCTCTGCCCTCTGTACGCAGAATGACAGTCCTGCCGAGATCAGGTTTGCAGGAACCCTAGGTCAGGCTGTAGCATCGCCCGATCCGCTCCATGTGGAACATGTATAATATTATAAAGCTTTTTGAATACATTAGATAATGATGAAGTAATATATTAATTAAAAATGTGTAAAAAATTGAGAAATTTAAGATAAATAACGAAATGTTTAGCCTTTAACTATTAATTTTATATAATAATCATATTTTATTTAATTGAAAATTAAAAGCTAGTGTAATTTGGTATTTATATTTAATTTACAAAGTAATCTAATATAGATATCAATGGCCATATTCACAATTTGAATATTAAACTAATATATGAAATAGAAAATCACATTGACTAACAATGGAAGAAAAAATAAAATCTCTAATATAAATACTCAACAAACAATAAATTTGAGATAAACCAAATATAAAATTAATATAAATACTCAACAAACTCTAAAATTAAGATAAGTATAAATATAAAATAAATATTATATATATAATATTTTTGGCTATCAATCATATTAATAAAGGAATCAGCTTGAAAAAAAAAAAAAAGGTCAAACCTAAGTCACATAAAACCCTCGTTCCCATTTTCCATGCCTAGATTTCATCCCACACAAAGAGCCTGTAATAATTGCTGCACTTAATGCCTTTTTATTTCTAATGAATAAGCACTCGGCATAGTTCTCAATGATAACCCATACGAATTGGGAACCAGATGTCAAGATGAAGGCCGCGTTTTCAAACCCTTTGAGTTTCATTTTCTTCGAGCCATTTGAGATACAAATTATTTACAGCGTTTAAAATCCATCAATGAAAACCACTGATTATATTACTAGTTGGCAACAATTATTTGTATGAGATATAAATTCCGGGCAGAGTGAAACCCCACAACAAGCAAATAAATAGTTTTCAGCAATTACTTGATTAGAATCAGTCATGTAGCAGGGCCAGCCAAATGGAGCTCGGCCAACTAATGGTATTGTGGTTTTATCCTCTCAACTAGCCCACTCGGTTCAAATCCGAACCAGGTAATACAAACCGTGCCCAGCAGGAGATGACAATTCACAGCCGCAGCAGTGAGCATTGTAGCTACTGCGCTCCACTTTTGAGGTGGAACACTTCAAATTTTACAATCTAATTATACATAGTGTACCCTATATATCTCCATTCTAGACAGGTCGGTACAAGAGGATTTAGTATTAAATTATTTATTTGATTTTGTTAGATTTTTTTTTGGTTACTTATTAACTAGTTAAACGTGATTGTACGTCTATTATGTAGTATCAACTTAAAAATAAATAAATAATGAAAATTTTGAAACATCTTTTTAGTATTGAAATGTAAAGAAAATGGAAGTGAGTGTGGTAAATTTTTATATAAAAATAGAAAAGAATTTGACCTTTATAATAACAGTCATGAAAAATAAATTAATGTCATGACATTTTTACTCGATAAAAAAATATAAATTTGAAATTCTAATCTTAGTCCAAAATGTAATATGTTGTTGGATAAAAAACTTAAATTTGAATATAAGAGCTTCCTAAGCAACACTACTCTACTGTAGATACCTTATTCTTAAAAATGTATAGCCAACTAGTATAAGCAGAACTAGCTTATTAGGTGATTTATTGTGACATTGTAATAATAAAATAGGGTATCTAGTTAAATCTTGTAAAATCCAGTTTCAAAAGATAAAATTACTAATATAACATAAAAAAAACTAAATAAATAGATAAAGTAAAATAAATTTTGAAATAATATAAATAAAAAAGAAGCAACATAAATAGAAACCAACCTGGTACATGGAGATGTAAATTAAATACCAATTAAAAAATGAATAAATTAGTATTTATAGGAATCAATTAGATGTGAAGAAATAACATCTCCTAGGTTTAAAGTGAACACATTAAATTAACATAAATTTTAAGGAGATATTTTATATCTCATTTCGTAGTAAAAATGAAAATAGAACACAATTAAAAAAATGGCAAAAAGAAGAGTCAAATATGAAAAAGAAAAAAAAAATTATAAAAAAAGTGCAGTGGAAAATTAAAGAAACCTTAACCAAGCCTACTATAGAGATTAATGATAAAATTACTTGAAATTTCAAGTACCTCAAAGAAATAAATTCAATTGATGCTACTCTACAGCAAAATACAATATAAATGATGATTTTTTTTACATAAATAAAATATAAATTTATTTGCTTTTAAAATAAATTACAGATTTTGCTTTTTTCTATAAGGAAAAGATTTGTTGAAAATAAATATACACTAAAAGATACAATATATGCTACAAAATCGTATTATACAAAGAGGAAAAGGAAAAATAAAACAACCAAAACATTATTAAGAAAATGTGATCTAGTAAAGAAAATATAAAGTCACTATTATAATAATAATAATGTAAGAGTAAAAAATCAACAATTTGGAAATTACATCCAATAAAATTAAAATGGTGTTATAAATCATAAAAGAAATATATCAAAATAAAATATAGAAGTATAGATATAACTACATACTCACTGTCTAACCCAAAATCCTCCTCAATAAATTAAAGAGATATTATTTCATAAACTCGACCTTAATGCAACCATTTGCAAAATTAAATATTTATTATTATGAAAAGTTATAAGCACAAAAATAAAATACTTGCCACCTCAAACTCAGTTCTCAAGTGGTCGATGGAGAACATTTAAAATTCTAGACTTCTTCCTATTTTCAACCTATTAAATTCCTTATTTTATCAACCTGACCTATATTCTCTATATAAAGGTAAATTTCCTTTAAATTAGTTAAAGTCACGTAGATCCATCTTAACTCTAGATATACTAAGATGTGAGAGGGATGAAATCTCTTTTCATCTTAAGATATATTTGATCCCTCACGCTCGGGAGATAGAGTTAAGAGAGATCCATGTTGCTTTAATCTCACAATTTAAATAGGTTGAGGCTTCTTCCTATTTTCAACCTACTAAATTATTTCTTTTATCCACCCACACACAATATAATACAAAATCCAATTTCCTTTAAATCGGTTAAAGTCATATAGATCCTTCTTAACTCTAGATCTACCAAGTTGTGCGAGGGATCAAATCTCTTTGCATGTTAAGATATATCTATCTCAAGGGATTTGATCCATATGGACGCCTAACAGATAGATTAAAGAGAGATCTAGGTTAGTTTAATTTCAAAGTTAACATAGACTACATTCCACATGAATACCATGTGTAATACCATGACTTCTCATAATCCGAAGCTCAAAAACCACTATTAACTTACTACCTAACAAGAATTACTAAAAAGATAACAACTTCGAAATTTTACTTTAACATAGAGTTATTTTTTAATAGATAAAATGTTTACATTATATTACATTAATATTTTTATTTATTTTGCATATCCCCTTAGGGTAGTTCATTTGGCATTATATTACATTAATATTTTTATTTATTTTGCATGTCCCCTTGGGGTAGTTCATTTGGCATTATATTACATTAATATTTTTATTAATTTTGCATGTCCCTTTGGGGGAGCTCAGTTAGAAATGGTTAGAGACCATAAACTATCAAAAGTAAAAAGGCTACCTTAAACATATTACCAAAATCATGATAAAAGGATTCATTAGAAATAATACCATGGACAAAAACATTGGTTATAAAAGCCTAAAAGATCAAGAGTGATAAATTATCTAGGATCAAGTCAAGTTTACTTGTTGTGAGCCCATATGATAGAGATGTTATAATGTTAACCTAAACAATTGAACTTGGTCAAAAAAAAATATAATTATTAAAATTATTAAGATACAAAAAATTAAATTAATAATTTAATTGCAATTATAAAATTAATAATTATAAATCCATCTTAACTCTAAAATGGTCACTCTTGATCCTTGATAGATTTAAATTTAAGATGGACTTAGACTAGTATATTTTCATGTAGTCAAGTAGCAGAATTTTTTGGAAATTGGGGTTACAATTGTCAAGTTAGGAGATTTTTGGTGCCTAAAAAGCTTTTCATGATGCTGACTCTATTTCCACCACCAAATTCAAACAATCTCATAATCAAATTTTTTGAAAAAAAATTTGTTAAATTCTAACTAAAAATGCCCATCCTAATAAAATTATCACAGGATAAAAAGGGGAGAAAAACATAAAACATAGAACAAATCTAAAGCTAAAACCTGACGTTAAATTCTAATGCTAATACAAACATCCCTGATACTTCAATTTGGATTTCGAATATGCAAAACTAAAAAAACTGAAGTTAAACGCGTAAAGAAAGTAATGAGAAAGATATAAACTGCTGAGGGAATTTCTGTCATCTTTCTGTTAACATTGACATCCCCTAATATAATATGAGGGAATTTCTGTCATCTTTCTGTTAACATAGACATCCCCTAATATAATATGAGGGAATTTCTGTCATCTTTCTGTTAACATAGACATCCCCTAATATAATATGTAAACTTTAAAGTAGTTCCTTGAAAATGAATATAAAGACCATAAACACACAAAAATTTAAACACATACAAAAATTTAACTTTAAAGTGGTGGTTAGAAAAAATAATTGTTTATTGCTGAAAACTTTTAAAAGATTTCCTAGGGCTCACTCATGCGACATACCAACGGAGTTCACCCGCTCTTTTTCGTCCAAGGAATATCTCGCACCGTCCACCGTACAACATAAAACAGAAAAGAGAAATTCTCAGCAAAACCACAAAGCACAGCCTAATTCGAGAAGAAAGGAATTGGAGCAGAATGGCCAGAAATTACAAAGACAGAGTAAAGAGATTCCAACGGTAAAAAAAAATTACTTTGCTTTCTGCTTCCCAACGGTAAAAAAGTTCGTTCCACGTGTACGAGAGCCTGTGCTTAACAGCCTAAAACTTAAACTCAGTTTACTTTCTATTGATCAGTTTGATCAGCCGTATATAACTAAACATCTGCGAACAAATTTTATGCTTGTCCACACAAATTCGGAGTTCTGAATTTCTGCAAATATTATGATGATTGTACTGATAATGCAAATTATTGTCATCCTGAAAGTTGTCCGGTTCCTCTCAAAGATTAAGGATTATGGTTTTTAGCCGTTCATATTAAAATATTGACGAAAGGTGATAATGTGAATATATGGTATAGTGTTCCCACGAATTTTATGAAAACCAATGATGACTAGTGTTTAAAGATATCATGGTTTTCAAAACTCCATCTCAACATCAGTGTGAGAGATTCTAGAATCGTCTATAAATTGATACTATTTGTTATTTTTAATTATAATTTAGAAGACAAAAATATTATCTATTTATTTATAGGTTGTTCGAATAATTTGGTGTAAAATTTGAGTGACTTGCAGAATCAAATATAGATATATAATTAATACTACTATATAGAAATCATGGAACAGTATAAGAATTTTATATAGGGAAGGTAAAGCATCATAAGATGGAGGAATTAAAAATACAAAAGGATGCATATTTAAAATTATTAAATTAAAAGGAACATCTTAACTATTCACTTAAAATTCATAAAAGAAATAATTAGTATCGATTAACTTTTTACCATAATTTGGTCAATGAGACAAATACATATTTGCAAATTATGAGACAAATACATATGTGCAGTAAGAAATGAAGAAGGATGAGTGGTTGATTCATTAATAACGATAAATAAAAAATGTGAATAATCCAAATTTATATTTACATAAGTTCATACGATTAACATATTTTTAAGTATACAATTAAGAAAAAAATATAATTTTTAACAAACCAATACCACAACTGTTATAGTAGGATTTAATGACTCTAACTAACGAATCTACCCATGAAAGTATTAAAATCTCTAAAGAGAGTACTAAATGCAATTAGTATTGAAAATAGACAATGTGATCTATATAGCTCCTCTTAAATTAGAAACAAAAATGTAGGTTATTCTAGAGATGTGGATTTATCCAAAATTTGAAACAAGAAGCAGCAAGAAGCATATGCAATATTACTAAGATAAATACATAATAAATAACTCATGGGCCAAGAGGGGTCAAATCCCTTGAATTGTGACCATTTTTTCAAGTTATACATTCTAAAAAAGGGTTTTGAGACACATGACTTTCTAAAAAAAAACTTCTCACACATACGATAAATAGATAAGGTATTTGACTCTTCACGTGCATTACATGTCTATTCATATTGAGCATGGAAGATATCACATATACAACCCAGAGTGAGAAGCATGCTTTGAAATGTTTTAACGATACTCCATTTTAGACAGAAGAACTTATAAGTAAGATGCAATTAAAATATTTTACATGTAACATCTTTTATTTAATTTTCAATTATATATATATATATATAATTTATTCAAGTTCAACCAGAAAATATTGTATTTGAAACATTTCTTTTCTTATTAATATTTTATTGAATATTACGGTTATGCTTGTCCATGGGGTCTTGCATGTTGGCATTGATGTCAACAAGGTCATGGTCATGGTCATACTTATCATATGCATGTGTGGTGGATGTTGACTTGGCGATCCTATTGGTTGGCATGATGCATTGACAGTGAGATAATTGTGTTGCCATTTATGTCAACCTCATGATGATGTAGACTGATGAACGATGGTGTGTGTCGATATGTGTTGGCATTGATGGAGCTTGATGGTCGTGTTATAGGAAAATTTGGGCACATCAACCCAAACTTCCGGATCAGTGATATTAGGGTCCATCAACTCCTAATTCAGTTGTTGTCATTCCCTAGTGAAGTTAACCTACATCATGCTTGCTTCCCAAGAGTTTCATGACACCATTCATCCAAAAAATGTCCCTAAAGAGACCATCGCAGGTGGCCTTCTATCTGGCTAGCAATGAATGCCAGGCACTACACTTTCAGGGTGATATGCATGGCACCTGGCCTTTGTATCACCTGCGATAGGCAAGATCCAATGAATTTTTCAAATGAGTCCATTGGATTCCTCATCCAATGGATGCCTCTAGATGTTTCTAGAGGGATTGGGCTCACTTTTGGATGAGGAAGGAGATGGATGAACCTGAATCCATTATCCCTTCCTACATGGAACCACTTCCCAAATATTGCAAAGCATTCATGAGGACCATTAATGGCCAAACCTCCTCTTTTCAGCTATAAAAGGACCAAGCTCTCATTGGTTGGTCTAGGTTGGAACTTTGTAAGTTAAGGAAATGTTTCTTGAGTGAGACTTGAAAGAGAGTAATGATATCATGTCAAATTGGTGTTTCCACGAGGAGACAAGGGTTTGAAGCTAGAAGGATGACAATGAATCGAACATGCATCTACATGGGTTGTAATATTTCCTTCTATGAATAAAGAGCACTATGATTTTTCCCATTCATGTGTTATGTGATGTATATTGTACTTTCGATTCTATAATACTTTTAGTTAACAGATTGATATGTATGCTTTGATGGTTTTCTATGTCGGCTTGTGTGTAGGTACCTTTCAAGCGAGTTACGTATGGAAGGGAGTGGTGAAAGCAATCAAATGAAAGAGGGACAAACAAGAGATACAGGTTGGTAATTTTGTTCCTCTTTTTTTTATTTGTTAGCTATAGGGAAGGCAATAGAATTACTTTAACTATTGTTGTAGACTTGCTACTAGGTCTAGGGGTTAGTCGTTCGAAAAAACACTAAATTTTCCCATAACAGATCGCATGATGGTCTTGGAGGAGTTGGTGTGTGTTGGCAGTGCATTGATAAACATGCCTTGATGGTTTGTTGATGTTGCTATAGGTAGAAGAGGTTGCTATATGTGATGATCATATGTACATGTGATGGAGATTGTTCATGGCACACTAGTTGAGTTGTCAACTCAGTGTTTACTAGGTATTCATGTCTATGCTTAGCAGGAGACTTGTTATAGTGATGTAATTGCTTGATGATGGTGCTACAATGGTTGTAAAGGTGCTTCAGATGTGTTCCATATTGTTCAGAGTTCTGATGGAGAGTGGAGGACTTGTTGACATACTTGCAAACCTCGTTTGTTGGTCCTTCTAGGTCAACTGGATAGTGACACTCAAAAGGCATGTTTTATCTAATTGTAGATGTTTCAAAGGCAATGTTAGAGGTCTGCATTCTAGTATATATGTAGGGGAATCTGATCCAATAGGTGGCGGAGGTTCTATACTAAAGAATTGATGTTTTTACCAAGCCTAAGCCCTAGTCGCATGCATAGAGGCCTATGGGAGCGATAGGAATTCTCTAGTCACTTGAAGTATAGCATAAGGGAGAAAATATAGCCACATTCAAGTCCATATAAGTTCAAGGGAGAGACTAAGGGATTTCATGATATTTCCTCTCCATTCCACGCATTGTTTAGAGGAAAATCAGATTGGAAATTTTGAGAGGCTTCCAGAAAAAGTGAAAAAGGTCAGAATTAGCTTCAAAATGTCCTCTCATGATGTGAATGTATTTATTGCACTAATAGTGATCTCATTGGATTGATTTGGTCTAATTTTTTCACCTTTGATCCTAGATCGAAACTCAATTTCACCCTACATGTTTTATATAGTTGATCTTGGAGATATGGTATGGTTGATTGAGTTAAGGATGTATGTAGGAGAGTGAGGACGTATCAATGAATGAATTTATGCTTCAAACCTTGACTAGAGCCTAGAAGGTTCAGTCCATGAGTGCTAATGACTAAGTAATGTCCATATCAGAAGTATGATTCAGAATAGGTCATAATTGAAGCTGCAAGTGTAGTGATCAATTGGAATGTTTATGTATGCTTCTAGATAGAGTGTTTATGGAGACTCTCACACATATTTTTTGTAGCAACTGCTATTACTTTTGCTGCATATCCTTAGTGTTCACATGTTGCTAATTGTAGTATTCCTTATTTACATTCTGATGTGAGGGTTTGATATCATAATTTTTGTGGCCACAATTTTATATTGGAGAGCATGTATTTTTTGCACTTGTTTTATTTCTATTTAATGATGAGATCTTGTTGCTGAGAGAATGTGTGCAAAGATTATTTCTTATTGAGCATAGTGTCTTGGTATCAAGTTTCAAAATACATGGAAGGAGTTTTGCATAGTGGTATAGGAGCAGTTCATGAGACAGGAGCAGCGGCAGTGATGCTTCAGCAAATGAACATGTTTCTCATCTAATGGTTATTGGATAGTTTGGAAGAAACTAGGTGAGACTAATTGGTCATGGTGATGACCAACATATTAGCATGTGTAAGAGTCTATTAATAGCTCAGGAGTAACTCAGTGAGGATCATTGATCATGGTGGCCTTCAACGAATGATAGTATGTAGATCCGTAGAGAGCATACTCTTGTAGGTCATCAGTGTTATCAAGTCTCCTAGAAAACGGTGGTTGGAATGTTGTATATGAGGTCAAGTATCGATGCTGATTGGAGTCAACAAGTTATGTAAAATATCAATTGCTTGACGGATAGAAATCTAGAACAAAGCAGTAGCAGCAAGGGTGGTTTTTTGCCCAGTGAAGGGTTTTCGACCAAACATGTTATGTCTCTTGTGTGATGATTTTTGTGATCATGTTCTAATGGTTTTCTCTTAGTATATGTTGCATATGTTTTTAAATATTATCTTTTACATGCACATGATATATGTTAAGTTTCTAATAAGTGTGTGATTTAGTTAAAGTAATACAAGGAAAAAATTGGTAATAAGTCATACTACTGATTCAACCCCCCTTTAAATACTCCTCAAAGGTTTCCAACATTGTATAGATGTTAATCGAGTGATATGTTGAGGAACTCCTTGATGTGAAGTTGCTGGTTCAATTCCATATTCAATCAGGGTGATATATTGGAGATGTTGAAGATGTAGTCATGCCAAGCTTACAAAAAAATTTATTACAAATTTGATTATATATCATTTAAAATTTATTTATATTCAATTAATGATTTTTTATGGTGACTAATTTTATTTATGGCCTTCATCTTAAAAATACAAAAAAAAACCTTTTTTAACTAAAAATGTTCTTACGTTTAATTATTTTTTACACATACATTCCATATCTAGATATAATTTCTCTTAAATATTATATTTTTTACTCTTTTTTATTTTATTTTAGATTCTCACACACACAAGAACAAAAACGACAATGAATTAAAAAAATAGCCATGATAACATCCACAATGAAGATTGAAGGCATCACATGTGCCTCTTATACTTGACATAAAAAGTATATATGTGTAAGATATTTCTTTTTTCTTTTACTTTCAATTAGTATTACTCTCTCTATCTATAAAGTCCATATAAATTTTATGTAAGGTAGACCTTGAAATATTTTATTAATGAATCACTTTGAAGTGATTTCTTGTTATAATAATCTTTTTCAAATGCCAAATATAGACTTTATGTAGAATGCAAGAGGAATTGTACATATCCATATTTATTGTCGAAAACAATAAAATTCTCATCAAAGTATAAGGTCTCTAAGGATAGAGAGGATAGAAACAAATAAAAATTAGTGTAAGTTCTATATTGTATTGGAAATAATAAGAAGAAGATAATAGTGTTTTCATCAAGGTACTACTAAGAATGCCAACCTTGTTGGTAAGGAATTCATTTTTCAAATGTAGATAGAGAAAATATAAAAAGGGATAAAATTTTGAAAAGTGAATAAAATTCAACAAATTAAAATAGGAAACTTTGGTGAAACAAACCTATTTTCATACACGTGGTGCATGTAGAACTTATAATATAATGAGAAGGAGAGTGTATACTATGAAGAAGACTAGGAATATAAATGGAAAAGTAAATAACATGATCTATAACCATTCATTGTCTTCAAAAACAAAAAACATATTTAAACAAAATTATAGATTTTTCAATCTCCGGACTCAATCTCACCTGCCATGATAGAAACCACATCACCCTCCACATTTAATTCTTGGAAATTTATGCAACATCATCCAAGCCAATCTTCCATGCCACATCAATAATGACACATTGTCCTACAATAGCGCTCTCCATGTTATCATACCACATCATACCTGAGGTTACCTATAAGGCCTGATTTTATCATACACAGATACAGATTCTCCCCACGAATCCTAGCCTACTGGCATTCATATTTGCATATTTATTTTCTCACTTGATTGTAAGCCTACGATGATTTCCATATTCTAGATACATTATGTAACTCTACAACTAGGGTTATGATAGGTAGAGTTCCTTATCTTTGTAGTTCTAACCATGCTTTTCCCTTGAAATATAGATTTTTATTTTGTGTGGATTTTAAATAAATCCCAAATACCGAGATTTTAAGATATATAGACAAGCCAAAACTCTTGCTAGGATTCAAAATGGAAAATTGTAAACTTTCTTTTACAATAATAGTAACAGGTACAAAGTTAATTAAGGATGATGAAGGATTAGATGTCAACCAATATTTGTTCAAAATAGTGGTTGGAAGCCTTATGTATTTGACAGCTATAAGACTAGATGTTATGTAAGAAGTTAATATGATTTCTAGATTTATGGAGTCTCCAAAAGACTTGCACTCGAAAGATGGAAATTTGTTTCTAAGATACATATTAGGAACTATAAACTTTGTCATATTTTATGCAAGCACAAAGAAGAAAGACTTGGTTGGACATATTGATAGTGATTTTAAAAGAATTTTGGATTATAGGAAAATAACTTTTGATTATGTTTGTCATCTTGGTTCAAGTGTGATATCATGAGCATGTAAGTAGCAACCTATTGTGATATTCTCATTAGAAGAAGAAAAATATGTAGCATCAACATCAGGAGCATGTCAACCAATATGGTCACGAATATTTTTGGATGGACATCAACAAAAATAAGAAGGATCAACAAAAATATTTTTTGACATCACCTCAAATATTGCACTATCGAAGCATAGTGTGTTTCATCAAAATATCAAACCTATTGAAATAGGATATCAATTTTTTAGAGAAATTGTAAAAAATAGAGAAGTTTATTTAGAGCCTTGCAAATCGAGTGAGCAATTTGTTGATATATTCACTAATCCATTGGTGAAAGATGTATTTGAGTTTCATAGAGGAAAATCGAGTGTTGTAAGCCTAGATGAGACTTAGACCAACAAGGATGTTTTAGTTCTGATCGGTCATGTCTTAGTTTAGCAGTCATAATTATGGGGGATTGTTAAATATACCTAATTACTCGTGCATGCAAAGAATTCTATATTCAGAGTCTAAGTTAATTGATTCAAATGTGAGTTAGTTTTAGTTCAAACTTATGTTTGGAAAGGTTAAATTCATTGTGTGTTTTCATGTTAAAGTGAGATTTAGTTGAATGGTCAGTTAAAATTTATAAATACACCATAATGGGTTCATTGTAATAAATAAATTTTATGTGATCAATAGAAGAGCAAAAATTCATATTTTTTTTGTGTGAAATTTTCTATCTTTCCTCCTCTACATATCAAACATATAATTCTGTGCCCCCATTTTATTTAGTCTTTATAAAAATTCTTTAATAATTTTAACAATTTTATCACTAAAGTATAAATCATTAAAGCCTAAAACACCATAAGAAATTGTGATAGAATTTCCCTCTATTCCCTTGCCTCCTTTAGAAACTCAAGGTTGCTCACATGAGGAGGAAAAAGATATTGCACGGACATTAAGCAATATCCAGAAAAGGGGCATTTTGGGCCCATCGAGATTACATATATGTGAATCACAAGAGGAAACAATGGAGCACCTTATCAACACCTACATATTTACCTCCACGTTGTGGGATGGTATTTCCTTAATATTTAAACAAACAGACAAGGATAGAGGAAGCATTACAAATACCCTAAGCAACTAGAGGAGGAACTTCTCTGATTATGAAATGATAAACAAAGCTTGGGATTTAACTCCAAGCTTCCTAATATGGGATGTATGGAAAGAACGCAATGATAGAGTTTTCAAAGATAAAAAAAGGTTCCTCCCAGAACATCATGGATCAAATTTAAAGACAACTCAACGAGATGATTGGAACTTTAATGCAAACACCCCATACAACTCTCCCTTCAAATGCTGATGTGCAGATACTTATTTAGTTGGGTATGCAGGGGCTTATTCCTCAGGGCAAGAACAGGGTGGTAAAGCAACTGGTCACTGATAAATATTTCTGGCACCCTCCCCCACATGAATTTATGAAACGTAACATAGATGGAGCCTCAAAAGGAAATCTAGGTATGGCTGGTTATGGTTGTGTAATAAGGGAGGAAAAGGGTTGCATACAATACATTTTTCATTTCAAACTAGGAAGAGCCACAAACAATATGGTGGAGCTAATGGCACTAGAGCAATTTTTAGAAATCCTGAAGTAGGATAATCTTCAGAATATCATAATTGAATACTATTCTGAGCTAATCATCAATTCGATCAAAAGAATCTGTTGTGGTTCATCTCCAAAAAAGGTCTCGAGACACTGGAGGCTTTTGCAGGTTTATCAAAGGATCCATCTCTACTTGCAAAACATGAGAACCTTAAGCTTGACACATGTGCGCAGGACGACCAATAAATTGGTGGACATGATTGCCAAAAAAGGTGCACTCTACACCAAAAGCAGTAATAAGTACAGATGGCAAGAGGTTCCTCAGGGTAGATTGAGGGATGATTGTCATAACTAGGCAAATGAGGACAGAGAGATACATCAGAATAGAGAAGGTTAGTAGTAGCAGAGGTTGTGTTTGTAGATATACAATCAACATGAAGGGGTTTCCCAAAGGTAATTTTGGAAATGGCACGCAGGCCTTTGTTAGCTTTATCAGCCCAAATCTACTCAGACGTAGAGTTCTTGGGTGGGAGATGATCTGAAAATTAAGGATTCCTTCAAAAATTTCTCCTAACTCAGATAAACTCAGTTTTACTCAGTGGGAAGAGGGGGTGAAGAGTCTCCAGTCAGAAGGAATAGCAACACCCCACCATAGGTATATGACTATTGGCAATGGATACAACGAACCGGTGGGGTTGGTCTATAGGATTTTGGATGCTCGGATGGAGGGAATCTCTCCTCTCAAATGCAAAATGATGGGCTCAAGCCAGACTCTTTGCTTCGTTAGTGGACTTGAAACCTTCCTCATTACTACCTTTAGTTTCAATACCACCCTCACAAAGGCTTGTGGCTCATCGGAAGCTCTCAACTGCGGAAAGTGCTTTCAAAGATTTGAGCCCAATGCCGCTCAACATGCAACACGTGGCTCTAGAAGGAGAGAGAATACCACCCTCATCAGGAGGGTATTCTGTGGGCTTCTTTTCCATCCGATATATTCTTCAACCATCGGATCTTGCGAGGTAGATCAATGGCCCAAGATCATTTTTCATTTTGGTGGGTCTGGGTCAGAGTTATGCTTTATTGTTATTAGTCGTGCTTGTTCAACTTCGTGGTCGGTAGCAATGAATTTCGGGTGGACCACATACACTATATTTATGCCAAATTATTTGCTTCCTCAGCGGACTCAAAACCTTCCTCATTACTACCTTTATTTTAAATACCTCCCTCACGGTGTTTTTTGGCTCATCATAAGCTCTCAACTCTGGAAAAGGGTTTCAAAGATTTGAGCTTGATGCCACTCAACATGCAACACATGGCTCTAGTAGGAGAGAGAATATCTCCCTCATCAGGTAGGTATTCTCTAGGCTTCTCTACCATTCGATATTTTCTTCAACCATTGGATCTTGTGAGGCAGATCAATAGCCCATGATCATTTTTCATGTTGGTGGGTCCGAGTCAGAGTTACGCCTTATTATTTTTGTCAGTGCTTGTTTAGCTTCGTTGTGGGTAGCAATGAATTTCGGGTGGACCACACACGCTATATTTATGCCACTTTTTGGACCCGAAATCTGATTAGTTTGGTTTTTAATTCCTTTTCAGGTCCAGTTCTAGTTACAAATTATCTGTCTTGTCTCGCTTCTTTGTGATGGATCAAATTTCATTTGTTTTTTGAAGGACGAAGGGGTGGGAGGCCATGGCTCAACTGTTTAGCCTTGGGCTCTCTGGCTCATTCCTTGGGAGGGACAGTTAATTCAATGTCCCCCGATTCCTAAGGGGTGGTTGTAATTTATGTAATTAGTCCTTTTTGGTTATTATGAATAGAAGGTATGACTCTTGCTTCACCAGAAAAAAAAGTAAATTAAATACGAATTAAAAAACAAATAAATTAGTATTTATGGAAATTAATTAAATGTGAAGAAATAACATCTCCTAGGTTTATTATTTAAGAAGTAAAGTGAATACATTGAATTGACATAAATTTTATGGAGATATTTTATACCTCATTTCGTAGTAAAAATGAAAAATAGAACACAATTACAAAAAGGCCAAAAAGAAGAGTCAAGTATAAAAAAAGAAAAGGAAATTATAAAAAAGGTGAAATGGAAAATTAAAGAAACCGTAACCAATCCTACCATAGAGATTAATGATAAAATCACTTGAAATTTCAAGTACCTCAAACAAATAAATTCAATTGACGCTATTGGATAGCAGAATACTATATAAATGATCAATTTTTTTTTTGCATAAATAAAATACAAATTTTATTTTCTTTTAAAATAAACTACAATTTTTTCATTTTTCTATAAAGAAAAAATTTATTGAAAATAAATATACACTAAAAGATACAATATATGCTACAAAATAGTACTATACAAAGAGGAAAGAAAAAACAAAACAACCAAAACAGTATCAAGAAAATGTGATCTAGTAAAGTGTCAGGCCAGGCAGTAACTCCACAAAGCAAAATTGATTCGTGTATTATTCCATTAGGTAGGTCTTTGTTATATACAATAGGGAGTGACTGTTCAGTTCATCTCTCGATGAATATTCACATTCTTAATTTAATTATTTACATAGATTCACCCAATCATGAAGATTAGGTGTCAACATTCCCCCCCTTAATCTGAAGGGATGTTGGTGAGTCGAAGCATCATTCTGAATCATTCAAGCTTTTCTCTTCCAAGCGCTTTGGTGAAGATGTCTGCAATTTTCTCATTTGTGGAACAATGATGAAGATGGATTGTTTTGGCCTCAACATGATGTCGAATCATATGATATTTAGTATTGATGTGCTTCATTCGATCATGGAACTTTGGTTTCTTGGCCAACTTTATTGCAGAGGTATTGTCAATCATGAGTGGAGTTGATTGTACTTTTTTTACCTGCAAATCTTCCAGAATTTTCTTGAGCCACACAATTTCTTTTGTTGTTTCAGCTGCAGCCACATATTCTGCTTCTATTTTGGAATCTGCTGGAACTGATTGTTTGCGTGATCTCTAGGAGACAGCTCTTGATCCAAGCCTCATAGCATATCCTGAAGTTGATACCCCAGTTTCTTTGTCTCCATCATAGTCTGAATCAGAGTATCCAATCAAGCTGAAGTCGTCCACCTGTGTATATTTGATTCCAAAGCCTTGAGTTCCCTCCAAGTACCTTAGAACTCTTTTTGTAGCAGACCAATGTCCCTCACAAGGCTTTTGCATAAACCTAGAGAGGATTCCAACAGCAAACGAAATGTCTGGTCTGGTAGTAGTTACGTAGCTGAGACTTCCCACAAGTTGTCTATACTTTGTTGCATCCTCAAATTCTTTACCTTCAATAGATGTGAGCTTTAAGTTTTGTTCCATTGGAGTAGTGAGAGGATTGCACTCTGTCATGCCAAATCTATTCAACAGATCTCCAATGTATTTCTTTTGAGAAAGAGATATAGACTTTGGATGTTGGGTTAATTCAATGCCAAGATAGTAATGAATATAGCCCAAATCAGTCATTTCAAAACTTTTTCCCAATTCCTTCTTCATGGATGCAATGTAGCTTTCATTGTTCCCTATCATCAAAAGATCATCTACATATACCACAAGATATACAACTGTTTTGCCAACTTTCTTGACAAATAAAGTTGCATCATCAAGATCAAAATGTTTGAAATTGAGTTTCAGAAGATGCTCAGTTATTTTTTCATACCAGGCTTACAGTGCTTCTTTGAGGCCATGCGAGGACTTCACAAGTTTGCATACTTTATGTTCATGTCCTTTCACAGAAAATCATTCATGATGGGACATAAAAACATTCTTTTTTCGATCTCCATTCAAGAAAGCAGTTTTTACATCCATTTGATGGACTTTCCAACCGTTCTGAGCTGCTAGTGCAAAGAGTGTCCAGATGGTAGCCCATTTTGTTGTAGGGGCAAAATTATCCTCATAATCGACCTCTTCCTTCTGTGCAAAACCTTTTACCACAAGCCTAGCTTTGCGCTTGTCAAGTGAGCCATCAGCTTTATACTTGTTCTTGTAGACCCACTTGCAGCCAATTGGTTTGGTTCCTAATGGAGGATCAACCAGCTTCCAAGTGTCATTCTTTATGATGGCATCATACTCCTTTTGCATCACTTCTTTCCATTCATCATGAGAAGCAACTTCTTTGAAGGAAGTTGGTTCAAAATCTATAGACAAGTTCAATTCACAATCATAATAAACATCCATATCAACAGGTGAATTAGAGTCGTTTACATCACCTCCATTTTGGCAGTTTTAATTTATGCTTCCTGTCTTTATAATTTCATCAGGATGAACATTTTCAAGTGTCTTTGTCACCCATTTTGGGTGACCTTTCTGTGATGGTCTAGGTTGCTCTGTTGATTGAGTTGGGACTGAATCAAGATTGAGTCTCCTAATTCTATCAATTAAATCACTTAAAGCATCATCCGTCGTTGGAGTTTCATGCGGGGGAGATTGTTCTTCAGAGGAAGATTCCACATGTTGATCTAGTATAGGAATCCCCCCTTCAAGATGTGGAATCTGATTATCAAATTCTTGAAATGATTTTGCTTTTGTGAATCTATCCAAGCGATCAAGTTGCTGCTCAACAACATTGTGAGTTTTGGATGATTCAAGAAAAAGTACATCTTTAGATACAACAAACTTTTTATTTACTTCATCATAGAGGTGGTATGCTTTGGAGGTGTTTGAGTACCCCAGGAAGATACACTTATGACTTCTAGCACCAAGTTTGTTTCGATGTACCTTTGGTATCAAGGCATAGAAGGTGGAACCAAAGACCCTGAGATGCTTTACCGAAGGAACATGTCCATACCACATTTCATAAGGAGTCTTGTTTCTTATAGCATTAGATGGACATATATTCTTTATATATGCAGCACATAGAACAGCATCAGACCAAAACATTATCTTTACATTTTTGAAGAAGAGAATGGATCATACCATATTTAAGATTGTCCTATTCATTCTTTCAGCTACACCATTATGTTGTGGATTATAAGGCATAGTTGTTTGATGTTTGATCCCATGTTGGTGAAGATAATTTTCAAATTCATTTGATGTGTATTCTTTTCCATTATCAGTGTGAATAAACCCAATATGATATTGTGAATCATTTTCAATCCATTTATGAAAATTCTTGAATGTTTGAAAAGCATCAGATTTGTTCTTCAATAAATAAACCGAACACATTCTGGTGTAGTCATAAATAGATGTCATGATATATTTGTTTCCATTTGCAGAAGGAACATGCATTGGACCACATAAATCTGAATGAATAAGTTCAAGCTTCCTATGTGCTCTTGTATTTGAATCATGAAAATACTGTTTGCTATGCTTTCCTAGAATACAAGCATCACATTGCTTAAGTTTCCTATGAATTGTAGGCAAACTAGCAACACCATTTTTCTTCAACAAGCGAAGACTGTCATAGTTCAAATGTCCAAATCTAGCATGCCATAATAAACTTGATGGAAGTGTAACTTCTTCATGATGAGCATTGTATGAGAAATGTTGTGCATGAGCAGAGTTTCCTTGCAGTTTGAGAAGCCTTTCTTCTTCTGTTCCACTCATGACAAGTGAGTGGTCAAATGCTTTTCTTGCCTCAAGCTTGCCATCAAACATATGAATGGAGTGACCTTGCTAGCGAATGTGGACCAAGGACAACAAGTTTATCTTGAGCTGTGGGAGATATAGAACATGATCTAGAAGAAAGTCGGGAAGACTAGGCAATTTAAGCCTGATTGTGCCAAGCCCTGATGGCTTGATTTTTGATTGATCTACAAAGTATATTGCTCCATCAACATTGTCAGTGAAATCTTCAAAAAAATCTTTTCTATGAGTCATGTGGTAGGTTGCTCCTGAATCAAGCAGCAAATCATTTTTCCATGAAGTAAGTGAAGCATTAAACAAATCCTCCAATATTACATTATGCCTCAACATAGTGAGCGGATTCAGGTGCTTTACCTTTGTCTGTATCATCAGTTTTACCTTTCTGTTGGTTTCTTTTCTGCTCAATTTTGTCCCATGGTAGCTTTCATGTAGAGGCATCATGTGATCCATTTCTTTTGCAGAGAATGCAGTGCAAATCAGCCTTTTCTCCTTGAGAAAGTCTACCGCCCTGTCTCTGAAATATCTTCCTCTTCCTCTTCATCCACCTTTTCCTCTTATAGAATCTTGAGTAGGATGCCTTTCTTTATGAGCAAGGCACACAGTCTCTTCAGAAGATTCAAGGGTTATCTTCTTTCCAAAAGCTTTCTCTCTTTCAGCAAACTTTTTCACAGGAGAGTCAAAGGTTATATCTTTGAGATTTCCATTTTCTTGCAATGACCCAAGATAATTGGAGTAATTATGATAAAGTGCCTTAAGAAAAGAAATAATAGGAATATCCAATTCAACCTTAGTGGATTTTATATCATGCATTATAGACCTTACTTCAGATGCAAGAGTAAGAGGATCATTATTTTGTAGTTCAAGAGTGAAGAGATTAATCATGAGTTGAACGACCTCAAGTGCAGAATGTGAGTCATAGAGTTCTTCAGCTTTTGTAAAGCTTCAAACACAATTGAATATGACGAAATATGGTGACTCACCTCTTCATTTACAGATGTTGTGATTAATGCATAAGCTTTGTTGTTCTTGTTTTCCCAAATGACGAGCTCTTTGTCTAAGGTAGGTTATACTGGGTCATTGTCTCCTTCTCCGACACACACTCCTTTCCACAACTCATTGAAGATGAGGGTGTGTTTTATCATCCAGGACCATTCCGGATAGTTATCCTTGCTAGTGAGAACTATTCCTACCATGCATATGATTGAGTGCATTCTGTAAAAAAAACTTTTGCTGATAGAAAATAATATTTCTGCCAATATATAGTAAAAATTCACTCAAAAGGGCATTCAAAGGGTGTTATCGTCCACTAAAACTTCTAACATAAGGTTTTCATGTACCCATTGAATCACTGTCATCACAACTTCAATACACAGAGAGAAAATGACTTTCAAAATGTATACGGCTACAAATAAAAACATTCAATGCATACACAATATACAACCTCTTTTAAAAGGGCTCAACGCATCATGGACGTTCTCCCTCCACCAAATATTCTGCTACATATTTGTTGTCATCATTCAAATGTATGCTTTCAACTCTTTGAAAGGATATTCCATGACCAGCGTTCAAATATTACAACAGTCAGTGTTCAAATATTACAACAGGCCAACATTCAAATATTACAACATTCAGCATTCAAATATTACAACAGGCCAGCGTTCAAATAGTACAACAGTGAGCATTGAAATATTACAACAGGCGAGCGTTCAAGTATATGAAAGAATATTAGAATAGTCAGAAACAAGTCCGCTTGCTATTTATGTAACTCGTGTACCTATGTGTATGGTAGCCGCCAAGGGATGTCTGCATGTAGCGAGGGAAGGGAAAGGCTCTCAAAATGCCTTCCTCTAGCGATGGTCTCCAATTATGGTGGTAGTCTCCTTTGACTAGAACAGAACTCTCTGTGATCCTCCTCCAGATTCAATCACTTATGTTTACAACCTTCAATTGACAATCCATAAAAAATCAACGTAGAGGGAAACCCAGTGCCAAAACTGACTATGAAAACTAGAGACTAATGGTGCGATGATGACATTATTTGCAACTTAATGGTGCACTAGCAATGATGGTGCATTTTATGGAGACAATTCTGACTGATTTCTTGTCCCAAAGATGAAATGGGCGCAGGAAAAACCATTATAGGAGATTGAGAGCCTTGATAAAGAAATATGAAGAAACACATTAGAAGAATATGAAACACATGTCGGATGGAAACCACTGAAACACACCAGCGAAAAGACTAACAAATGCAGGTTGGAAAATAACGCATACTGACAGATAGGCGGGGGCGTACCAGATTTCAATAGACAACATTCAATGGAATTACCATGTCAGGCCACTAGATTTCAATAAACAGTATGGACAGCGCTGGATAGGACAGTGCTTTAGAAGAGCAAGGTGTAGGTTTTATAAAAGGAATATGGAAAAACAACAAACATTCATGGAAAAATACCTTCTATCTGACAAAGAGCCAGGTAAAAGCAATATGGCAGATAGACAAAGGAGTTACAAGGAGCATGAGAGCTAAAAAAAAGCAGCTGGTTCTGATATCATGTCAAGCCAGGTAGTAACTCCACAAAGCAAAATTGATTCGTGTATTATTCCATTAGGTAGGTCTTTGTTATATACAATAGGGAGTCTTTGTTATTAAAAAATTAAAATTAAAAAATAAATAAATAAATATAAATGGTGTTATAAATCATAAAAGAAATATATCAAAATAAAACATAGAAGTTTAGATATAACTACATACTCACATTCTAACCCAAAATCCTCCTCAATAAATTTAAGAGATATTATTTCATAAACTCAACCTTAAGGCAATCATTAGCAAGGTTAGATATTTATCATTATGAAAAATTATAAGCACGCAAATAAAAAAACCTTCGACCTCAAACGTAGTCGTCAAGTGGTCGATGGAGATCATTTAAAATTTTAGACTTCTTCCTATTTTCAAACTACTAAATTCTTTCTTTTATCCACCCACACAAAATATAATGGATTGGTATTCTCTATACAAAGGTGAATTTCCTTAAATTGATTAAATTCACTTAGATCCATCTTAACTCTAGATCTACCAACTTGTGAGAGGGATCAAATCTCTTTCCATCTTAAGATATATCGATCTCAAGAGATTTGATCCCTATTAAAGCTGGGGAGATAGATTTAAGAGAGATCTAGGTTGGATCAAATCTATTTGCACCTTAAGATATATCGATCTCAATAGATTTGATCCCTCTAGACGCTAGGGATATAGAGTTAAGAGAGATCTAGGTTGGATCAAATCTCTTTGCATCTTAAGATATATCGATCTCAAGAGATTTGATTCCTCTGGATGATCTCAAGAGATTTGATCCCTCTGGACGCTAGAGAGATAGAGTTAAGAGATATCTAGGTTGGTTTAATTTCACAGTTTAAATAGGCTACATTCCACATGAATACCATGGGTTATACAATCACTTCTAAGTTGGAATTTATCCAAGACAAAGAATTTAAAGGTATTACAGACTCATGTTCATGGATGTGCCTATGTTACTTTATGCAATGGATCGATAAGATTGCAAAATACATAGACACTAAGGTAGTTAGAGAAAACATAACAAGTAAACATGTAATACAACAATTTTAATAAGGAGTTCACCCAATACTCCTGGGCTACGTCTCCTCGTCCAGCTTTCAGTGGTGGCCTCTCTATTATGTTTTCAAAGTAGAGTTCCTTTACAATAGTGAGCTCAAATTGAGTCTCACTCAACATATATGAATCAGTAGGATTTGAGTACACAGACTCTCCTTACTGGTACTTGACCTCTACTAGTGACAATAGTATTAGCCCAATCTAAAACTCATACATGACAGGCCTAGGCCAAGGAGCTCGCTTGAACCTGTCAAGATTTCTCTAGAATGCACAAACTCTCTGGCTCTCTCTCTGGCTCTGTCTGGCTTGATGCTGCCTTCATGGAAACATGTATTCTACTCTCTATTCTTTGCTCTTAGCTTTCTGTGGTTAACTAACTCCTCTGTGTGTGTGTCCTTGTCTCTATCAGTTCATGGTTTTAAAGCCAGTCTGCTTTCTGTTGGCTTGTTTCCGCTTCTCGTTGTTCTGGTTTTCCTTCTTCTATCCATTCAAACTCCCCTGTTTTGCATCATCATCACTATGTAACGCTTCACAGGGAGGTTGCCACTTGTTTCTTAAAGAACTGGGTGTTAGATTCCTTGAATCGTATTTGAATGGCTATTAATTCCATTTGCTTGAAGATCGCCCATGAAATACGAATCGTTTGCCAACTCATCATCCACGTCGAACTTCAAATCCCCTGTAATCTTGATTTACAACGTCATCAAATCTTGTCATTTATCGGGACGCGCGTCCATCATCGATTTGGGTGCCCCAGATCCTATGTTCATCGTGCATATTGGGTGGGCAAGTTGCATGATGTTTACTTGCACAATCCGGGTGGTTTTCTCTCTCATCCGCCAGATGCGTGTCACTCATATGTGGCATTGGGTGGGACTCAGTCAAAACCACTTACTGCCTTGAGGCCTTCTGATCTCCTCTTAGTTTGTGGAATCCCGCGCTATGGAACCAAATGCATTACTTTTCCAAATTTCATAGTGATTTCGAGTCCAGGAGCTTTGGCGCTTTCCTTCACTAAGAGGTATGCCCTGCAATATGCGATTAGCACTTAGCACTAATTGCGTATTAGAGTATACCTCTGTTTCTTGAACTAGCCTCTGGATTTGTCAATTTGTGCTAGCACGCGTTACCATGGGCCAACGGTCTATGCACTCAATTGAGGGTCCTCGTTGCTCCGCTCTTGGCCACAGCTGCAACTATCACGAGGATTCCTTCTGATAGCTTGATTTTTCTAAGACTTGAATCTTTTGGCATAATTTGAAACAGTCATGAAAACTTAGAGAGTGTTTAGGATCCTATTCGGATCACGACCTTCTCACTAAAAAAGATTTTAGAGCACCAAAAGTTTATTTTGAGCATCGATCAAGTGAGGGTATTGATTCCTCGCTTGCCCAATTTCTATCCATTTTGCACTGCTTGGCTTTGAACCTTTGAGTCCAATTCTCAGGTACTCAACATCCCCTCTACCGTAGTTCTCACCTTCCTGTTGAGAACTTTATCTTCCTGCAATTCATTAAGTTATTCAAGCAACAGATCATCAATAGAAGGAAATTGACTTTGCTCTTCAGGATCTTCAATTAATGAAGGTTCGAACAGTCTCAAGTTGTCTGCATTAACAACTAAATAGATGTGAATGTAAGCTGGTAAATCAAGGAAAAAATCATTATCACCAATTTCCTCAACTATCTTGAAAGGTCCATACCTTATTGGCTTCAGCTTCTTATCTTCACCTTACATCCTGTCTTTGCTAATATACAGCCAGACTTGGTCACCAATTTGGAAACTATGCTCCATATAATGCTTGTCATGCCTTGCCTTCTACTTGGCTTGGCTCTTTTCCAACTGTTCCTGTATTTCCTGGTGAATCTCTATAATTCATTCGATGAACTTGGTTGCCTTGTCCACATCACTATGTCCATCATTTTCTATGCCTTTACCAAAGAGAAAATCCAAAGGAGACCTTGGTGTGAAACCAAAATAGGTCTCAAAAGGAGATCTTTGTGTAGAATAATGCTTAGCTCGATTCTAAGCATGCTGCACATAACATAGATATTCATCCCAAAGCCTGGGATGCTTGCTGCAATAGCCGTTGAGCAATTGGATCACTATCCTATTGACCACTTTTGTCTGGCCATTTGTTCGTGGATGAAAATATGTACTCTTTTTCAGTCTAGTGTCCATTAATTCCCACAAACTTGACCAAAATTTCGCAACAAATTGAGTATCTCTATTAGATATAATGGAAGTGGGTAATCCAAAATGAACCTGTACATGCTAAAAGAACAACTTTGTAGTTTGTTCAGCTGTAATCTGTTTGTTACAAAGTATTAAAATACACATTTTGCTGAACCCATCCACAACAACATATAAATAGTCATGACCTTTTCTAGATTTAGGTAATCTCCCAACAAAGTCCATGGAAACACTTTCCCAAGGATAAGAAGGGACTGGTAGTGGAGTGTACAAGCCTAGTTCTCTACTGTTGGGCTTGCTTTTGGCACACATGGTACATTGTCTTACATATCTAGAAATTGTCTCATTCATTTTTGGCCAATAACAAAATCTTTGCAGCTGTGCAACTATTTTACTTACACCAAAGTGACCTAATATTAGAGAAGTGTGTGCTTCTCGAATTATCTTCACTCTTTCTATTTGAGGAATGCATAACTTTCCCAAATGATACAAGAGTTGGTCCTTACAATGATAATCTAATTCTTCTACTAGTTTTCCATGACTTAAAGTTGCATATACATCTTTAAAATCTATATCTTGAGCATAATGTTCAATGTAGCTTTCATACAATACTGAATTATCCTTAAGTATAGTGTATGCATTTATGATTGGTCTGGACAACATATCTGCAACTTTATTGTGTATGCCCTTTTTATATCTAATGACAGGATGAAACTGTTGTAGAAAACCCATCCACCAATAGTGTCTTGACTATTGCAACTTAGTTTGTGAGTGAAAATATTGAAGCGGTTGATGGTCAGTATGTATAACTGTCTCTTTGCCCATTAGGTAATGTTTCCACTTTTTCACACTTTGTACTAATGCATAAAATTCTTTATCATATGTGGGATAATTAACTACTGCAGAATTAAATGTCTCAGAATGATAACATATGGGTTTAGCGTGTTGTATCAACACTGCTCCCGTGGCATAGTCACAAGCATCTGTTTCAATCTAAAATGGTCTTTGAAGATCGGGCAATCCTAGTACTGGCATTGTACTAATATTTTCTTTTAAGGTGTTGAAGGCTTTATGGTGTTTTCCTCCCCACTAAAACACCTTGTTCAATCCTGTTAAAGAATGTAAGGGAGCTGCAATTAAGGAAAAGTTAGAAATAAACTTTCTCCAATATTGTGCTGCTCCTAATAAGCTTCTAACTTTGGTCGCAGATTTGGGTTTAGGCCAGTTTACAACGAATGCAACCTTAGAGGGATTTATCTTCAATTCACCACCCCTACAGTATGACCAAAATAATTCAAAGATGTTTTGGCAAATTCACATTTTGAGAGCTTAACATAAATATTCTCCTTCTTCAAAACATCTAGAGTCTTCTTAACATGCTTTAAATGTTCTTCCCATGTTTTACTGAATATAAGAATGGCATCCAAACATACAATGAAAAAATCATCAAGAAAAGTTTTGAGCACATCATTCATTACTCTCATGAAATTAGCAAGAGCATTAGTTAAACCAAAAAGCTTAACCAACCACTCATACAATCCCTGCTTTGTTTTGAAAGTAGTCTTCCATGCATCTTGCTCTACTACTTTGACCAAATTATAGCCACTATGCAAGTCCAACTTGGAAAAATAAACAACTTCTTTCAACTGATCTAATAGATCATCTATGCGAGGAAGGGGATAATGATTTTTGATCATTATCTTATTCAGTGCTCGCTAATCAATACATATTCTCCTTGTGCCATCTTTCTTTCTCACCAAGACAATTAGAGACCCACAAGGCGATGTGCTAGGTCTTAATACCCCTTTCTCAAGCAACTCCTATACCTGCTTCTTGATTTTTGCATTCTTTAAAGTAGACAACCTATACATTCTGATATTAGGCAATGGAACATCTTGCTGCAAATTAATATCATGTACTATTTACATTTTGGGTGGTAGACCTTTAGGTTCTTGAAATAGTATATCATATTCTGAAACAACTTTTTCTAAACCAGCTTGTTGTTTAGCATTACAGCCCTCAAACACATTGGTTTTATCAGGTTTCTTTCCCTTTAGAACCATCAACAAAAATTGTTTGCATGAATTTACAATTATTTTCATCTGCCCTCGGTTTATGAGAGTATAATTATTCTTGAGTTTATGAGATCTTATAATATATTCGATTCCATCTTTAACGACTTGATACTTGTTTTCATCTCTATAGAAAACAACTTTCCTATCATACAAGTAAGTACTTCCTAAAACAATTACACATATATCCAAAAGAACTATATCTAACTCAACCTCATCTACAAATGCTGACCCAAAAGAAAACCTAAGTTTACATTGTCTAGTCACTCGTAGTTGTGCTTTATCACATAACCAACCTAATGGATATGGGTTTTTGTGAGGTGTGGTTAGTAATCCCAACTTCTTTACAATTGCTTCAGAAATTAAATTTACTTGTAAGCCACTATTAAACAAAGTATCAGTGTTTTGATGCTTGGAAACAACTCTAATATGAAACAGCTCATGTCTTTTCCTATCATTTTCTTCATTATCAGTAGATTGTGCAGAATTACTAGTAGATGCTTCAGAATTTTTACCTTTTATACCTGTGGCTACAATTGTTGTTTCATCTCTTGAGTCTGACCCCAAATCTTTTTGAATAGCTGCAACAGTCTTCTTCTTCTTGCCCTCGAACTTCTTGGGTTTCATCTCTGGATGTCGAATCCAGCAGTGTTCATCATCATGCCCATCCTTCTTACAGTGAGTGCATGAGTATTTGGCATTTTGTACAATATTTTTCTTTCTCTCTTTTCATTTATGTTTTCATTTCTCCTTATTCTTACTTGTAGTGGGTTTTGATGATCCCCCAACTTTTGAGTTCACATTCTTTCCTCTAGCATCTAGATGTGTAGCTTGAACAGATACCTCATCTATGCTAGTGGAATCAAACATGAGAATTGTGTGCCTTAAGTGGCTGTGTAGACCACCTATATACTTCAGTAGAGTTTTAGGTGAGTCTAAAGAAATTCTTAGAATCAAAGCTCTTTTCCTAAATTCTTGAGTGTAACTTTATACACTTTTCCCTTTTAATTGTTGAAGAGTTTGCCAACTCATCATGGCTTGGTACATATAAGCTAATGGATATAACTGTTTTTTAATTGCAGAAACAAATTAACTCCAGACATAAATAATTTTACCATGCTTCTTCAGGTCGGCTTGTGTCCTGCCTTCACACCATACCAAGGCAATGCCTCCAAGTTGTAGGTTGGCCAGCTGAATCTTGCTATTGTCCAAATCGATACTTTGTACTCTGCAATAAACATCAATCTATCTAATCCAATTATCCAACTTCTTTGCATTCAACTCTCCATCATATATTGGTAAATCAAATTTAACATCTAATTTAATCAAAGATGTTTTCTTTTTGTTTTCAAGGCTACTAGGAGGTGTGAGAAGTTTTTTTTCTTTCCCGTTGTCTTTAGATTAGTCATGGAGGAAGGATTCTTCTGCTCCTTTATCTTGTTTTCATTTTGGTGAATCTTCCTCTCTACCTTTCTTAAATTCTCTATACATTTCCTCTACCATGGCTCTCATGGTCATGAAACAATCCATGAGCTGAGAGTCTGATTCCAAGCGAGTTTCTTCTGATATTTTCCTCTTAGGAAAGACTGTCCAAATTTTAGGGTAGTTTCAATCAACCCTCCTTCTCCTAGTTTAAGCTTTGATTTAGTTAGCATTGAACAACAATATCCAGCACAATCTTGTCTAACCTTAGTAAACATGAGCTCTGATACCATTTGATCTGGAATTTATCCAGGACAAAGAAATTAAAGGTATTACAGACTCATGTGCATGGATGTGCCTATGTTACTTTATGCAATGGATCGATAAGATTCAAAAATACATAGAAACTGAGGTAGTTAGAGAAAACATAATAGGAAAAAATGTAGTACAACAAGTTTAATAAGGAGTTAACCCCATACTCTTGGGCTACATCTCCTTGTCTAGCTTTCAATGGTGGCCTCTCTATTATGTTTTCAAAGCAGAGTTTCTTTACAACGGTGAGCTCAAAATTGAGTCTCACTCAATAGATATGAATGAGTAGGATTTGAGTACATAGACTCTTCTTAGTAGTACTTGACCTCTACTAGTCACAGTAGTATGAGCCCAACCTGAAACTCATACATGACAGGCCTAGGTCGAGGAACTCGCTTGAACCTCCCAAGCTTTCTCTGGAGTGCAAAAAATCTCTGGCTCTCTCTTTGGTTCTATGTGGCTCGATGCTTCCTTCATGTCAACTCAGCTTCTACTCTTTGTTCTCTGCTCTTAGCTTTCTACAACTAACTAACTCTTCTCTATGTGTGTGTCCCTATCTCTGTCAGTTCATGGCTTTAAAGCCAGTTTGCTTCCTGTCAGTTCGTTTTCGCTTCCCAACATTCTCGTTTTCCTTCCTCTCTCCATTCGAACTCCCCTATTCTGCATCATCATCACTGTGTAATGTTTCGCAAGGAGGTGGCCATTTGTTTCCTAACGAGTTGGGTGTCAGATTCCTTGAACCATATTTGAATGGTTGTTAATTTTGTTTTCTTCAAGATCACATGAGAAATACGAATAGTTTGCCAACTCATCATCCATGTCGGACTTCAAGTCCCCTGTAATCTTGCTTTACAACCTTGTCAAATCCAGTCATTTTTCGGGATGCACCTCCGCCATTGATCTGGGCCCCCCAGATCCTATGGTCATCGTGCATATCAGGTAGGCAAGTTTCATGACGTTTACCCATCCGATATGGGCAGTTTTCTCTCTCATCTGTCAGACGCATGTCGCTCAATGTGTGGCATCAGGCGAGACTCAGTCAAAACTGCTTACGGTGTCGAGGCCTTCGGATATCCTACTGGTTTGTGGAATCTCATGCAACAGAACTGAATGCATTAATTTTCTGCATTTCATAGCGATTTTGGGTCTAATCGCTTCGAGGCTTTCCTTCACTAAGGGGGATGCCCTGCGATACGTGATTAACGCTTTGCATATTAGAATCTACCTCTGTTTCTCGAATTAGCCTCCGATTTTGCCAGTTTGTGCCAACGCGCGTTACCATGGGCCAATAGTCTGCACACTCAACCGAGCGTCCTCATTGTTCCACTCTGGCCACAACTGCAACTGTCACGAGCATTCCTTCTAATAACTTGATTTTTCTAAGACTCGAATCTTTTGTCATAATTTGAAACATTCACGAAAACTTAGAGGGTGTTTAGGATCCAATTCGGATCAACTTCTCATAAAGCTTACCTTAACTACTTAACATGAATTAATAAAAAAATAGTAACGTAGAAATTTTACTTTAACATAAAGTTATTTTTTGAAATTTAAAAAGTTTACATTTTATTACATTAATATTTTTATTTATTTTACTTGTCCATTTGAAATAACTCAATTGACAATTATCTTTATAAAAATACTTTAATAATTTTAAAAATTCAAACACTAAATCGTAAATCATTAAAACCTACGACACCACAAGAAATTGTGATGGAATTTCCCTCTATTCCCATGCCTCCTTTAAAAACACACCGAATATTTCTAAGTTGAAAAAAAGAAAATTAAGGATTCGTCCACCAAATCAAGCCATTCATAATTTCCCTCTATTCCCTTGCCTCCTTTAAAAACACACCGAATATTTCTAAGTTGAAAAAAGAGAAAATTAAGGACTCGTGCACCAAATCAAGCGATTCATATGATAATTCTATAGTATTTCTTACCATATAAACAATATAAACAAAGGGGTGGGATCTCCGGCAACTCCCAAACTGGTCAACTTGGTTTTCTTTTACGAGCTTGCTAAAATAATACATCAACAATATGAAATTGATATATTCTTGTATTTGTTCCGATATTTAACTTTGTTTTCTTTTACAAGCTTTCTAAAAGAAGGCATCAACAATATGAAATTCATATATCCTTTGTATTTGTTCCAATATTTAATACTAAAAAGGTTAAAACATTTATTACCACAAATGAGACAGTGGTCGGTGGTGCTGGAGAAAAACGCATTAGAAATTAGAAGATACTAAAAACATCATTCCAAACGACCGTTCTTGTCTTTGTTATTGCTAAATTTGTTTTCTCAGAAACAGATCATTCCTTACAGTTGTTTGATTCCACAACGTTTATTCATCATCAATTTCTCGTCAGTTAACTCTTACAAACTCTCGTTACCAACTTCGGTTAACTCCTGTCCCAACAACGCATTGCGAAAAACGCATTGCATGCAGACAGCTAGTTTTGCTTTCCAACTTTGAAGCTTAGAGAAACAATATCGGGTGAATATTTTTTTTTATTGATTGAAATAATGATTTAGTGTTTTTTTTTTTAATTTCCAGAGGTTAATATCTTTAGTTTCGTTTTGTATAGATCGTGGAATCAAAGCTGCAAATTGGTGAAACCTGCCAATTTGTGAAGCTAGAGCGACACCAACATGGCTTTTAAATACGCTTTTGGAATGTTTATCTAATGAAAAAACTCAATTGGGTGCTATTAATTAGGTTAGATAATGATTGAATGAAATTGGTGACTGTCCAATAGGGATTGTAGTTGCATAGATGACGATAAATAGTTGGCCACAAAGAACTTTCTGGAATAAATCCGATAGTCATTTTACAACCGAGCTTTTTACTTATTATTATAAGCAACAATACTATGTACAAGCAGACATATAGTTTTCCCATCCGACCACCTAAATGCACAAATCCATGGTTCCCAACAGAGAGCAACTTATTATTATAACCAACAATATTATGTAGAATATAGTTTTCCCATCCGACCACCTAAATGCACAAATCCATGGCTCCCAACAAAGAGCAATCACTGCTAAACATATATTTAAAAAGCAAAGACGACATCTCTAGATATTTAATTCCTTTCATTAAATTGTTAACTTTTTGTTGGTATTTTATTTTGTTGCAGGATAAAGTCAATAGTTCAGTTCATTAATACGTTGTTGAAATTTTTTTAGCAATTTTATTTTGTTGTATGATAAATTCAATAGTTCATTAATACGTTGTTGAATTCTCTTTCGCCTAGTTTAATTCGGTAGAGAAGTTGGTCTAAAAGTTATTGAAATTTTAGTCATATTTAGATAAAATTTGGCGACAATTTTTGTAAATTCAAGTTATAGTTGTTAAATTTAGAAATTTAAAGTGTCCTAGGAATTTTGATGATGCTGAATCCATTTCCACCCTAAAAAATATGACACTGTTTTTACAATATTTTTTGAATTTTTTTGCCAAAGTCCGACCACTTTTGGTGGCCAGGGCAATTCCTACACTTCATTAGAGCACTCCATTTCTTTTACCATAATAAAATTGCTAGGAAAAAAAGATGGATTTGGAAATTCAGGTCACATCGAAGACATAGTATATTATTTTCCTAGCTACCTAGAAATTTCAATCACCTTTAATAATAGTTAATTTTATTTTCAATTGTTTTCCATATATTCCATAGGCCAAATTAGCCTACAAAACCCCATTCAATGTTAAGTACATTTCTACTTAATCAAGTGAAAAGGAAAATGCCAAACAAAACGAAATAAACCTATTTTCTCTTAAACACATCATAATTATTTATCAAAGCACATTACTTACTAGGGAAGGTTACGTTATGTATTAAAAAAATCCAAACAAATGGATATATTTTATAGGTTTTGGAAATACAATTGCTAAAGTTCAAGGTCAACAATTATTACTGTAAATAAGAATTTAAAGTAATTTTAATGTATTTTTGTTTCTCTTCTCTTCTGGAATAAGTTTCTTGATTAAATACAATCTTGGTTTACATTTCAAGTGCTTTGCTTGCATCTAGATGCGTCTCCAATGCTTCTCTTTACTTTTACTATTTAGGTTTATTTTAATTAGATCTAGATTTACTCATTAAGTTAACCACCTAGTCAAAATGTAGAACGATCGAAGTAAATAAAAGCACTTAAAATGCATGTAGAGAGTATATTTTTTTATAAAAAAAATCACCTTTCCAGAGATAAGATTTGAGAAATAAAGGGTAATCAATTTGGTATTGTTGATAGTTTTAAAAGCTTTTAAAAAAAAGCCAAATTAAGCCGTTTGGGAGTGGCCCACGATTGATCGCTCTTTGTTTATATGGTCAAAAATTTCTATGAAAGAAACCAAAATTAGAAACTTTAAATATGGAAAATAAATAAGCAGAACAAGTCACCAAAGTTGAGATATGAATGAAATTTTAGGAAAAATACATAAAGTGGAGACAAATTAATCATAAAATAATGAAATTTTGACTAAACATAGAGAAGGTCGTGTGTTTGAATATGGCGATGTCATTGTATCACAATATTTTATGTGAATAAAATATCGACCACAACCCACATATGGTGCCAACCTCGTCACTTTGATCTATAGTCAAAGTAAGGTATTCAATTGGGTGTGAAACACGTCACTTTGATTGATAATCAATTGAAAAGGCGTTCGCCGTTAAATGAACCCAGCAATAGAGCAGTTTCGAAGCCGCTCCCATTATCACTACACATAATCTTATAAGAACGGTGAAGCAGCATCGAACCCAACAATAGAGTAGTTTAAAGTAGTTTCCCAGCCACTCCCATTATCACTACACATAATTCTATAACAAGGGTGAAGCAGCATCGCATCAACAATAGAGTAGTTTAAAGTAGTTTCCCAGCCACTCCCATTATCACTACACATAATTCTATAACAAGGGTGAAGCAGCATCGCATCTATCCCATCAAGGTCCTCCATAGCAGAGCATATATCTAATCTCAATAGCATATCTAATCTCAGTTTTTGTTGAAGTTCCATTCCCTGGAGTCTGCGTGAGCAATGATGTCCTCAACAGTTGCATGATCCAGCAGGCGGTTGGTGTTGGTCCCCTGTTATGTCTAGAGAAAGAGTAGAAAAATTGAAAAGTATTAAATGATTGTCGAAACAAAGTTATTTTGAGATATTAATATTTTTAAAGCTATAACTCTCTTAATACAGAAAACATATATGCCAACCTTTAAATTTAAGCAGTTAATCTGCACCAATCCTAAACGCACAAACCTGCAAGTCCGGCAAGCCTCTGCAATGAAGGAATCCTCCTTCTACAAGATGGAAAACGCGACCTCTTTTTTAGTTGCTGACCTCTCTCGAACTCAATGCGCCCGTGTTGACTCTGATTTTAGGTTCGGTTCTTACCTCTCTAGAATTAAGGGCACTTCATATGAGTATTTGATTAAGTGAATTCAGCTTTTGTGATCTCTATTTTTTTTTTTTTTTCAAAAGGTGGAAAAACCTATCAAACTCAGTTTGTCAAATCAACAGTGAGGACAGCCATCTCTGGCTGCTATCCGCGAATGTTTGTTTAACACATCACTGTTATCAAGGAAAACCACGCCACCTGAAATAACCCGCTGGTGGTCCGTAAGGGAGCAGGCTATCACTCCTGCCAGATGCCTCTGGGTCTTGGGCCATTAAGCTGTTTCCTTACGTCCGAGGAAGACGAGCTCTTAGCCAAGCAGAAGCAGTTTTAGGGCATACTCCAGGCCCGTTTGTGATCTATATTTTATGTGTTCAAATATTTTTGAGAAATCAAATGGGAGATAATTAATCTAGCTGCTTTATTTACATTTAACCGGAAAAAAAAAATTAAAATATTGAATTTATTTCGAATATTTTTAACCACGATTGTTATTTATTTAGAATCAATAAATATTTATTTCTCAATAATAAAATTGATATATAATAATTTTAACAAATAACTAAAATTAAAAATAAAATAATTAAGTATTTATATTAAATATTAATTGTAAATTTAATTTAAAAAGATTAATATTAATTATATATAGAGTAATTAAAAGTAAAAACAGAATATTATTAATGGATGGAAAGGATCTGCCATCTCTATGAGAATCGGAACATTGAGGATGAAAACGACTTCCTTTTAGAAAGCCCCACAACCACATTAGATCTCACATTAGATCTCAGTTTCATAATCTTTGTCGCAATACTGACCTTCCTAGCCTTTTAGGATGTCAAAATTATAGTGAGCTTGAGAGTCTTCTCTCCAAGCTTTTTGAGCATAGAAATAAAATCTTAAATGAAACTAAATAATTTGTTTCTCTAAGTCAGATAGACCAAATTTTAGTCTCAGTAAACATTAACCACCAATTCGTCAACACAAAATAATAAAACACACCTAATCACTCCATACAGCTTGAGTGGGCCTAATGATTAAGAGCATGTGTTTCCTCCTAAGAGGTCACAGGTTCAAAACCAGAGGGGGGTAGAGTATGTATGCCTTCGTAGACTTAGCAATCAAAATCGCTGCGCGGAGGTGGGTCCCTTGTCCCACAAATAAGGGGGTCTCATACACCAATTTGGTGTCTGGCTTGGCTGTCACCTTAAAAGTGAATATTATTATTATTATTATTATTATTATTAAATAAATAAAATATTCAATGTAGTTATGAATGGTCTTTCAATTTCTTTATTCTGGCACCCTATTTTTAATTTAGTGAAAAGCAATTGATGAAACATCGCTGATTTTTAATTAATTTATCGATTTGAGGCTCCCATCGGTTAAATCGATCTCCAGTCGGTTCAAAAAAACTGCGTAGGGTCGGGTTCCGCCTCAAAAGGGGACTCGGCTATAAATTATGGTCCTGCTCGGCACGGGTTGTATTCCCTATTTCGGATTTGAAACGAGTGGTGTCACGCTCTAATACATGCATAAAAAAAAAATTTTGACATGGGCAAATATTCATTTCCTAGACCATATTATATCAATGTATAATCCACGCGTAATGTGATCATTCTAGAGTTTGACCATATACTTATGTAATAAAGTTACAGCATGTACATAAAACCTGTTGTCTTGACACACTCATATACTATTGCATAACACGCACTTCATGATCATCACAGTCATTACTCATTTGATTTACAATATTAGCTGTACTCGATTACATGTACAAATAAACATTCGACTTCCTAGCTAGATATCAAAGGTTTTCTTATATATAAATATGGGTTTCATTGTTGTGGCGGTCATGGGGTTTACTGCCACGACAGGTCTCGTTTACCAAGGCTGGCTCCACCATAATTGCGATCTGATAGGTGATCAACTCGAGACTGGTTAACTTGCTCTTTGAGATATATGCGTACAGGTAAGGTACTATCCTTTACAGCACTGGCTTACTGTGATTCATCCACCTGGCATGATCCACGGCTCACAATGTTCTGTCATGTGCGGTGGCGTGAACAAGTGTTACGAGGCTGGCTCCTCGGTCTTACCAATCGCGCGCCCAAACCCTTCCGGATCCTTCTCCATGATCGAACGGCGGAGGCAGTCTTACCCAGATCAAAGGCCGAGACTATGCCACGAGGCAAGGTCTTGCAAGGGATATTTAAGGTTCATTTTGCATTGGTTGGTTATTATTTTCATTCGGGGTCGAGTGCTTGGCTGCTGCAGTCTTCGGCTCTTCTGTGCTCGGCCGAGGACTTACAGATACTCACCGCACCAGGGTTCCACCTTCCACCAAGGCATAGGGAACCTCTACAACCCACTGCTCAGGTTAAGTCGAGCTTCGAAGAACAGTTTAGCTTTTACATTTAAATGCTTTTGATTTTATTTCGGTTAATATGTTTTCTCAGTCATCGGTCTCCATGATTTTTGCAGGGAAGGCCTTTGGCGTCCAGACAGCGTTTGGAAGAGGCTCCGACTCCCCGACCTCGTCCATCCTGCCACAGGTATGAGCACAACCTCATTCTTAGAGTTTGTTTTCGGTCTTCTCATCTCGGAACAGTGGCTAATCCTCTGTTCTGCTGAACAGGGATGCCGAGTCCCTTGCTTTCGAATTTCTCCCTCCGCTATACGACCAAGGTTTTCATATAACGAACCTGTATGGTTCAATCCTTCGTCTATTGGATTATTGTGTCTTAGTCTTGGTATTCAGGCTCTGTTTAAAGACTCTTGTTATGACGGCCTCCGTCTAGGCTTTGTTCACTGAGTAATTGTATATTTGCACAGTTATCATTTATTTGGTTGCCGACTCACGGCATACTGTTATTCAAATACAGTGTTGACTTTTATTAAGCTGTCCATTGGGATTATGTTCATTTCGAGCTCGTTTGTATATTGCAAGTATTTGATTTGATTAAGCTTCGGTATTACCTGTTCTCAGCATAGAAGCATTGTTCCTTTTTATCAATATTGAGTCCGTCTATGAGTTACAGGTCCATGATTTGGTTTAAGCTCTGTTATAAACTAGTTTGCCTGGTATACGATTCGATACCCAAATTTATTTGCTAAGATTCGACTATGGCGCTCCGGCCGTCTCGAATAGGCTTCAGCCCAGCTCATTTAACTTCTTCTGAGCGAGGGTTTTACTTAGCAGGCTCTAGCCGAGACTGTTTGTAACCGCGGTTACCATACAGTCATCGGCATACCTATTTCTTTAAAGTTATACATATAAATTCTGAATGCGTATAATCTGTTGTTGTTAAGCTGCGCATGTGAATATTGTCATAGTGTTCTAGTGCTCCGACTCGGAGGTTCTTGCGAGCCCTTGGGGTTTAATGTGTGTATACACTCTTTTGTCTGTTGAATAAGGTAATATCTATCGGGTATATGTATACCGGTTTTGCGAGACTTACCAGTCCCGTCCTATATACTAAATGTCACAATGTTATAAGCATAATACATTTTCTTGCACATAGTGTCTGTTTTGTTCTTTTCGATTTTGTATGAAATAAAGTATTCTGCTTCTTTTCCGCGGCATGTAAATCTAAATAGGGTTTTATTACAGTTTCACCTCTGTTCATATTTCTTGCTGTCTCTGTAATAACAAAACTTATTTATTCAACTCCTCTACTGTTGTTTGTCTAAATGAGATATGCAAGGGTTTAATATTCGTTTATTCAGATTGCAATGTCTCGGTCTCTATCTAAAATGCAACAGCTATTGTTCTTTCCTATTTTCAGCTATGAATGACAGTCAAGCGGTTACACTGTACCAATCTTTCTAGCACAGAATAGTGTATCTTTTAGCATAAGACCACACCAGAGATAACTCAATAAATAAATGTACACATAGTAGGCCATACCTGTTCCTGTACAAACCTACTTGTATTGCTTGTCAATCCACCCGTCCGTAGGAAGAATTCTTCTTTGTCCTTCCACCCCCAAGCACTTGCAGGTCCTACTCGACCGCAATTACACTGGTCTCGCCAGTAAACGCTATCTGATCCTAACCAGACATAGCGTACACAGGAAAATTCTTTTCCTCTTATGCCATCTGATCCTAACCAGACATAGCATGAATATTTTCTTTTTTCTCTGCCATCTGATCCTAACCAGACTTGGCATTTTCCCCCTTTTTCCTCTGGGGTCTCAACTACCTCAAGGTAGTTAGGGTTCCAATGTAACTGATTCCTCAGTTACTAACCATGATTAATCATAACTCAGTTCAAATAGTACCAACACAATTGTCTTTCATTAACATAAAATTAATAACAGAATTATACATATTTTCCAAATAAAGTTTTTGTTCAATAATTACTTTCACTATTTACTAACATTAACTTTTCACAAGGGATGTTACAAGTGGGCTGGTTGGGAGGATAAAATCACAATCCCATTTGTTGGCCGACCTCCATTTGCTGGCCCAACTCCATGGCTGATTCTAATCAAGTAACTGCTATAAACCATTTATCTGCTTGACTGGTGTTTCACTGCGCCTAGAATTTAAATCACATACAAACCATCGATGACGCTCGTAACATAATCACTGGTTAAAACACGACGGTTTTCATTGATTGATTTTAAAAAGTAAATATATTGTATGTCAAATGGCTAGGAGAAAATGGCACGCAGAGGGTTTGAAAACATGGCCTTCAACTCAGCCTCTTTTTGACAATTAGGTAGGGGCTAACGTTCATCATGTAGAAATAAAAAGGGGCTGACACTGAAAATAGCTTAGGAGCAGCAATTATCTAAGGCTATATGCTTGGCATGAAATGAAAAGGTGCTGAAACTGAAAATAGCTTAGGAGCAGCAATTATCTCAGGCTCTATGCCTGGGATGAAATCTATACATGGAAAATGTGAACTAGGATTTTATGTGAAGTACATTCGTTCTTGGCTTATTCTTTTAATCAGTTGCCATGATATGAGATTCTTTTATTTATTCAATTTATAACTAAATTTTTTTTATATATAATATTTTTTTTATGGTTAATATTTATTTTATCTTAAAGTTAGTTTGTTATTAATTTTATTAGAGAATTTATTTATGCTATTTCATATCTTGATTTTATATTTGAGTTAAATATGGTCATTGATATATATGTTATACCTTGTTTTCTAGTTTGAGTATAAATGCCAAATTACTCTAATTTTTATTTTGCTATTATATAAAATTGGAGTATTATATAAAAGAAATAGTTAAAACATAAATGTCTTTATTTATTTATATAAATAGATTATTTCTTTACATATCTGTAATTAATGTTTTAGTTGATTATAAAATATATTTACATTTTCTTCTAAATTGTAAAAAAAAAAAAATTATCACTCCATTAAGGAATTATGAAAAATATTAGGAAACTATTAAGGAATTATGAAAAATATTAGGAAACTATTCACTGAGATTTGATCGGTTTAGCTTTTGATAAGATTATGTATTTGTAGAAAGTGATAGACCTTTCTCTTTAAGATATCATTACACATTTGACATCTTCCCATATATGGAGTCCTATCTTTATTATAATCTATTAACCCAATTCTTTCCAAAAATTGATTGGCATATAAATGATGAAAAATGATGCCTTGAGTGTATAATCAATCACATTTATGACATATGCCAAAGGCTTCATTTTCCATTATTGATACTTCAGTCAACTTTTGTAAAGCATTTGGCTTATCATATATCCTAATCAATAAATGACTGCAGATATTGGAGGATGCTAAATGTGTTTAATGACATCGTGCAAATATATAATCTCATAAGAAGGTGAATAGAGGATCTATTCTTGATAAATAATTTGAGAAAGTAGATCCTCAATAGAGTGGTTTTTTTTTGTTTTACAATCTATTAGAAAATAAAGAAAAAACTTGGCCATTTTTGACAAATAAATATTGAAATAAATCTTTGAATACTTATGGTGTGGAACATGTATAATATTATAAAGTCTTTTGAATACATTAAATATCAAATAATTTTTTAATTAAAAGTATGTAAAAAATTAATCTATTTAAGATAAATAAAGAAATGTTTAGCTTTTAACTATTAATTTTATATAATAATCATATTTTATTTAATTGAAAACTAAGAACTAGTATAATTTGATATTTATATTTAATTCACAAACTAATCTATGACATATATATCAATGGCCATATTCACAATTTGAATATAAAACCCATATATAAAATAGAAAATCATATTGACTGACAATGGAAAAAAAAAAATGGAAAAAGAAACTCTATTATAGATAATCAAAAAACCCTAAAATTAACCTAACATAAATATAAATATAAAATAAATATTACAACTCAAATAAATATTATATATATAATATTTTTAGCTATGAATTAAATGAATAAGGAAATGGCAAACCATAACAGCTGATTAAAAAAACAAACCAAGGTCAACGTTAACTCACATAAAAACACTCGTTCCCATTTTCCATGCCTAGATTTCATCCCACTCAAAAAGCCTGAAATAATTGCTGCTCTTAAGGTATTTTCAGTATCAGCTACTTTTTATTTCTAATGAATAAACACTCGGAATAGTTTTGAATGGTAACCCATACGAATTGGAACCAGAGGTCGAGATCAAAGCCGCGTTTTCAAACCCTTTGCGTCGAATTTTCATCTAGCCATTTCAGATACAAATTGTCTAGTTTAAAATCCATCAATGAAAACCTTCGTGTGAAAACCAGTGATTATATTACTCGTTGGCATCAATTATTTGTATGTCATTTAAATTGCGGGCAGAGTATTGATTTATATTATTATGTTTTATATTCTTAAGGGATATTGAGAGGATTGATTTAAAATAGGTATAGCTAATGGTTACAAGTAGAGTTACAAGTAGAGTTAGCTTATTAGGTGATTTATTGTGACATTATAAAATAAGGTATCCAGTTAATTTTCGTAAAATTTAGTTTCGAAGGACAAAAACATTAATATAACATTAAAAAAACTATATAAATAAATAAAGAAAAATAAAATTTGAAATGATATAAATAAAAAAGAAGCAACACAAATAAAAATAAGCTAGTACATGGAAATATAAATTAAATACCAATTAAAACCAATAAATTAGTATTTATAGTAATCAATTAAGTGGGAAGAAATAACATCTTTTAGATTTATGATTTAAGAAGTAGAATGAAGACATTAAATTGACATAAATTTTATGGAGATATTCTATACCTCATTTCTTAGTAAAAATGAAAAATAGAAAACAATTACAAAAAAGGAAAAAAGAAGAGACAAATATAAAAAAGGAAAAGAAATTATAAAAAAGTGCAATGGAAAATTAAAGAAACCTCAACCAAGCCTACCATAGAGATTAATGATAAAATCACTTGAAATTTCAAGTAACTCAAAGAAATAAATTCAATGGATGCTACTGGACAGCCCAATACTATATAAATGATGATTTTTTTTACATAAATAAAATAGAAAATTTAATTTCTTTTAAAATAAGCTACACATTTTGCATTTTTCTATAAAGAAAAAAAAATTATTGAAAATAAATATACACTAAAAGGTACAATGTCTGCTACAAAATAGTACTATATAAAAAGGAAAGAAAAAACAAAACAACCAAAAAATTATTAAGCCAATGCTATCTAGTAAGGAAAATATAAAGTCATTATTATTATAATAAAAATGCAAGAAAAACAAAAAGAAAATCAACAATTTCAAAATTACATCCAATAAAATAAAAGTGGTGTTATACATCATAAAAGAAATATACCAAAATAAAAAAATAGAAGTATAAATATAACTACATACTTACTTTCTAACCCAAAATCCTGAATAAATTTAAGAGATATTATTTCATAAACTCAACCTTAAGACAATCATTCCCAAGATTAGATATTTATTATTATGAAGGATTATAAGCACACAAATAAAAAAAGCTTGCCCCCTCAAACTCAAACTCAGTGGTCAAGTGTTCGATGGAGATCGTTTAAAATTCTAGATTTCTTCCTATTTTCAACGTACTAAATTATTTCTTTTATCCACCCACATGCAATATCATGGATCAATATTCTCTATATAAAGGCAAATTTCCTTTAAATCGGTTAAAGTCACCTAGATCCATCTTAACTCTAGATCTACCAACCTATGAGAGGGATCAAATCTCTTTGCATCTTAAGATATATCGATCTCAAGAGATTTGATCCCTCTGGAGGCTGGTGAGATAGAGTTAAGAGAGATCTAGGTTGGATCAAATCTCTTTGGATCTTTAGATATATCGATATCAAGAGATATGATCCCTCTGGAAGCTAGGGAGATAGAGTTAAGAGAGATCTAGGTTGGAACAAATCTCTCTGCGTCTTAAGATGTATCGATATCAAGAGATTTGATCCCTTTTGAAGCTGGGGAGATAGAGTTACGAGAGATCTAGGTTGGTTTAATTTCACACTTTAAATAGGCTACATTCCACATGAATACCATGGGTAATACCATGTATTCACACAAAACCGGAGCTCAAAAAGCACTGGTAACTTGACGAAGTCAAATTTACCTTAACTACTTAACAAGAATTAATAAAAAAATAATAATGTAGAAATTTACATTAACGTAGAGTTACTTTTTGACTGTTAAAATGTTTACATTATATTACATTAATATTTTTATTTATTTTGCATGTCAAAACATCGGTTATCAAAGCCTAAAAGATCGCCAGTGATAAATTATCTAAGACCAAGTTAACTTTACTTGTTGCAAGCCCATATGATAGAGATGTTATAATGTTAACCTAAACATTTGAATTTGGTCAAAAATAATTAAAAAATAAGAAGAAAAAATATAATAAAAAAATTAATTATGAAATTAATATTTATAAATCCATTTTAACTAGTTTAAAATTTAAAATAGACTTAGACTACTATATTTTCAAATCCAGTTACATTGAGATTTTTGTTGCCTAATGGACTTTAGATGGTCCTAAATCTATTTGCACCACTGAATTCAAACAATTTCATGGTCAGATTTTTTGAAAAAGAAAGATATCAAATTCTAACTAAAAATGACCATCCTAATAAAATTATCACTAATAAAAAAAACCCAAAATTATCACTAATAAAAGAAAAAACCAAAACATCCCTCATAGTTAAATTTGGATTTAGAATATACAAAACTAAAAAAATGAAATTAAAAACGTAAAGAAAGTAATGATATACATAACTACCCATTCTAGTGCTAATACAAACATCCCTCATAGTTAAATTTGGATTTAGAATATACAAAACTAAAAAAAATGAAATTAAAAACGTAAAGAAAGTAATGATATACATAACTACCCATTCTAGTGCTAATACAAACATCCCTCATAGTTAAATTTGGATTTAGAATATACAAAACTAAAAAAAATGAAACTAAAAACGTAAAGAAAGTAATGATATAACATAGACATCATCTAATATAATATGTAAAATTAAATGTAGTGCCTAGAAAAAAAATGTTTATTACTAAAAAAAATATAAAAAGATTTCCGTTGGCTCACTCATGCGAGATGCCAACGGAGTTCATCGCTACTTTTTCATCCAAAGAATGTCTCGCATGGTCCACCAAAAATTGAGCAAAACCACAACATAAAATAGAGGAGAAATCATACACAAGGTGTTAGAGATAATGGAGAATATCTTAGAATATTGAATTGGTTCATGGTCCCTCAGTATAGGAATTAGCTTCTATTCCCTAGGGTATGGTTCTAACTTCCTTAAATCTATGTTTTCTATATAATATATTATGTACATGGACAATGTAGAACGTTCTGCAGAGCCAGATTCTCTTGGTTCAGACTCTCTATCATGGAGCTGAACAGTTAATGTTTTTTATTAATTCAAACATCGCTTTTTAACATGGTATCAGAGCGACAGGGTAGAGAAACCTGTTCGTTGAGTGAAGGATTTGTTTGGCGCGCCTGAGGCGAAACTGTCGCATGGTTTGGGGGAAAAATCACATCAATCTCATTGTGAAGCTTCCCACATTTTATTTTGGACAACCGTTGCAAATCCCTGTTGGATAATTGCACTGACTATCGCGAATCCCTATTGACTAATCATGCCAATTGTGCAAGCAAAAAAAAGGGGTTGTGTCTTGGCAATGCCTGCTGAGAGAAGGTTGCGTGGAGGCCGAGGTCTACCGAGAGAAAGCTATGACGACCCTATATGTGGTCCGTCATAGGACTATCGTGGAGAGCGCGCAGTGTGGTGGAGACTTGCTTGAAGGCGGCGTGGCAAGAGCGTGCAGACTGCAACAAATTAGCTTTTTTGAAAATACCATAAATCGAACTTGCCGAGATCAGCAATTTCTGTCTTTGACACAGATCTGGGGTAGATCTAACAGATTTTTTTTTTTACCTATCATATTTTTTTTTTAATCGCCAAGATGAATAATCAAATGATTGAAGCATACTTGAATGAGCATAACAAGCCCGATGGCTCCAATTATGCAAATTGGAAATTCAAGATATAGACTCTACTATAAGTGCAGAGTGCTTGGACAATTTCAAATGGGGATGAGAAAAATCCAGCAGCTCGATCAACATCGATCCCAGATTGGGAGAAGCGAGAAGGTAAAGCAAGGACGCTGCTAAAGATGTCAGTGAAAGACTACATCATACCACATATCAGAGAATGTAAATCAGCAAGCAAAATTTGGGGAATATTGAAGGATTTATATGGGATCAGGGATACAAATCGTATTCTGTTCCGGAAGAGCAAGATCTTATCCCTGAAGATGGAGGAAAATGAAACAGTTGCTTCCTTCACGGTGAGGATCAAATATCTGAAGAACAAATTGGAAGACATTGGTTATATAGTTGCAGATAGAGATTTAGTAACCATTACCATGAATGGTGTGATCGATGACTACAAAATGTTTGTCACTGGGATAAACGCAAGAGAGAAAATCCCAAAGTTTGAAGAACCGATAGGAATATTAATGCAAAAAGAAAAAAGAAGATTGACTCTGAAGCCTCAGAGTGACAGTCTTGCATTGATGGCAAAAAAGAACTTCTTCAAAGGAAAAGGAAATCTGCAATAGTGAAATAGAGGAAACCCACAGAAAAGACCAAATCAAACTCAACGTATGCATCCAAATGGAAAGAACACTAAATTTAAATGTTTTTATTGCGAAAAACTTGGTCATATAGCTAAGGAGTGTTGTAAGAAGAAATATCATGAACAACAGTAGAAGATGAAATGACATGCAGGTCATCTCGCAAATGATAATCATGAACAAAACTTCAGATTGTTCATGGTAGATTTTGATGACAATGTTGATGCAGACATCTGGTATGTAGATTCGGGAGCATCTGCACATATGACAGGGAATAGAAAATGGTTTGAAGATTTTAAAGAAATCAAAGACGAAGCATAAATCTACCTAGGTGATGATAGAAGTCATCAGATCAAAGGGTATGGAAAATTTTCTATCATTTTACCTAATGGTACTATTCATAATGTCATGTATGTGTCTAGTGTAACAAAAAACTTCATTTCTATATCCATAATTACAGATCAAGATCTCAAAGTTGAATTTTTTAAATCTAAGTATTATATTAAAGATCTGTCAGATGGCATGAAGACTATTGCTATAGGAACTCGAATAGGAGGTCTGTACAAATTGGATATAAGATCAGCACCAGTTCGAGCTTTGACAGTTGCGAGTTTGACTATAGAAGAGTTGTGGCATCAGAGATTTGGTCATATCAACTACAATGATCTGCTATTACTTCAGAAAAAAGAAATGGTAAGAGATATTCCTATGTTCAAACAAGTGCATAATGATTGTTATGCCTGTACATTAGGAAATATGCACAAAGAGGAATTCCCTATTCCAGTAGAGCAGAAACAGAAAGACATACTTGAATTAGTGCACACAGATCTTTGTGGACCCATGTAAATAAAGTCATTAGGAGGTGCACTATATTTTTTACCATTTATTGATGACTGCATAAAGTTTTTTTGGGTATATTTTTTTAGTAAGAAAAGTCACACATTTGAATGCTTTAGGCAGTTCAGGAACATGATTGAAAAGAAAACAACGAAGCATATAAAAATTCTTCGCTCCGATTAAGGGGGAGAATACAGGAATGATGATCTTATCAAGTATTGTGAAGACCATGGGATATTACAGCAATTCACAGTACCCCATACTCTACAGCAGAATGGAGTAACGGAAAGAAAGAATAGAACATTGGTGGAATGTGCTAGGAGCATGTTGAAAGGTAAGGATCTTTTGAATGGTTTTTGGGATAAAGCATTGAATACTGTAGTTTATTTGAAAAATAGGAGTCCTACAAAGCGTCTTGAGTTTAAAACTTCTTGTGAAGCATTATATGGATTTACACCTGCAGTAAAACATTTAAGAGTGTTTGGGTCTAAAACATTTTCCCATATTCCAAAGGAAGACAAAAGAAAACTAGATTCAAAATCCATCAAATGTGCCTTTATAGGGTATTGTTCACAATATAAAGCTTATATATTATTTAATCCCTATACTCACAAGATTTTTTTAGTAGAGATGTCATATTCCATGAGCAGGATCATGAAGAATCTGATAAGTGCAATGAGGAATGGTATATTCCATTCTTGGTGGAAGAAGGAAGTGATGAATCAGGGGACGGAAATGAGCAGCAACAACAACAGCAACAGCAGGAGGAAGGAAAAGAAGGTGATGTAGCTCTCAAACCAAGTCTAGAAAATGGTGATCAAACAGGTTTTGAAGCTACCCCACCACTGGGGAGATCATGTAGGAAAGCTCAATTGCCAGCGAGATATAGGGAAAATGATTTCATAACTAGTATGATGAATGTAGTTGAACCTTCTAGTTATAAGGAAGCAAATAAATGCACTGAATGGAAAACAACTATGGAAAATGAATGTGAATCTATATTGGGAACAAAGCTTGGGAGCTAGTTGAACTTCGTAAAGGGAAACAAACCATAGGCTACAAATGGTTGTATAAAGCCAAGATTAATGCGGATGGAACCATAGAGAAACTAAAAGCTAGATTGGTAGCAAACAAGTATTCACAAAATGAAGGCATTGACTATGAATAAACCTTTTCCCTCGTAGCTAAACTAAATACCATCAGAATGTTAATTGCTTTAGCTACTATGAAACATTGGATGATTCACCAACTAGATGTAAATTCTACATTTTTAAATGGAGCATTGAAAGAGGAGGTTTATTTAGAGCAACCTGAGGTGTTTTTCTAGAAAGGGAAAGAACATTTAGTCTATAGATTAAATAAATCTCTATATGGACTAAAGCAAGCACTCAGGTCCTGGTATGAAAAGATTGTTCATTTTTGTACAACTTGATTACAAAATAAGTAAAAACGACCCTAATCTGTATACCATGAAAGATGAACAGGGGCGCATAGTGTTCATTTCTTTGTATGTAGATGATTTAATTTTACAGGTGATGTTATTGCTTTAATAAAAGAAATCAAGCAACAAATGTCACAGTTGTTCAAAATGAAAAACCTTGGTGAATTAAGATATTGTTTGGGTCTTGAGATTTGGAGAGATTCAGGACAAACTTTTCTATCCTAGGGTAAGTATGTCAAAGGTCTACTAGAAAGATTTAGAATGTATCAATGTCAGGTTGCAGCAGTACCATTACAATAGAAAATTAAACTTCAGAGTGAGGATGTCTCTAAAGAGGCAGATGCGACACTTTATAGATAGCTGGTTGGGAGCGTAATCTACCTTACCACTACTAGAACAAATTTGGCTTATGCAGTCAGTGTGCTAAGTCAATACATGTCCAAGCCACTAGAAAGTTATCGGAATGCAACAAAAAGTGTTTTGAGGTATCTACAAGGTACTATAGACTATGGTATTATTTATATTGATTCCTACGATGTTATATTAACATGATTTATAGATTCTGACTGGGTTGGAAATGTAGACGACTGCAGATCCATAATACGCTATGCATTTAGCATTGGATCTGGGGTGATTACATGGAGCAGCAAGAAACAGAACACAATTTCCTGTCTTCAGTGGAAGCAAAGTATCAAGCTATGGGTTTAGCAATGTGTGAGGCAGTTTGGTTGCAGAGGCTTCTCTAGGATGTTGGGGAAGAATAGAAAGATGCAACAACAATCAGATGCGATAATCAGAGTTCAATTAAAGTTGTTAATAATCCCATGTTTCACAAGAACACTAAACACATTTACACAATTCCACATTGCAAGGGAGAAAGTACAATCAAAACAAATCCATCTTGTATATTGTAATACATGTGATAAGACATTTTCACTAAGCCTCTTGGAAAAATTAACTTTGAAATGTTTAGGGAGATGTTAGGCATATTGGTAAAGCCCTTCTCCATTAAAGAAGAGTGTTAGAGATAAAGTAGAATATCTTAGAATAGTGAATTGTTTCAGGGTACCTCAGGATAGGATTTAGTTTCTATTTCCTAAAGTATGGTTCTAACTTCCCTAAATCCATGACTTCTATATAATGTGTGATATATATGAACAATGTAGAACATTCTGTAGAGCCAGAGTCTCGTGGTTTAGACTCTCTGTCATAGAGCTGACCAGTGAATGTTTTGTATTAGTTCAAACAACGCTTTTTAACACAAAGCACGACCCAATTTGAGAAGAAAGGAATTGGAGCAGAATGTACAGGCCAGAAATTACAATGAAAAAGTAAAGAGATTCCAACCAGATAAATTTTACAGGTCTTTGCTTTCTGCTTCCCAGGGTAAAAAAAAAAAAAAATGTTCCACGTTTTTGAGAAAGTGTGCTTAACACGTGTAGGGCTTAAAACTTAAACTCAGTTTACTTCCTTTCGATTAGTTTGATCAGCCGTATATAACTAAACATATATGAACAAATTTTATGATTTCGATTTGTGTGATTGTCCGCACAAATTCGAAGTTCTGAATTTCTGCAAATATTATGATGATTGGGCTGATAACGCAAATTATTGTCTTCATTGCATTAATAATGTCATTTCTGAAAGTTGTCTGGTTTCTCTCCAACACTAAGGATTGTGGTTTTTACTCGCTCATATTACAATATTGACTAAAGGTGATAATGTGAATATATGGTATAGTATTCCCACGCATTTTATGAAAAACAATGATGACTAGTTTTTAAAGATTTCATGGTTTTCAAAACTCCATCTCAACATGAATGTGAGAGATTGTAAAATCGTACTTTATCGAACTTTGTAGTTAGTTAGGTAAAGTATAAACTGATACTATTGGTTATTTTTAATTATAATTTAAGGGAAACAGAAATATTATCTATTTATTTAGAGGTTGTTAAAAAAATTTGAGTGGCTTGCAACTAGAATCAAATATAAATATATAATTAATACTACTGGATACATGTATATAGAATTCATGGAATAGTATGAAAATGATAAAATATTTATTAATTTCATATAGGGAAGGTAAAGTGTCATAGGATGGAGGAATTAAAGATACAAGAGGATGCATATTTAAAATTATTAAATTAAAAGAGAAAGATCTTCACTATCCACTTAAAATTCATAAAAGAAATAATGAGTATAGATTAACCTTTACACAAGAGTTTGGCCAATGAGGCAAATTCAAATTTGGATTAAGAATGGAAGCATTGGTGGTTGATTCATTAATGAATATGAATAAAAAATGGGAATAATCCAAATTTACATCTATATAAACTTATACGATTAACATCCTCTTAAGTATGCAATTAACAAAAATATATAATTTTTAACAAACCAATATCAACAACTCTTATAGTAGGATTTAATCATTCTAACTAACGAATCTCCCCATGAAAGTATTAAAATATCTAAAGAGAGTACTAAATGCAATTAGCATTGAAAATAAACAATTTGAACTATTTAGCTCCTCCTAAACTAGAAACAAAAGTGTAGGTTATGGTGGAGATATGGATTTCTCCAAAATTTGAAATAAGAAGAGGCAAGAAGTACATGCAATATTACTAGTATAAATTCATAGTAACTAACTCATGGGCAAAGCGGGGTCAAATCCCTTGAAGTGTGACCATTTTTTCAAGTTATACATTCTAAAAGGAAGTTTGACACACATAATTTTCTAAAAAAATCTTCTCACACATATGATAAATAGATAAGGTATTTGACTCTTAACATGCACTACTTGTCTATTCATGTTGAGCGTGGGAGGTATCACATAAACAACCCATAGTGAGAAGCATGCTTTGAAATGTTTTATCTGCAACATTTTTATTCTATTTTCAATGATATATATATATATATATCCAATTTATTCAAGTTCAACCATAAAATATTTTATTTGAAACAATTCTTTTCTTATTAATATTTTATTGAATCTTATTGATTTGCTTATCAACGGGCTCTTGGATGTTGGCATTGATGTCAACAAGGCCATGGTCATGGTCATACTTGTCATATGCATGTGTGATGGATGGTGAGTTGGTGGCCCTATTGGTTGGCATGTTGCATTGGCAGTGAGATAATTGTGTTGGAATTTATGTCAATTGTTGAGGTCATACACTTATGTCCACCTCATGATGATGCAGACTAGTGAACAATGGTGTGTGTCGATATGTGTTGGAATTGACGAGCTTGATGGTAGCATGATGGTCTTGGAGGAGTTGGCATCTGTTAGCAGGTGCATTGATGGACATGTCATGATGGTTTGTTGATGTTGCTATAGGTAGAAGAGGATGCTATATGTGATGCTCATATCTACATGTGATGGAGATTGTTCATGGCACACTAGTTGAGTTGTCAACTAGGTATTTATTAGGTCTTCATGTCTATGCCTACTAGGAGTCTTGCTTTAGAAGATATGATGGCTTGATGATGGTGCTACAAAGGTTGCAAAGGTGCTTCAGATGTGTTGCATATTGTTCATGGGTCTAATGGAGAGTGGAGGACTTGTTGACATACTTGCAAAACCTTGTTTATTGGCCCTTCTAGGTAAAATTTGAAGTGACACTTGGGAGGCATGTTTTATCTACTTGTAGAAGTTTCAAAGGCCATGCTATAGGTCTGGAGTCTAGTAGATATGTAGGGGAAGGTGATCCAATAGGTGGAAGAGGTTCTGGACTAAATAATTGATGTTTTTGTTGAGCCTAAGCCCCAGTCACATGCTTAGAGACCTATGGGAGCGGTAGGAATGCTCTAGTCACATGAAGACTAGCATAATGGAGCAATTATAGCCCCAGTAAATTGCAGGCATTGTCAAGGGAGCGACAAAGGTATTTCCAATATTTCCTCCATATTCCACAGACTGTTCAGAATAAAATTTGATTGAAAATTCCTTGAGCATTCCAAAAAAGGTGATAAAGGTAACAAATAGTTTGAAAAGGTCCTCTGATGATGTGAATGTATTTGGTGCACTAGTAGTGACCTTAGTAGATTGATTTGGTCCAATTTTTCACCTTTGATCCTAGCCCCAAGCTCAATTTCACCCTACATGTTTTATTTACTTGATTTTGGAGACATGGTATGGTTGATTGAGTTAAGGATGTATGCTGGAGAGTGAGAAGGGACCAAAGAAGGAGTTTATGCTTTATACCTTTACTAGAGCCTAAATTCTTTAGTCCACGAGTGGTAATGACTAAGTAATATCCATATTTGAAGCACGTTTGAGAATAGATCATAATTGAAGCTCCCAGTGGAGTGGTTGATTGGATAGTTTATCTATGCTACTAGATAGAGTTTTTATGGAGAGACTCACACTTTCTTTTGCACCAACTGCTTTTACTTTTGGTGCATATCCTTAGTGTTTCTATGTTGTTAATGAGTATTCATTAGTTACATTCCGATGTGATGGTTTGATATCATATTTTTTGTGGCCACAATTTTCTATTGGAGAGCATGTATTTTGCACATTTGTTTTATTTATATTTGATGATGAGATCTTGTTGCTGAGAGAAGGTATGCAAAGAGGATTTCTTGTCGAGCATAGTGTGTTGAGATAAAGTTTCAAAATACATGAAAGGAGGTTTGTGTAGTGGTAGAGGAAAAGTGATTTCATAAGAGAGGAGCAGAGATAGCAAAGATTTAGCAAAGGAACACATTTCTCATCTAATGGCGGTTGGATAGTTTGGAAGAAACTAGGTGAGGTTAATTGGTCATGGTCATGACCAAAAGATCAGAATTTGTAGGAGTCTATTGATAGTTTAGGAGTAACTGAGTGAGGATCATTGATCGTGGTGGCCTTCAGCGGATGATAGTCCGTAGCTCCGTAGAGAGCAGAATCTTACAACTCATCAATATTATCGGGTCTCTTAGCCAATGGTGGTTGGGATGTTGTATATGAGGTTGAGTCTCCATGCTGATGGGAGACAACAAGTTATGTAAAATATCAATTTCTTAACTAATATAAATCCAGAACAAAGCAGTAGCAACAAGGGTGGTTTTTTTCCCGATGAAGGGTTTTCCACCAGACATATTGTGTCTCTTGTGTGATGCTCTTTGTGATCATGTTTTGATTCTTTTCTATTAGTATATGCTGCATATGTTTTTAAATATTTATCTTTTAAATTCACATGATATATGTTAAGTTGCTAATAAGTGTGTGATTTAGTTAAACTAATACAAGGAAAAATTTGGTAATAAGTAATACTACTAATTCAACCCCCATCTTAGTAGTTCTCAAAGGTTTCCAACATTAGATCAATGCTAATCGAGTGTTATGTTAAGGATCTCCTTGATGCAAAGTTGGTGGTTTAGTTCCTTGCCCGACCAGGGTGATATATTAGAGATGTTGAGGATGTAGTCTTGCCAAGTTTACAAAAAAAAAATACTACGGCCTTGTTTATATATCATTTAAAATTTATTTATATTAAATAAATGATTTTTGATGTTGAATTATTTTATTTATGGCCTACATTTTAAAAATACAAAAAAAAAAACTTATTTTTTTATCAAGAATGTTTTTACCTTTAATTATTTTCTACACATACATTTCATATCTAGATATAATTTTTCTTAAATATTATATTTTTACTATTTTATATTTTATTTCATATTCTCACACACACATGAAAAAAACAAGAATGAATTAAAAAAACATCCATGATGACGATTGAAGGCATCACACATGCCTCTAATACTTGACATAAAAAGTATATATGTGTAAGATTTTTCTTTTTCCTTTTACTTTCAATTAGTATTACTCTCTCTATCTATAAAGTTCATATAAATTTTATGTAAGGTAGACCTTGATATTTTATTTATGATTCACTTTGAAACAATTTCTTGTTTCATACTCTTTTTCAAATGCCAAATATAGACTCCATGTGGAATGCCAGAGTAATTATACATATCCATATTTATTGTAGAAAACAATAAAATTCCCATCAAAGTATAAAGTCTCTAAGGATAGAGAGGATAGAAACAAATAAAAATTATTGTAAGTTCTCTATTGTATAGGAAATAATATGAAGAAGATAATAATATTTTGGTCAAGCGACTACTAAGAGTGCCAACCTTGTTGGTAAGGAATTAACTTTTTTAATGTCGACAGAGAAGATATAAAAAAAAATTTTTTTTTGAAAAGTGGATAAATTCAACAAATTAAAATAGGAGACTTTGGTGAAACAAACCTATACCGGAAAAAAGAGGGAAGAGCGGGAAATTGGAAAACTAGGGTTGAGAGTTTCTGTGTGCGTTATTCTCCATGGATGGTGGTTGAGGAGGGAGCTCCACTCTGTCCTTCAGAGAGGTAGTGGTTAACAAGGACAAGACTCCCCAGAACTAGGCAGAGGTAACAAGATGGAAGAAGGAAAAAATAGGGAAGAGGAAATAGAATGTAGCAAGAAGAAGGAGAATGAAGGCACAAAAGACAAGGAGGAAAATGACAAAAAACAGGGAACAAAAGACAGGAAACAAAAGGGACCATGCAAACCTAAAGCTAAAATCACTCCCAGAGTAATCTTAAATAATCGAGAGCTACAGGCCCATAGGGAGCACATGCAGACTTATGCAATCATAAGCAAATTCATGGGGCTCTGGCCCACCGAAAAGGCTTTAAAAACATGGATAAGATACCTTTGGAAACCTAAAGGAAGCATCGATCTTCATCTAGGATCCAAGGGTTTTTCACTGTGGTGTTTGCAAACATTGAGGACAAAGATAAAGTGTTTGAAGGTGGGCCCTACTTCTATGTAGCACCAGAGCTCTACATGCGGCCATGGATGATGAACTTCCTGCCGGAGCGGGAAACCTTTACCTCAGTCCCCGTTTGGGTAAGACTCTATTCGCTACCTCTGGATTACTAGCAAATAGAATTAGCCATAGGCAATAAATTAGGGAGGTATGTCAAAACTTCTGAAGCTACAAGAAGGGGTAAATACACCTCCTTTGCCAAGATCTATGTAGAGATGGACCTATCTGGAGCACTTCTGGACGAGGTCATACTGGAGGTTAATGATGAGGAATGGGTGTAGACTGTCGACTACAAGCATATTCCATTTAGATGTTGAAAATGTCATGAACATGGACACCTTCTTAGAGACTGCCCTCTTAGCAAGGTAGAGAAAAAAAGCAAACCTAACACAATGAAAGAAACAGATGGATTTCACAAGGTAGCTCACAAAGGAAAAAATGGAAAGAAAGGGCCAATTCAACACCCAAGAGTTGACCAAAAAGGGAGGCCGAATCAATTCCATGTTCTTGAAGAGGAGGAAGATACGCCAGCTGAAAATCAAGTAATGAAGGAGGGATATGATAAGCAGGAAAAGGAAGAAGAACATGATCAGGCACAGGTAAAGGAAAAACAGAAAGGGATAATGATGAGTGAATCTAAGATGGATATGGGTCAAGAAATGACTTAGAGCGATATGGAACTGGAGGATAATGAGTTACAAGAGATTCTTGACAGAGACAACCTAGATCTAGAAGGGTTCTTGAGCAAGGGAACAACGGGGGGGTTAGAATCTCTACCACAAGAAGAATGCAATCAAATAAAGCAGCTATTCTTATGGAAAACACAGAAAAAGAGCTTGGTAGAAGATAACAGTAGTGAAAGACCGGGAAATCATGGAATGAAAGCAGTAAAATCAACTCCAGTATTAGCTCCAAGCAACCTGGGGAAAAAAGGGGCAGAAAAATGCAGAACGAGCTTTTAATGGAATGTGGAAAGCTCATGATAGACTCAGGTAGGATGAAAGATCTAACCAGTTACACCTTTACCAATTTGTAATTATGAAGTTTACAACTTGGAACGTAAGAGATCTAGGAAGCAAAAGAAAATAGAGAATGCTGAATAATAGAATGAAACAGGTAGCTCCGGATATAATTTTTGTCCAAGAAACAAAATGCTCTGTTCAAAAAATAATACAAATCCATAGTAGGTGGCTCAGTAGATATGAGTTTATAGAAGTCAAAGAAGAAAATAAAGCAAGGGGTATCCTCATCCTCTGGAACCCCCAAAAAATAGGTATTATTGATGCAGAGGCATTAAGAAATTATCTATCAATTGTTATAAAGCCTGTAGGAGACAAGGACACTATCTTGTAATGAATGTTTACGGCCCTCAAAGGTTAGATGAAAAAATCAAGTTTATTGATTCCTTAGGGGACCTTCAGAGTAGATTCGCAGGGTTACTGTGGGTTATAGGAGGAGATTTCAACATGATCAGATCTCTCTCGGAGAAAAAAGAAGGGACAAGAGCACTAAACAAAGATTCCTCATCTTTCCATTGTTTTTCAGAAAACATGACGCTGGTGGACATTGAGACAAACAATGGTAATTGCACATGGAACAACAAAAGAGGAGGGGATTCCTAGGTAGCTTCCACGCTAGACAGATTCATGATCTCTAAAGAGCTCCTGCTTCTAGACAAGGAACTAATTGTTGATATTCTTCCTTTTGGAGGCTCAGATCAATGGCAAATTCAAATGGAGATCAAGGGCATTTGCACCCCAAGAAACAAATCGTTCAGGTTTGAAAATATGTGGCTTTCACACCCAGGTTTCATCAGTTACATTGGTAAATGGTGGGCTAAAGACCTACAGATTCAAGGATCATCTATGTTCCTGCTACATAAAAGATTAAAACACATCAAGCAGAAGCTAAAGGAATGGAACCAGAAGGAATTTGGCAATATTTTCACAAGTAAAAAAATTGTGGAAATCAAAATCCTAGAGCTCAATCAAGTTTTGATGAAGAATGGCTTTGACAAAGACAAAATGATCAAGCAGATAAATACCACCAAGAATGGGAAAGTCTGTGCAAGCAAGAAGAAATTTTTTGGAAACAAAAATATAGAGTTCTATGGCTAAAAGAAGGAGAACACAATACTAAATTTTTCCACAGATCTACCATTGCGAACAGAACTCACAACAGATTCTCTTAGATCAAGGACGAGAATGGCCAAATCCATCAAGCCCATGAGGAGAGAGAAGCAGTGTTAGTAAATCATTTTCAGGACATTGCCAAGGAAAACTTTTCAGGAAGAGATCCTTTCATTAAGAATTTAATTAAACACATACCTAAATTGGTATCCAGAGAGGATAATGGTAATCTCAACAGACCTGTAACTAAAAGGACATCAGTGAGGTCCTCAAGGTAATGCAAAATGGCAAGGCACCAGGCCCGGATGGATTTAATTTGGATTTCTTCAAATCCTGCTGGAGTATTGTTAAAAGGGATATTGTAGAGATAGTAGAAGACTCCAGGTGGAACAAGACCATTTTGAAAGCTCTCAATACTTCCTTTATTGCCCTTATTCCAAAACAATATAATGCTCAAACACTAGAGAAATATAGCCCCATCACCTTATGCAATGTTGTCTACGAAATAATCTCCAAGGTGTTGGCCAATAGACTCAAACCCCTGCTACCCACACTTATCTTAGGGGAGCAAACAGGGTATGTTGAAGGAAGACAAATTCTGGACAACATAATTCAAGCTCACGAGGTGATTCACTCATTAACTGGCAACAAGAGAGCGGGAATGATCATGCAATTGGATATAACCAAAGCATACGACAAAGTGAATTAGATATACATAAAAAAAGTGCTCACAGCATTTGGTTTTGATCATAATTGGGTGAGATGGGTCATGGACCTTGTAACTTCGTCCAGCTTTTCAACTTTAGTGAATGGCTCTCCTTTTGAGCTTTTTCTCACTTCTAGGGGTCTAAGACAGGGAGATCCGCTCTCTCCCTTTCTCTTCATCCTCATGATGGAAGGGTTGGGGTGGTCCATCAAGCATGCAAGAGTAACAAGAAGAATTCAAGGTCTCCAACTTACAGAGAATGGGAAAGTTCTAACTCGTTAACAGTTTGTAGATGATACCATGTTATAGGGAATTCCTACTGTCAAAGAAGCACTTGCTTACAAACATATTTTGGACGACTTCGTGAAAGCCACAGGTATGGAAGTTAACCTTACCAAATCAAAAGTTATTTTCTTCAACACTCATATTGCCATCCAGAGAAATGTCTCTAGAATTTTAGGCTTTTAAAGAGAATCTCTTCCCCCCAAGTATTTGGGAGTTCCAGTTATAGCTAAACCCTGACACAAGAGTATATCGGATCCATTAATAAATAAAATGCAAGACAAGGTCAAGAATTGGACAAACAGATCTTTAAATTTAGCTGGTAGACTGGTTCTTACTAAAGCATTTCTCCATGCTATCCCAATCTTCATGGTATCAACCCTCCCAGCTCCAATAGGAGTCTTGCAGCAATTTCAGAATATTCAACGAGACTTTTTTGTGGGGCAAAGAAGAAACTAGGAAAAAATGGGCTTTAGTCTGTTGGGAGAAGGTCTACAAACCCAAGGACCAAGGAGGCCTGGGTTTAGACAACCCAGAGATTCTCAACAAGGCTCTAGGTGCCAAACTTTGGTGGAGGTGGGTTAAGGATCCTAAAGCTCAATGAGCAAGCACATGGAAGAAAAAATATGCCAATGCTTGGCTGGACTCAGATATCATACGTATGACAGGAATAGTGAAAGGCTCCCCCGTATGGAACAAGGCCTAGGAGAATAGAGAAGTGGTGCAAAAAAACAGTTTCTGGGAAATCAGAGAGGGAGATCTAGCTCTTTTTTGGGAAGACAAATGGCAACAGGAACCAAATCTACTAAATTAATAATTTTTAGGCCTCAAGCAAGAGACTGACAATGAAGGATTAGTAAAAGTGAAAGACTTTTGGGAGAACTCACATAATGCAGGAAAGAGGAAAATTTGGAAAGAAATTTAGGGCAGAGAGGACAAAAGCCCCTGTTGGGAGAAGGTCTACAAACCCAAGGACCAAGGAGGCCTGGGTTTAGACAACCCAGAGATTCTCAACAAGGCTCTAGGTGCCAAACTTTGGTGGAGGTGGGTTAAGGATCCTAAAGCTCAATGAGCAAGCACATGGAAGAAAAAATATGCCAATGCTTGGCTGGACTTAGATATCATACGTATGACAGGAATAGTGAAAGGCTCCCCCATATGGAACAAGGCCTAGGAGAATAGAGAAGTGGTGCAAAAAAACAGTTTCTGGGAAATCAGAGAGGGAGATCTAGCTCTTTTTTGGGAAGACAAATGGCAACAGGAACCAAATCTACTAAATTAATAATTTTTAGGCCTCAAGCAAGACACTGACAATGAAGGATTAGTAAAAGTGAAAGACTTTTGGGAGAACTCACATAATGCAGGAAAGAGGAAAATTTGGAAAGAAATTTAGGGCAGAGAGGACAAAAGCCCCAACAGTAAAGCAGAATCCCTCAAGAGACTATTGGATCAGAGAATAATTTTAGTAATGGAAGGGAAGGACCAACTGAGATGGGGTAACAACAAAGAGGGAAACTCTAATATCAAGGAATCTAAAGGTTTCCTCCTTGATATGGAGCCCCAAGCTCCGAATAAAACTTGGCAGAAGCTTTGGAAACACAAAGGCTGGATGCAAATCAAACTTTTCATGTGGTTAGTTCACCACAGGGAAATTTTAACCTGGGAAAACCTTAAAAAAAGGGGCATGCTGGGACCCTCCAGATGTCAACTCTGTGAGACCTAGGAGGAGACTATGGAGCATCTTCTCAACAACTACATTTTCTCTTACAGGATATGGGAATTTTTTACCAACATCTTCAAACAGTCTGATAGAGACAAAGAAACTATTTCCGACACTCTAAACAACTGGAGGAGTAATTTTTTAGATAATGAAATTCTCAACTGTGTCTGGAATCTTCTGTCGAGTTTCATCATTTGGAATGTGTGGAAGGGAAGGGACAAAAGAATATTCAAAGAGGAAAAGTCCTCCCCACTTAGCTTGGTGGAGATGATCGTAAAACAACTAAAGGAGACAGTGGGCCCCACGGTTAGGACTCTCCACAAAAATCCTCCCTCAATTGGAGAGTTAAGAATCCTCCAGCTGTTAGACTTACAGGGGCTTATTCCTCAAGGTCTACATAGGATAACAAGCATGAGAGGAAAGGTGGAGGAATTCTGGCATCTCCCCCCCCCCCCCGAAGGTTTTTTAAAGTACAACATTGATGGAGCTTCCGAAGGCAACACGGGAGATGCTTGTTTTGGGGGAGTTCCAACAGATGATACAAGCAGTATAATCTCCCTTTTCCATGGTCACTTAGGAGAAGCCACTAACAACATGGCAGAACTAATGGCTTTGGAACAATGATTAGAATTTTTGATACAGAGCAATTGCCAAAAGTCATAATAGAAGTGGATTCAGAGTTAGTCATAAATGCGGCCAAGAGATTTAGTAATGAAATAGGGCTGGAAAAGGTCACAAAACATTGGAGGTTAACTAGAGTCCTTCAGAGAATTCAAGTGCATCTACAGGAACTTCGTACTCTTAGATTTATTCATGTGAGGAGAAAGGCCAACAAATTGGCTGACATTCTAGCCAACCAAGGTGTTAGCAGCAAGGACAGCGTAGTCTTAAGGAGGTGGAACACAATGGTGCAGAGTAACCTGAAAAAACTCTACCATTACCAGGCGGAAGAGGACAAAGAAGAGTACAGATGTAAAATGACAGAACCAAATTAGTAATGTCAGTGGTCAGAGGGCTACACCAAGTGGGACAAAAAGATGCATAATGAAAGGTAAGCCAAGGTTAGAGGTAAAGTGGACCATGATCAAGACTATTCTCAATGACAAGCGTCAAAGCTTCTCGGAGTGTAGAAAGCAGCATCAGAAAATTCCGCATCATCCTAATTTTTCAATGACGGATATCAAAACTGCCTCTCGGTGGTTTCGCAACGATTGCACCGCTCTTAGGTTAAAAGGGGTTTTAGATTTTTCGCAGCGATGCCATAGAAATCATGCCACATGGTGGAGTGCCCTTTACAATAACCAGTTTCCCCGCACCCTAAAGGTCAACTACTTCGGGGGTGTGATTTTCTACTCTGTCGTTCGATGGTGCATTGTAAATCAACACTCAGGATCCATCGAGTAGTTTGGTAGGGCCCGGGGGTTTGGTGGGGTAGGCGGTTTCGTAGCAATCGCACCGTTTTTTTGTTAAAAGTGGTTTTTGTTTATTGGCAGCGATGCCATAGCTAACATGACACATGGTGGAGGGGCCGGTCCTAAAACCACTCTCCCCGCGCCCTAAAGGTTGACGACTTTGGGCGCGCGGTTTGTGGCTCAGCCATCCGATGTTAGTTTGCCGGAGATCAGGCCTATGTTTTGAATGGTTCAGCCAAAAGTATGTAATGAAAGATTTTGTTGTTTGTTGTACCACGGTGATTCTTTTCTTTGGCATCATGCCCTTTGTTTCCCTGTCACCACTTGGTGTGCAGGGTTCTTGTATATTCTGTAAATTTATTCTCGATATTATGAAATAGAAGGAACTACTCTTGCTTTAGCAAAAAAAGAAACAAACCTATGTTCATACACATGGTGCATGTATAATTTATAATATAATGAGGAGGAGAGTGTATACTATGATGAAGGCTAGGGATATAAGCGGGAAATTAAATAACATGCTCTGTAACCATCTGATATCTTGAAAAAACAAAAAAAATCATATTTTAAGAAAATTATAGATTTTTCAATCTCCAGACTCCATCTTAGTTTCCATGGTAGACACCACATCGCCCTACATGTTGAATTCTTGGAAATTTATGCCAGATCATCCAAACCAATCCTCCATGCAACATCAACAATGACACATTGTCCTACAACATCGCTCTCCATGTCATCATAGCACTTCATACCTAAGGTTACCAATAATGCCAGGGTTTATCATACATGGCTACACATGCTCCCCATGCATCCTAGCCTATTGGAATCCATATTTACGTATTTAGATTCTCACCTAATTGTAAGCCTATGATGATTTCCACACTTTGGATATATTATGTAACTCTACAACTAGGGTTATGATAGGTAGGTTTCCTTCTCTTCATAGTTCTAACCATGTTGTTCCTTTGACATATCAATTTTTCTTTTGTGTGGATTTTAAATAAATCCCAAATACAATTATTTTAATAAATCTAGACATCCCAAAACTCTTTCTAAGATTCAAAATGGAAAATTCTAAACCTTCTTTTACAAAAATAGTAACAGGTACAAAGTTAATTAAGGGTGATGAAGGATTAGATGTCAATCGAACTTTGTTCAAAAGAATGGTTGTAAGCCTTATGTATCTGACAACTACAAGACTAGATGTTATGTAAGGCTTTAATCAAATTTCTAAATTTATGGAGTCTCCAAAAGACTCACTTTGGAAACATGGAAATGTGTTTTTGAGATACATAGTAGGAACTACAAATTTTGTCATATTTTATGCAGGCACAAAGAAGAAAGACTTGGTCGGATATACTGATAGTGATTTTACAGGAATTTTGGATGATAGGAAAATAACATTTGGTTATTTGCTTCATCTTGGTTCAAGTTTTATATCATGAGCATCTAAGGAGCAACGTATTGCGATATTATCATAAGAAGAAGAAAAATATGTAGCATCAACATCGGCAACATGTCAACAGTATAGTTATGAAGAGTTTTGGATTGACATCAACATAGACAAGAAGGATCAACAACAATCTTTTGTGGCAACACCTCAACCATTTCACTATCAAAGCATAGTGTGCTTCATCAAAATATCAAACCTATTGGGATAGGATATGATTTTGTTAGAGAAATTGTGAGAAATAGAGAAGTTTATTTAGAGCCTTGCAAATTGAGTGATCAATTTGCTGATATATTCACTAATCCATTGGCAAAAGATGTATTTGAGTTTCATAGAGGAAAATAGAGTGTTGTAAGCCTAGATGAGACTTAGACCAATAAGCATGTTTTAGTTATGATGATTGATGTCTTAGTTTAGCAGTCATAATTAAGGGTGATTTGTTGCGTGTGGAGCCTGATTACCCTCTTTACTCAAAGGTATCACTGCATTGGACTCCAGTTCACAATGTAGCGGTAACATCGTCGGTAACATTTGTGATGGAAGGAGGGTCCAGGGGGGCAGTTGTGATCTCTTGGAGCCCCCCCTAGTGGGGAATTGCGACAGCACCCCCGAAGCTAAAAATAGATGTAAAATTGCCTTGTAAAATTTTGTAATTTCATATTCAATCTGGGCCATTCTGTTATGAAACCAACTCATGAAAAGATAGAAAAGATAGATCAATGCCTTAGAATTCAGCCTCTTCGAGGGGGAAACCTCCTTTACATTACACAAATGAACAATTCTTGGATGATTCAAATGACAAAACCTCCTTTCTATATATAGGAGTCTAACGGATCACAATATAACCAAGCCGACCTAACAATAATAATATAAAGGCACAAAAATAACAATAGGGAGATTCTATGGGGCACAATAATAACAATATGGGGACAATAGGGGCACAACAATATTAATAAGGGATACAACTACAATATTAATGGGGGCATCACTACTATTATAGGGACCTAACATGCCTCTATCCTTCAAAAAAGTGTTGTCCTCAATGCTTGAGTAGTTGTGGATGCTTTTGTATAAAATTATCATCCTCCCATGTGGAATCTTCAGCGGATAAGTTCTTCCACTTGATGAGATACTCTAAAATGGATCAAGTTTGTAGTTGTCGAGTTCTTGTTTCTATGACTGCTTCTGGTTCCAATATAATTTTTCCTTCCTCGTCAAGTTCTGGCAATATTGTTTGAACTGGGAGTTTGTCGCCTATAACCTTCTTTAAACATGAAACATGGAAAACTAGGTGCACTCAAGAAGCTGCAGGAAGCTCCAATTTGTATGCCATGGTACCAATCTTTTGCAACACCTTGTATGTAGCATAATACTTTGGTGACAATTTGTTATCCTTCTTAGCTTGCTTGAGGGACATTTGTTTATATGGTTGTAGCCGTAAGAATACCCAATCACCTACATCAAAACTTCTTTCATTGCGATGTTGATCTGCATGTTGTTTCATTCTATTCTATGCCAACACGAGGTTATCCTTTAAGAGTTGGAGAACTTGTTGTTGATGCTCGATGTGATGTTCCACTACTTGAACCATAGAATTTTCTTTTAGATATGATGTGATGGATGGTGGCTGATATCCATAAAGTGCCTTAAATGGGGTCATTTTTGTTGCAGTGTGGAAGGAAGTGTTATACCACCATTCAGCCAGAGGCGACCATTTGACCCATTGTGTCTGTTTATCAGATACAAAGAAACGAAGATATCCTTCCAAACATTTGTTTACTATCTTCATTTTCCCATCAGATTGCAGATGATAAGATGAGCTATGAGCTAACTAAGTACCAAGATAAGAAAATAACTCTATCCAAAAATTTCCTGTAAAAATGGGATCTCTATCACTTACAATAATCTTTGGGTTTCCATGTAGCTTTTGAATTGTTTCCATAAATGCCGTAGAAACTGTATTGGCTTTAAATGGATGTGATAATACACAAAAGTGTGCATACTTGGTAAGTCTGTCAGCTACCACCATGATGACACTCTTTCCCTCAGACTTGGGTAAGCATGTGATAAAATCCATTGAAACCTCCTCCCAACGTTGGATTGGAATGGATAAAGGTTGTAATAGACCTAGTATCTTAATTGTTTTAGCTTTATTTTGTTGGCATACCAAACATTCCGCCAAAAACTTTTGAATATATGATTTAAGGCCATCCCAAAAAAATTCCTTCTTAACCTTATGGTAAGTTTTTAAAAATCCTTAGTGCCCTCCTAAGGGAGAAGCATGCAATTCTAGAAGAATCTTTTGTTTGATTTGGGAATTCTTACAGAGGTATAAGCGATCTTTGTACCATCACGGATCATTTTTCCAACTACATGTATCAGATGTACTGGAATCTTGTTGTAACTTTCAAATAATTTCCCACACCTCTTCATCATTCTTCCATTCCTCCCTTGCTTCGTTTATCCAATCTGGTTGGATAATAGAAATGACGCACAACAATGCTTCCACATCCTCATCCTTTCCTGAGAGTGCATCTGCCACAACATTCTTCTTCCCTATTTTGTATATGATTTCAAAGTCATAACCCAACATATTTGTGACCCATTTTTGTTGTTATTCAGAGGATAATATTTGTTTTAAAAAGTATTTAAGGCTATCATGATCCATTTTGACCTTGAAGTGTCTTCTCATTACGTAGGGTTGTCATTTCTTAAGTGCATGTAGTATTGCCAAAATTTCCTTCTCATAAACAGCTTTGTGTAAATACTTTCCCTTGATTGGATGACTTTCAAAAGCAAGGTATCTTTCATCTTGCATTAAAACAGCACCAATTCCATATCCGGAAGCATCACATTCCACAATAAAGGATTTTGTGAAGTCTAGTGTAGCTAAGACCGGTGCTTGGCACATTGCGTCTTTAAGATATTCGAAGGCCTTTGTTTCTTCTGGAGTCCATGAAAATGCATCTTTCTTCAAAAATGTCATTAGAAGTGCTACTATTTTCCCATAACTCTTAACAAACTTGTGATAATACCCTGTCAACCCGAGAAATCCTCGTAAATGCTTTATGGATGTGGGGATTTCCCATTCCTTAATGGCTTTAATTTTGCTATGGTCTACCATAACTCCTCCATGAGATACAATATGACCTAGATATTCCACCTCTTGTACTCCAAAGAAACATTTGGATCTTTTTGCATATAATTGTTTCTCCTCCAATAAATGTAGCACCTTGTCAACATGTTCAACATGATCCTTCTAAGACTTGTTGTAGATTAGTATATCATCAAAAAATACTAACACAAATTTTCTAAGGAAGGGTTTGAAAATGGAATTCATCAAACCTTGAAATGTAGAAGGTGCATTGGTAAGGCCAAAAGCCATGACCAAAAACTCATAGTGACCCTCATGAGTTCTAAATGTTGTTTTCGAAATGTCTTGAGCCTTCATTATAATTTTGTGATATCCTAAACGAAGATCTAACTTGGTGAAGTAAATTGATCCATGCAATTCATCCAATAATTCATCAATGAGAGGAATGGGAAAATTATCTTTAATAGTGAGCTTGTTGAGCTCCCTATAATCCGGACACATGCGCCATGATCCGTCCTTCTTGTGCACCAATACTACTGGAGTAGAGAAAGAACTTTGGTTAGGTTGAATTATACCAGCCTCAAACATTTCTGCAACCATACATTCAATTTCACTCTTTTGGGCATAAGGATATCTATACAGCCTGATGTTCGAAGGAACACTTTCTGGAATCAAATGAATAGCATGATCATGATCACGAATAGGTGGGAGACCTTTGGGAGTCTCAAATACCTTTGAATGATTGTCCAAGACTTTTTGGAGATCTGGAGAAATAGATGATTTCGATGTGGAAACATCTAGCGAACATAATTATGCAATTACACCTTGTTGTTCCCTTTTTAGAAGCCTTTTCATACTGTTAGAGCTTATTATCTTTCCCGGTTTCCCTACAATACCCCTTAATTCAACTTCCTTTGCTTTCGCATAAAATTTCATGAAAATTTCTTGAAAGTTAAAAGCTATTGTACCCAAGGATTGTAGCCATTGGACTACTAGTACAACATCAGCACCTCCCATTGGAATGGAAAGCATTGGGCTTTTTAATACATATTCTCCCATCGATAGCTTGATATGATGGCACTTTCCAGAGCAATTTATCATTCCTCCATTTGCAACCATCACTTGACAGTCTGGTGCCGGATATAGGGAGCAATTCAATTCTTTTGCTATCTTAAAATGAATAAAATTGTGGGTACTTCCTGAATCAATCAACATTATTACCTTTTTCTTCTTGATTTGTCCTTCTATCATGATGGATTGAGGAGTGGTAATTCCAACCAATGCATTACAAGATATGGTCAGATTCATTTCTTCTTCCTCTTCACAATCTATGTAGAATAATTTCTTCTCAGCATACTTATGAGCTTTAGTGTATTTGCTATCACAACTGTAACAAAACCCTTTTGCTCTTTTTTCTTCCAATTGTTGTGGTGTCAACCTTATAGGTTGTAGAAGGCTAGGGGCAACAACACTTCCATCTTTGTAGTTGTGAGTGGTATGCTTCTTGGTTGCCATAATTTTGTTTTCTATTTTTCTTGCTAACCTGAATGCCTTCTCTAATGAATCAGGTTGCCAAAGGCGAACATCATGTTGGATATTATCCTTTAAAGTCCCTATGAACACATCAATCCTATGCTCCTCTAGAATATTTTTTACCCTTATTTTCAATTTTTGGAACTCCTCAATGTGCTCCATTATTGAACCCTCTTGTTTGAGACTTATTAATTGGCTAAAAAAGGTGTTTCTTTTTGTATCCTCATAATGTGCTGTCAATTATTTCGTAAAAATTGCCCAATTGATAATTTGTTTACAAGAACAAAGCCATTGATACCATACAAACTGATTTGGCTCCAAATATAAAGTTGCAATATGTACCTTTTGTGTGTTTTGCACATTATTGAGATCGAAAAATTGCTCCATCTGTAATATCCATGTTACAGGATCCTTGCCATCAAACTTCCTCATATCGATTTTTGGAATATGGTTTGTCTTCAATCCAACATTAGAGTCTATGGAATCATGATTAACATTTCTTCTGTTCTCATCATGAGTTTCCTTTACTACAGTTTCACCATTAGTGACTATTTCTTGTAGCAACTTATTCAATTTTATCTTCAATTCTTCCATCTTATCATCAATACCATCCATTTTAGCGTCCATGTCATTCATCTCAGCTTCCATGCCTTTCTTTAAACCATCCATCTTAGCTTCTACACCTTTTTGTGCAAGTGACACTTGTTGCACTTGGTCTCATAATTTTGATAATAATGCATTACCATGCCCTTTGAATTCCTTCAAACTAATTTTTCAAACCAATCTTAAGCAAAAATTAAAAAAAAAAACTACACACCTTTTTTCACTTTGTAGGACCTTGATATTGAATCTGATGTATCTTTTTAATTTTGGATCATCTACTTCTGAAATTGTGACCTATAGTAGCCCTTTGCGTCCTCTTTTCAATGCCACAAGTGTGATCCAAATTGGATTCTCCAAGGAAGAGTTATGCATAATCTCCCAAGATGACCTGATTATAGACCTTTCTAGAAGAGCGAACTTGTATGAAGCGCCACGTGTCACTTTTTTGACCTTTGGCTTTGAAAAATATATACAAGAAACTTCAATCCATCCTATCTTTGTACCTTCTTACAAAATTTCAATCCGATGCTCAGAGAGACAGTTATGATGATTTTCCCTAGGTCACCTGTTAGGAATGTAATTCAAGAGCCTGCAAAAAGACCAACTTCCTCAGATCATATCTCCGCAAATATAGTGTGAAAAGCTTTGAAATTCGGACTCGAGGTTCAGCGTGATTTCACCTCAAATGGGTTTTTTTTCACTTCTGAAACATCGCCGAAAAAGGGTTAGAGTGAAAATGCCACGATGACCTATTTAGAGTAGCGAAACCCTAGAATCCAAAGCTTTGATACCAAATGTTATGAATCTAGTTCACAAAAAGATAGAAAAGATAGATCAATGCCTTAGAATTCAGCCTCTTCGAGGGAGCAACCTCCTTTACATTACACAAATGAACAATTCTTGGATGATTCAAATGACAAAACCTCCTTTCTATATATAGGAGTCTAAGGGATCACAATATAACCAAGCTGACCTAACAATAATAATATAAAGGCACAAAAATAACCATAGAGAGATTCTATGGAGAACAGTAATAACAATATGGGGATAATAGGGGCACAACAATATTAATAAATGATACAACTACAATATTAATGGGGACTTCACTAGTATTATAGGGACCTAACACGTTCATTAGGTAGAGATCTAATAGTATAAGTTATGTTTAATTTAGGTTTTTTTCCCTAGAAGGCAACCCCTCTCTATATATGAGGGAATTGATTTGCGCCTATGTAGATATGTATTCTAAGTGAGAAAGAGAGAGGAGATTGTGTGAGAGCAAAGAGGGAATTACAATAGATCTGTTGTAGGTTGTATCTCTTCAGTTTGCTAGATAATATAAAAGGATTAGTTGCTTCTCCGTGGACGTAGCCGAAATTGGTTGAACCACGTAGATTTGTGTCTCCCTTGTTTTATGTGTTTTCTATGTTTATATTTCTGCAATATATTTTATGTGTTCCGTTGCTCTATAATATATAATTTTCTAACAAGTGGTATCAGAGTCAGAGATCTATTTGGCTGATAAACTCACAGGAGAGAAGGTTTCCTGGTTCGAGTGGGAGTAATGATAGAAGATGGTAGGTTTAGGGTAAAAAAATTTAATGGCCAAAACTACCAGCTACGGAAAATGCAGATGGAAGATTATCTATACCAGAAATATCTCTACCAACCATTGAGTAGAAAGGCAAAGAAGCTGACGAGTACGACAGACACAAAATGGGATATTCTCAACATAAAGGTACTTCGAACAATATGGCTATGCCTAGCGGCATCAGTAGCCTTTAATATTTCAAAGGAAATGACAACAGAGGGTTTAATGTTGGCATTGGATAAACTATATGAAAAACCCTTGGCCTCAAATAAGGTATTTCTTATGAAGTGTTTATTTAATATGAAGATGTCGGAAAGTGGATATATTGCTTATAATTTAAATGAATTTAATATAGTTACCAGTCAGTTAAGTTCTACAGGGTAACTTTTAATTATGAAGTTAGGGCCCTGTTATTTCTGTGCTCATTTCCAAAAGGTTAGAATGGTTTATTAATGGCCATTAGTAACTCTGTCTCTGGATCTAGCACTTTAAAGTTTAATGATGTTGTTGGTGCAATCCTTAGCAAGGAAATAAGACATAAAAGCTCCAGTGAGATATCTGGTAATGTTTTGATTGGAGAGACTAGGGGAAGAAAAATGGAAAGAGGAAAGAGCCCAGTATATCGCAATAAGTCAAGGAAAGGAAGATCCAAGTCCAGATAAAGGATAATGTGCTAGAAATGTAGGAAGAAAGGACACCTGAAGGAAGATTGCAAGTCATAGAAGGGAAAAGAAGGAGATGCTAATAATAAAACAATCATGAAGTGAATGTGACAGGTGATGTGTTGCAAGATGTTTTGATTCTTTCATTAGAAAATATTATTGATGCCTGGGTGGTAGATTTGGGGGCCTCATTCCATGCCACACCTTATAGGAAACATTTTCATGATGTTCAAGGAGATTTTGGACAACTTTGATTGGGTGATAATAAACCCTACAAAATCATTGGAATGGGTACAATTTTCATAAAACAACAGAATGAAAATCGACGGCTATTGAAGGAGGTAAGACATGTTCCTGATCTGAAGAAAAATCTGATTTCAACATGGTAGTTGGGAGGTGAAGGTTGTGTGACTACTTTTACAGATAAAACCTAGAAGGTCACTAAAGGAGCCCTGGTAATAGCAAAATCAGAAAAGGTTTGTACATTGTATTTATGCAATGGTATTTCTAGTTGTGTTAATGCTTTAACCTCTACATGAGAAGATACATGATTATGGAATCATAGGCTCGAGCACATGGGTGATAAGGGGATGTAGATTATTCACTCAATAAATTTGTTGCTAGGTTTGAAGCATGTTGATTTAAAATTATGTGATAATTGTGTTTATGGAAAACTTAAGAGAGTCAGATTCCTCTGAGTTGGGAATGAAAAGAAGAGTGAAAAAATATAACTTGTGCATACAGATGTATGGGGACCTACTCAGGTATAATCTCTTGGTGGCTCTTGTTATTATTTTACTTGTATTGATGATGCAACCAAAAAAAACAGGATCTATTGTATTCGAAATAAATCTAATGTATTTGATACTTTTAATAAATTGAAAGCTTTGGTTGAAAATGAGACTGGAAAGAGGTTAAAATGTCTCAAATCAAACAATGGAGGTGAATATTGCAGCAAATTTTTTGATAGGTACTATTCAGAAAATGGAATTCGCAAAGAGAAGAAAGTTCTAGGAACACCACAAGAAAATGGTGTGTCAGAAAGTCTAAACAGGACAATCATGGAGCATGCAAGGTGCATGAGATTGCATGCAGGATTGCCTTTACAATTTTGGGCAGATGTTGTAGATATTGTTGTTTATATAATAAACATAGGGCCTTCAAGTTCCTTGGATGGTGGTATTCCAAAGGACGTATGGAGAGGTAAAAAGGTAAATTACTCATTTTTAAAGACTTTTGGTTGTGAAGCCTTTGTCCACATTAATAAAGAAAATAGAAAAAAACTTGAGGTAAAATGAAATAAATGTACCTTTATTGGATATGGTGTTAATGATTTTGGTTATCCATTTTATGATTATGAAAAACAAAAAATCATTAGGAGAAGAGATGTCATATTCAAAGAAAAGGTTTTGTATGAGGATCAGATGCAGGAAAGGAAACAGGAAAAGGAAAAAAGAGAATACACAGTGCTTGATGAGATCACAAAAAAAGTGATGGTGCCTGAAAATATAATGATCAACAACCAGAACAATAGTAGCAACCACAACAACCACAAGCACCTCAAACACTTGAAAGTGGTTTTAGAAGATCTACTAGGATAAGTAGATTCCCTGAACGATACTCTCATTTATTATATTATATATTGTTGACTGGTTTCGGTGAACCAGAATGTTGTGAAGAAGCAATGCAGGTAGAAACCAGGAAGAAGTGGGAGCAAGCCATGAAAGAAGAGATGGACTCTTTAGCACGTAACGAGAATTGGGACTTATTCAGGTTGCTTGCAGGTAAACAACATTGCAGAATAAATGGATTTACAGGTTGAAGGAAGAATATGGAGGTAGAAAAAGGTATAAAGCTAGACTTGTTGTGAAGGGGTTTACATAGAAAAAGGGTATATATTTTGATGAGATATTTTCTCCTATTTTTAAAATGACTTCAATTAGAACTATTTTAAGTCTAGTGGGAGCTGAAGATTTGCATCTCGAGCAGTTAGATGTAAAGACAACCTTTCTCCATGGGGATTTGGATATATGTAGAAACCATAAGGAAATGAGGTAAAAGGGAAGGAGAAAATAGTGTGTAGATTGAAGAAGAGCTTGTATGGCTTAAAACATGCTCCAACATAGTGATATCTAAAATTTGACATGTTTATGTCTGATCAAGGTTATACTAGATGTCACTCTCATCATTGTCTTTATCTCAAAACGAAAAATGATGGCAACTATATTAATTGTTATTGTATGTAGATGACATTTTTGTTGCAAGTTCTAACATGTAGGAAATAAATGTGCTCAAAAGAAAATTGGCGAACTCATTTTCAATGAAGGATTTGGGTGCTACAAAACAAATTCTTAGTATGAAAATAACTAGAGACAAGAAGAACAAAAAATTAACATTGTCTCAGAGTGACTACATAGAAGAGGTGTTAAAAATATTTAATATGAAAAATGCAAAACCAGTTAGTAAACCTTTGGCTAGCCATTTCAAACCAAGTAAGGAGTTGTGTCCCAAGAATCAGAAAGAAATGACTTATATGTCTAAAGTTCCATATGCATCAACAGTTGCAAGCTTAATGTACGTAATGGTCCGCACAAGGCCTGATTATGCAATGGGAGTTGTAATCAGGTACATGAAAAATCCAGGAAAATAACATTGGATGGTGGTGAAGTGGATTGTCAGGTATTTGAGAGGTACCACAAATCAAGAATTATGATTTGGTGGCTGAGACATTGCTCTACAGGGATATGTTGATGCAGATATGGTGGGTGATAGAGATAACATGAGGAGTAGAACATGGTATGTGTTTACTGTATGTGGAATAGCTATCAGTTGGGTTTCAAAACTGAAAAGTGTTGTTGCACTCTCAACAATGAAAGTAGAGTATGATGTTGCTACAGACGCTAGTAAAGAAATGATTTGGTTACAAATGTTTTTGGATGAATTGGGTAAGAAGCAGGAGTTGGGAAGGTTATACAGTGATAGCCAGAGTTCCATATATCTTGCAAATAACTCTACATTTCATTCCAAGACTAAACATATACAACTCAAGTACCATTTCATACAATTAGTGTTGGAAGATGGACAGTTGAAGCTTGAAAAGATACACACTAGCCAGAATCCTGCAGATATGTTAACAAAAGATGTAACCAGGGAGAAACTAACATTCTTCTCAGTTTCAATTAGTCTTCAAGTATGACGAAGAAGATGAGAAATAACCAGGTCTAAAGTGGAGTCATTGTCTAGCAAATGAAGTAACGTTGGAGTTGCTATAATCAATCTCCAAGTGGGAGATTGTTGGTTGTGGAGCATGATTATCCTTTTTATTCAGAGGTATCACCACATTGGACACCAGCTCGTAATGTGGCGGCAATGCCGCCTTAATATTTTCGTTGTATGGGGAGTCTACGGGGGTGGGTGGCTGTGATCCTTGGGAGCCCCCCCCCCCCAACGGTGGGGGATCAGAGGCAGTGCCCCTAAAGCTAAAAATAGATGTAAAATTTCCTTGTAAAATGTTGTAATTTTGTAGTCAATCTGGGCCGTTCATTAGACAAAGATCTAATGGTAGAAGTTATGTTTAATTTAGGGTTATTTTTACCCTAGAAGGAAACCTCTCGCTGTATATGAGGGAATTGTATTGCGTCTATGTAGATCTGTATTCTGAGTGAGAAAGAGAGAGGAGATAGTGTGAGAGCGAAGGGGGAATTACAATGGATCAGCTCTAGGTTGTAGCTCTTTAGTTTGTTGGATAATATAAAAGGAAGGACTGGTTATTTATTTCTGGACGTAGACCAAATTGGGTGAACCACGTATATCTGTCTCTCTTGTTTTACGTGTTTTTTGTTTATATTTCTACAATATATTTTATGTGTTTTCTTCTTTTATGTTTTTTTTTGTTTATATTTCTGAAATATATTTTATGTGTTCCATTGCTCAATAATATATAATTTTCTAACAAGATTGTTAGAAATACCTAATTACTGGTGCATGAAAAGAATTCTATATTTAGTGTCTAAGTTAATTGATTAAAATGTGAGTTAGTTCTAGTTTGGACTTATGTTTGGAAAGGTTAAATTTAGTGTGTCTTTGCGTGTTGAAGTGAGCTTTAGTTGAATGTTCAGTTAAAATTTATAAATACACCACAATGGGTTCATGGTAAGAAATCAATTTTATGTGATCAATAAAAGAGAAAAAATTTATAATGTTTTTGTATGTGAAATTTTGTGTCTTTCCTCCACTACATTTCCAACATATAATTCCATGCTCTTTAGTCTTCATAGAAGTCTTTTAATAATTTTAACAATTCAAGCACTAAATTATAAATCATTAAAACCTACAACACCACAAGCAATTCTAATGGAATTTCCCTATATTCCCTTGCCTCCTTTACAAACTCAGGGTTGCGGATGTAAAGAGGAAAAAAATATTACATCAACATTAAAAACACACTAAATATTTCTAAGTTGAAAAAAAGGAAAATTAAGGACTTGTGCACCAAATCAAGCTATTCATATGATAATTCTAGACTACTTCTAACCATATAAACAATATAAACAAAGGGGTGGGATCTTCTACCACTCCCAAACTACTCAATTTTGTTTTCTTTTACAAGCTTGCTAAAAGAATACACCAGTAATATGAAATTGATATATCCTTGTATTTGTTCGAATATTTAACACTAAAAATGTTAAAATATTTATTACCATTAATGATATGGTGGTCAGTGCTCCTGGAGAAAAATGCATTAGAAACGAGAAGATATGAAAAACATCATTTCAAACGACCGTTCTTGTCTTTGTTATTGCTAAATTTTTTTTCTCATAAACAGATCATTCCTTACAGTGGTTTGATGCCATACAGTTTATTCATCCTCAGTTTCTCCTTTGTTAACTCTTACAATCTCTCGTTACCAACTTCGGTTAACACCTGTCCCAAAAACACATTGCGCAAACCGCATTGCATGTAGACAGTTAGTTTCCCTTTCCAATTGTGGAGCTTAGAGGAATAATATCAGGTGAATATTTTTTTTAATGATTGAAATAATGATTCAGTGTTTTTTTAAATTTCCAGAGGTTAATATCTTAATTTTGTTTTCTATGGATCATGGAATGAAAGCTACAAATTGGCCCATTTGTGAAGCTACAACAAGGTCGATATGGATTTTCAATACATTTTTGGAATGCCTATCTAATGAAAAAAACTCAATTGGGTGCTAATAGTTATGTTAGATAATTATTGAATGAAATTGGTGACTATCCAATAGGGGTTTTCATTGCATAGATGATAGATGAAGAATTTGGCCACTAACAACTTTTTGGAGTGAACCTGATGGTCATTCTACAACTAATATTTTTACTTCTTATTATTATAAAAGTTGAGCACATAGTTTTCCCATCCGAGCACCTAAATGCACAAATCCACGGTTCCCAATATAGAGAAATCACCGTTGAACATATACTTAAAAAGCGAAGATGACATCTCAAGATATTTAGTTCCTTTCATTAAATTGTTAACTTTTTGTTGGTGTTTTATTTTGTTGGATGATAAAGCCAATAGTTTGTTAATACGTTGTTGAATTTTCGTTAGTGCAATAAAATTTCTACAAAGAAGGATGGGTTTGGAAATTCAAATCACATCGAAGAAATAATTCATTATTTCCCTAGATACCCAGAAATTTCAATCACCTTTAGTAGCAATTAATTTTATTTTCAATTGTTTTCCATTTATTACATACGCCAAATTAGCCTACAAAACCCCCATACACTGTTAAGTAGATTTCCACTTAATCAAGGAAAAAAGAAAATTCCAAACAAAACAAAATAAACCTATTTTCTCTTAAACACATCATAAGTATTTATCAAAGCACATTACTTATTATGAAAGGTTACATTATGGAATAAAAATGCAAAAAAATTGATATCTTTTATAGATTTTGGAAATAAAATTGCTCAAGTTCAAGCTCAACAATTGTTATAGTAATTGATATTTTAAAGTAGTTTTAATGTATTTTTCTTTCTCTTCTTTTTTTGAATACGAAACCTCAAAACTTTGTTTTTCATCTTGTTGTCATTTCTTGTTTCTCATTTCTAGTAATATAGATGAAAAGAAGATTATCACTCATGGCGTCTCCAATGCTTCTCTTTTGTTTTACTATTTATGATTATTAGATTTACTCATTAAGTTAACTATGTAGTCAAAATGAAGAACGATCCAAGAAAAGAAAAGGACTTAAAATGTATGCAGAGGTAGTATATTTTTGTATAAAAAAAAATCACCTTTCCAGGGACAAGTTTTGAGAAATACAAGAATAAACAATTTTGGTAGTGTTGACATATTTAAAAGGTTCATAAAAAAAAACAAGGTTAAACTATTTGGGAGTGCCCTGATCTGAAAATGGGGCACTTAGGCTTCTTGTCCAATTTACAAGAACCTCTCCCACTGCCAAATCTTTAAATATTCCCAAGTCTTATTGATTAACCAAAGAAGAATTAATAAGTGCTTGATATTAAGGTGTATGCTGGTATTTGTTTAAACTATTCAGGTGCCGTAAATTAATGTGATGAAACTGATCTATAATTACATACAACAATAAATCATGCAACAGTAAAACAAGCACATAAGACAACAATTTAATCTGGAGTTCACCCAAAACTCTCGGGCTACGTCTAATCAACTCAACTAGGCTCTCTGGGATTATGGCAGGTCCTTTTGCAAGCTCTTGGCTCAACTCCTACTATTTTACATAGAAACAGTGGGTTCAGACACCATGTCATTTTGTGGCTCTTGAAGCTCTGGCTCTTGTCTCTGGCTCTTAGCTCTGGCTCTTGGCTCTTGGTTCTAGCACTTGGAACTAACTCCGGCTCTTCGGCTTTAGCTCTGGCTCTAGCTCTTCGGCTCTAGCTTCTTTGGTCCTCTGTCAGTTTATAGCTCTCTTGGCTTTTCACTTGACTTCCAAGTGACTCCCTTGGCTACTCATTTTTCTTTTGCGCTGCCCCTTTTGCCTTAGATTCCTGTTTTGGCTTATTCTTATTCTCTGTTTCATGCAAAAACCCCCAAAAACCACTCCTATTTCTGTCATTCTATGGCTTTTAATCCAACTCGGTGTTGTTGGTTCATTTTCGATCTCTGGCTCTCTGTCTTCATGTTTTGGTCAGCTCAAATCCGCTCTCTAAGCATTAGTAATCATTGCTAATGCCCTTAGGGATGGATTCCACCTATTCTGTAACGGGAGAGTGCATCGGCACTTGAAATCCCCCAATATAGCCATTCTCGGCTTACACAGGAAAATATACCAAACATGGGAAAAGTCTGTAGAAAACACTATTCACCGGACTTCAAATTTTCATAAATATGCTCTATATCATTATCGGGTCTGCCCTTAGTCGCTGTCGCAAGCCACAATTTCCCCTTCCGTGGCTTTCCCTTTGTATTTATAAAATACATTAAAAACATTGAAAATCCCACTTATCGGACTTGAAATAATATGTAACAGTATTAATAAACCCTTTCGGGTCCGTAATATCACATCGATGCATTTTCTTTGTAATTCATTTAATAAACGAAATACACGAAATACATAGAAATTCGTCATTTGATGGATCTCAAATCATATCAAATAGTGTTTATATTTGTTATCGGGTCTGGCTGACCGCATCAGTTATATATCTATATATATATATATATATATATATATATATATATATATATATATATATATATATATATATATATATATATATATATAACCACTCCTCTACGTAACTTCGATTGTGATATCGCGATGTGATTGATCACAATCACATATCGCTCATGCCCCAATCTAGTGTAGTGCTTTATTGTGGTTGCCAATTGCGATATCGCTACATTGTAATCACCGAGTGCGATGTCATGATCACAATAATCATATATTATGCTCTGATATCCTCCAATAGCCACCACTGAGTGCGATTGCTGATCGGATCTGGACCGTTGATTGGCTAGATTTGACGACTCCTGTACACTGTCCCTTTGACCTCCGTTGAGCTCGATTTTCACTATTTTCTCATGTTTTTAAGGCTTGATAGTGATATCCACCTTTTCCAAAACTTCTCCTTTTGTGATGGTTTGGACCTTTTAGGAGGTTGTGAAAACTTAGAGGGTTCTTTTAGGACCCATTTTCAAGGGATTTTGCCCCATTTTCTAAAGGACATAGGCAGCTTCATTTTATGATAACTTCTGCATACTAAGTCAGTTTTTGCCCATTCAAGTTGTAGTAGATTCAGAATAAGATGATCTTTGCAATGGAGCTAGTTCCAGGAACTTCCTTGGACTTTCATTTTCCTCAGTAAGGAAGACATAGACTTACGAGTCTCTCCAAAATCCATTTTGTATCACACCTTCCCACTAAAAGAAATTTTGGTCTTTAAAAGACTGATATACTGATCTGAATAGTAAATCAGAGTGACTCACCCTCCTCTTTCAGCCTCCCTAAACTCGCCTTTGCATAGTGCCTCTAAACCAAAGTTTATGACCACTTCCCTTCTTGGATGAGCTGGTCTTGTTGGGAAGAATTGTCTTCCTCCTTGCCTTCCTATAGAACTTCTACTAAAATGGTCATAGAAGCTAGTTCTCTACCGTGATCATTGATCCAAGGTGTCTCAAGCAAATGTGAAGTACATATGCTCCACAAAAATTTCATTTGTATCTGTTTGCCAAGCTGTCAACAACAACTGTTAACAACAATAGAAATACAAACAACAACTGGAATGGCCTAAACTCCTCCTTCAACAAAAGAAACATATTTTCACATCTTGTGAACACCTTCACGTCTTACATTTGCATACAAATGATCGATTAGATAACAATCCCACAAAACATGCATTTAAACAAAAGACTCTTCAAGTAAAGCATGTAAAAAAGACCATTAGGACTCTTTTTCAAAAGATGAAACACTTTATCATTATCTCCCTTTGGTGACCGAGTTAACTTCTTCCAAGTCAACATGGCACCACATGCATGTCAAAGAAATCACCCCTACAAGTTAATTCACATACATGTTCAAAAACAATGAAATCATTAACATCCCTATGTTCATGCATCTCATTCTCATGCATGCATTTCATCCTTCAACTTTCACTTAAGCACACTGTATTTTCTTTGCTGAAATGACATATAATGTAGTTGCGTCAATAGACATGCATTCTTAATAAGATAAGAAATCTATCCATTTCTTACCAATCCCTTTCAAAGGTACTACCTTTGTCTTCACATTAGCATCAACATGTGAATCATGCTGAGACACAACAGTCATGGAATCTTCCTTTCCATTTCTGCCATCTTTTCTTTCCACTTTCTTTAGCTTTGGTAGAAGAATTGTTGGATTCAAAGTCCAACATTTTGCAACAAGATGTCATTCCTTATGGCAGTAAGTGCACTACATGCGTATCCTCTTGAAAACGTGATTTTCCTTGTCCAATGGACCTTTGGATTCTTGCTTCCTTTCCTTCAAAAGTTTCCTGTGTGTGGCTATTCTCTTCCAACATCTAGAAACATCATGGTTATCCAATCCACAAAAGGAACATGCAATTACTTTCCCATACATATGTGAAAATTCACCATGCTTTGAAAAATCAAAAGGAAAATGTTTAGAACCATATTTATACCTGCCTCTTTGACCTTTATTGCCATCATGAGAAGGTGAAGGAAATGAAGAAGTGGCTCCCTTTGTAACACCATCAATCTCTTCAAGGCTATTTGAGTCTCCCTAACTCTTTGGTTGAAGTGTGTGCCTCTGAACACCTGCATCCTGCAATTGATGTTTGAAGCTATTGTATTCCTCTTGAATATAATCTTCACACTCCGTAATGCAACCCTTCCTTGGAGCTGTTTCAATGGCCTTCATGGCAACCTTGGAACTTTCTCCATAAGACTGTCCATAGCCAAGACCCAAATACTTAGGCTTTTATTCAACCATTATTGGCTCAACAATACCTTGTGCATGTCTACCCAAGCCTTTTCCTTCATAGCCCATCTTGGACATTAGCTTGGAACCTATGCCTTTGGTATGTTTTTCAAAAGAACCAATATAAGCATTCTCATAGGAATTTGAAGACAAACTGGAATGGTTTACCTCTTCTTCAAGATGATACTTGACTAAGGCTTCTTGGGCGACAAAGCGTTGTGTCTCTAACTCATGCATCCCTTTCAGGTTCATATTTTCAATATGAAGTTGCCTCTCCATTTCTTGCAATTTTTCAGAAAGAAACTACTTCTCTACCTTCATGGAATTCAGTTGCTCTCTAAGCATGCTGCTCTTCCTTCCATCCTCATACATTTCCCTCACCATATCCATCATGGTGGACAATTCTTGCTTCATGTCTTCATCAAATAATCTTGTGAAGAAGGAAAAATTTGAGGACCCACTTGTAGAAGTTGTCATTATGTTAATGAAAAAAAAAAATCAACAAGATAAATAAAGAGCTTATTCAACAACCTTTTGCAACAAACCTCTTGCGCTTTAAGGACTGCCTTGAGGTCCTCAGGATAGAATAATACCTTCAGCCCTTCTTAATATTTGTCCTTCCCGGACAGAGCTATCTATAGATTTCTCCTCACCTCTGCAAACTCATAAAATAGTAAGTCTGCAAAACAAGGATACAATCAACCTCTTGTTGTTCAGACACCTTTCAGACAAACAGTCTTTGCTTTTTCAATCAAGCATTATGATATAACCTTCTTAAAGGTGTGGTTAACCAAACTTAGTCTCTAATACCACCTGATCTGAAAATGGGGCACTTAGGATTCTTGTCCAACTTACAAGAACCTCTCCCGCTCCCAAAGCTTTAAATATTCCCAAGTCATATTGATTAACCAATGCGGAATTAATAAGTGCTTGATATTAAGGTGTATGTTGGTATCTGTCTAAACTGTTCAGGTGTTGTAAATTAATGTGCTGAAACTGATCTATAATTACATACAATAGTAAATAATGCAGCAGTAAAACAAACACATAAGATAGCAATTTAATCTGGAGTTCACCCAAAACTCTTGGGCTACGTCTCCTTCAGCTCTAGTCAACTCAACTAGGCTCTTTGGGATTATGGCAGGTCATTTTACAAGCTCTTGGCTCAACTTCTCCTGTTTTACACAGAAACAATGGGTTCAGACACCATTTCGTTCCCTTGCTCTTGAAGCTCTATCTCTTGTCTCTGGATCTTGGCTTTGGCTGTTGGCTCTTGGTTCTAGCTCATGGCTCCGACTTTGGCTCTAGCTCTGGCTGTTCGGCTCTGGCTTCTTTGTCCCTCTATCATTTTACAGCTCTCTTGTCTTTTCGCTTGACTTCCAAGTGACTCCCTTGGCTGCTCTTTTTTCTTCTGTGCTGCCCCTTTTGCCTTAGCTTCCTGCTTGGGCTTATTCTTATTTTATGTTTCATTCAACAAAACCCCAACAACCTCAACAACCAACAACCACTATTGTCTATGTCGTTTTGTGGCTTTTAAGCCAAATTGGTGTTGTTGGTTCATTTTCCCTCTCCGACTCTCTGTCTTCCTATTTTGGTCCACTCAAATCCCCTCTCTGAGCATTAGCAATCATTGCTAAATGACCTCAGGGATGGATGCCACCTATTCTACAATGGGAGAGTGCATCGGCGCTTAAAATCCCCCAATATAGCCATTCTTGGGTTACACAAGAAAATATACCAAACACTGGGAAAATCTATAGAAAACGTTGTCCACCAAACTTCAAATTTTCATAAATGCACTTTATAACATTATGGGGTCCGCCCTTAGTTGTTGTGGCAATTTGCAATTGCCCGTTCCGTGGCTTTCCCTTTGTATCTATAAAATACATTAAAAACATTGAAAATCCCACTTATCAGACTTGAAGTCATATGTAATAGTATTAATAAACCCTCAGGTCCATAATATGGCATCAGTTCATTTTTTTTGTAATTCGTTTAATAAACAAAATACATGAAATACAAATAAATCTGTCGTTTGAGAGATCTCAAATCATATCAAATAACGTTTATATTTGTTATCGGGTCTAACTGATAGCATATATATATATGGAGAGAGAGAGATATAGATATATGTGTGTGTGTGTGTGTGTGTGTGTGTGTGTGTGTGTGTGTGTGACTGCTCCTTTATGTAACTCCATTTGTGATTTCACGATGCGATTGATCACAATCGCATATCGCTCATGCCCCAGGCCAGTGTACGCTCTATTGTGGTCGCTGATTGCAATATCGCTTCGTTGCAATTTCCAATTGCAATGTCATGATCACAAAAATCATATATTATGCTCCGATATCCTTTGATAGCCACCACTGATTGTGATTGTTGATCGGATATACACCATTGATCAACCAGATTCGACGACTCCTGTTCACTATCCCTTTGACCTCCGATCGACTCGATTTTTGCTGTTTTCTCATTTTTTCAAGGCCCGATAGTGTTATCCACCTTTTCCAAAACATCTCCTTTTGTGATGGTTTTGACCTCTCGGGAGATTGTGAAGACTTAAAGGGTTTTTTTAGGACCCATTTTCAAGGGATTTTGCCGCCTTTTCCAAAGGATATAGGCAGCTTCATTTTATGATAACTTCTTCATCCTAAGTCAGTTTTTGCCCATTCAAACTGTAGTAGATTCAGAATGAAACGATCTCTGTAATGGGGCTAGTTCTAGGAACTTCCTTAGACTTTCATTTTCCTCAGTGAGGAACACTTAGACTTAGGAGTCTATCGAAAATACATTTTAGATCATGGCCCAAGATTGATCCCTTTGTTAATATGGTCAAAAATTTCTAGGGAAAAAGCTAAAGTTAGAAACTTTAAATATGGGAAATAGATAAGCGAAACAAGTCGCCAACATTGATATGGATGAAATTTCAAGAAAAATACAATTAGTGGAGACAAAAGTATAATAAAATAATAAACATTTTATTAAACACACAGAAGGTCATGAGTTTGAATATGGCGATGTCATTGTATAGCAAAATTTTATGTGAATAAAATATCGACCACAACCCACATATCATACAAAGCTCATCACTTTGATCGATAGTCAAATGAAGGTATTCAATTAGGTGTGAAATACGTCACTTTGATTGATAATCAATTAAAAAGGTCTTCATTGGCGGCGTTAAACAAACCCAACAATACAGTAGTTTTCAGGGATAAGTTTTGAGAAATACAAAGATAAAATTTTTTGGTATTGTTGATAGTTTTAAAAGGTTCATAAAAGAAAACAAAGTTAAGCTCCTTGGGAGTGCCCTGATCTGAAAATGGGGCACTTAGGCTTATTGTCCAACTTACAAGAACCTCTCCCACTCCCAAAGTTTTAAATATTCCCAAGTATTATTGCTTAACCAAGGCAGAATTAATAAGTGCTTGATATTAAAGTGTATGTTGGTATTTGTTTAAACTGTTCAGGTGCCATAAATTAGTGTGTTGAAACTGATCTATAATTACATACAACAATAAATAATGCAGCAGTAAAACAAGCACATAAGACAACAATTTAATCTGGAGTTCACCCAAAACTCTTGGGCTACATCTCCCTAACCTCTAATAAACTCAACTCGGCTCTCTAGGATTATGGAAGGTCCTTTGACAAGCTCTTGGTGCAACTCCTAGTGTTTTACATAGAAACAGTGGGCTCAGACACCATGTCATTATGTGGCTCTTGAAGTGCTGGCACTTGTCTCTAGCTCTTGGCTCTGGCTCTTGGCTCTTGGTTTTGGCACTTGGCATTGACTCTGTCTCTACAGCTCTGGCTCTCGCTCTCGCTCTTTAGCTCTGGCTTCTTTGGTCCTCTAGCAGTTTACAGCTCTCTTGGATTTTCACTTGACTTGCTAGTGACTCCCTTGGCTACTTTTTTTTCTTTTGCGCTGCCCCTTTTGCCTTAGCTTCCTGCTTTGGCTTATTCTTATTCTCTATTTCATGCAAAAAAACCCCAACAACCACTCCTATCTCTGCCATTCTGTGGCTTTTAATCCAACACGGTGTTGTTGGTTCATTTTCCATCTCTGGCTCTCTGTCTTCGTGTTTTGGTCCACTCAAATCCCCTCTCTGAGCATTAGTAATCATTGCTAAACGCCCTTAGGTATGGATTCCACCTATTCTATAACGGGGGAGTGCATCGATTCTTGAAATCACCCAATATAGCCATTCTCGGCTTACACAGGAAAATATACCAAACATTGGAAAAATTTGTAGAAAACATTGTTCACTGGACTTCAAATTTTCATAAATACGCTGTATATCATTATCGGGTCTACCCTTAGCAGGGAAAATTTTAAGAACCCCCCCTAAATTTATAAATATAATAAATGGGCGAATCTCCATGGTATATAGGAAAAATGGAAGGCGATTTTATCAATAATATAATATGTATATATAATTTTTTGGCGAATCTCTCACCAGGCATGGCGAATATTTTACTCAATTATAAAATCTTGTAAGATCTTGGTGAGTCTTTCACTAAATAATAAAACTTTGTAAATTCCTAGTGAATCTTAGCATAGGCTACATGTTGGTTTAATTCCCCCATTTAAATAGGCTACATTCCAGGTGAATACCATGGGTCAATACCATGTGCCATTTTGGTGAATACCATGGGTCAATACCATGTGCCATTTTTATTTTTATTAATTCTAGGGTTAATAATGGTTTTTTGCATGGTATTAATAACAATCTAGTCCATGGTATTTGTCCCATAGTATTTTGGCCATAGGTTTCACCTAAACATAACCCATTTTTTGAGTGTTCGTAAATATAAGGTGACTTATGGAGTAAATATAAAAAAAAAATATTATTTGTTTACCATACCTCTCGTTTATTTATATTTTTATTAATTTACCATACCTCTTTTACAAATATGGTATTTGGCCCATAGGATTCACTTAAATAAAACCTCTTTCTTGAGCCTTCATAAATATAACGAGGGTCATGGACTAAATATAAAAAGAGATTTTATTTATTTATGATACGTCTAGTTTATTTCTATTTTTATTTATTTACCATACCTTTTGAGTAAGTATAAAAAGACGTTTTATTTATTTACCATACCTCCACTTTACTTATATTTTTATTTGTTTACACTCTTACATGTATATAAGGTGACTTATGGAGTAAATATAAAAAATGTTTTATTTATTTACCATACCTCTCCTTTATTTATATTTTTATTAATTTACCATACCTCTTTTATAAATATGGTATTTGGCCCATAGGATTCACTTAAATAAAACCTATTCTTGAAAATGGGCAAATGGATTCACTTAAATAAAACCTATTCTTGAAAATGGGTGAATGGATTCACTTAAATAAAACCTATTCTTGAAAATGGGTGAATGGAAGGTTGTAAGTCCTAATTTCAAGGGCTAAATTTACCTTTTTTACCCTCTCCCTTAAAATAAGGTGGGCTATTTGAGGTGATTTGTAAAAATGTACTATGATACAAAATATTCGCCCACTAAAAATTTAAAACCCCTTAATTTCGCCAAAGGGCGAACATTCGCCCCTAAAATTATCCTTGACCCTTAGTCGTTGTCGCAAGTAACAATTTACCGTTATGTGGCTTTCCCCTAGTATTTATAAAATACATTAAAAACATTCAAAATCCCACTTATCTGACATGAAATAATATGTAACAGTATTAATAAACCCTTTCGGATCCGTAATATTGCATCAACGCATTTTCTTTGTAATTCATTTAATAAACGAAATACACAGAAATTCATCATTTGACAGATATCAAATCGTATAAAATAGCATTTATATTTGTTATTGGGTCTGACTGACTGCATCACATATATATGTGTGTGTATGACCACTCCTCTATGTAACTCCGATTGCGATATCATGTTGTGATTGATCGCAATCACATATCACTCATGCCCCAAGCCGGTGTAACACTCTATTGTGGTCGCCAATTGCCATATCGTTATGTTGTAATCACCGATTGTGATGTCATGATTGCAATAATCATATATTATGCTTCGATATGCTCCAATAGCCACCACCGATTGTGATTGCCGATCGAATCTAGACCGTTGATTGGCTAGATTTGAGGGCTCCTGTTCACTGTCCCTTTGAGCTCTGATGGGCTCAATTTTTGTTGTTTTCTCATGTTTTTAAGGCCTAATAGTGTTATCCGTCTTTTCCAAAACTTCTCCTTCTATGATGGTTTTGACCTTTTATGAGATTTTGAAAAATTAGAGGTTTCTTTTGGGACCCATTTTCAAGGGATTTTGCCCCTTTTTCTAAAGGACATCGGCAACTTCATTTTATGATAACTTCTACATACTAAGTCAGTTTTCGCACATTCAAGTTGCAGTAGATTCAGAATGAGATGATCTCTACAATGGAGCAAGTTCTAGGAACTTCCTTGGACTTTCATTTTCCTCAGTAAGGAACACATAGACTTACGAGTCTATCCAAAATCCATTTTCGATCATGCCTTCCCACTAAAAGAACTTTTGGTCTCCAAAAGACTGATATACTGATCTGAATAGTAAATGAGAGTGACTCACCCTCTTCTTTTAGCCTCCCTACACTTGCCTTTGCATAGTGCCTCTGAACCAAAGTTTCTGACCACTTCCCTTCTTGGATGGGCTGGTCTTGTTGGGAAGAACTGTCTTCCTCCTTGCCTTCCTATAGAACTTCTACTAAAATGGTCATAGAATCTAGTTCTCTACCTTGATCATTGATCCAAGGTGGCTTAAGCAAATGTGAAGTGCATCTGCTCCACAAAACTTTCATTTTTATCTATTTGACAAGCTGTCAACAACAACTGTTAACAACAAATACAAACAACAACTGGAATGGCCTAAACTCCTGCTTCCACAGAAGAAACATATTCTCACATCTTGTGAACACCTCCACATCTTACATTTGCATACAAATGATCGATTAGATAACAATCCCACAAAACATGCCTTTAAACAAATGATTCTTCAAGTCAAGCATGTAGAAAAGACCATTAGGACTCTTTTTCAAAAGTTCAAACACTTCATCATTATCTCCCTTTGGAGACCAAGTTAACTTCTTCCAAGTCAACATGGCACCACACGCATGTCAAAGAAATCACCCCTACAAGTTAATTCACATACATGTTCAAAAACAATGAAATCATTAACATCCCTGTGTTCATGCATCTCATTCTCATGCATGCATTTCATCCTTCAACTTTCACTTAAGCACACTCTATTTTCTAAGCTGAAATGAAATATAATGTAGATGCATCAATAGACATGGAATCTTAATATGATAAGAAATCTACCTGTTTCTTACCAATCCCTTTCAAAGGTACTACCTTTGTCTGCACATCAGCATCAACAAGTGAATCATCCTAAGACACAATAGTCATGGAATCTTCCTTTCCATTTCTGCCATCTTCTCTTTCCACTTTCTTCAACTTTAGTGGAAGCATTGTTGGATTCAAAGTCCAACATTTTGCAGCAAGATGTCATTGCTTATGGTAGTAGGTGCACTGCATGCGCATCCTCTTGACAACATGATTTTCCTTGTCCAATAGACCTTTGGCTTCTTGATTCCTTTCGTTTAAAAGTTTCATGTGTGTGGCTATTCTCTTCCAACATCTAGAAACATTATGGTTATCCAATCCACAAAAGGATCATGCAATTATTTTCCCATACATATGTGAAAATTCAACATGCTTTGCAAAATCAAAAGGAAAATGTTTAGAACCAGATTTATACCTGCCTCTTTCACCTTTATTGCCTTCATGAGGAGGTGAAGGAAATGAAGAAGTGGCTCCCTTTGTAACACCATCAATCTCTTCAAGGCTATTAGAGTTTCCCCAACTCTCTGGTTCAAGTTTTTGCCTCTGAACACCTTCATCTTGCAATTGATGTGTTGAAGCTATTGCATTCCTCCTTAATATAATCTTCACATTCTGTAATGCAACCCCTCCTTGGAGCTGTTTCAATGGCCTTCATGGCAGCCTTGAAACTTTCTCCATAAGATTGTCCATAGCTAAGACCCAAATACGTAGGCCTTTCTTCAACCATTATTGGCTCAACAATACCTTGTGCATGTCTACACAAGCCTTTTCCTTCATAGCCCATCCTGGACATTAGCTTGGAACCTATGCCTTTGGTATGTTTTTCAAAAGAACCAATATAAGCATTCTCAAAGGAATTTTGAAGACAAACTGGAATGGTTTACCTCTTCTTCAAGCTGATACTTGACTAAGGCTTCTTGGGCGACAAAGCGTTATGTCTGCAACTCATGCATCCCTTTCAGGTTCATATTTGCAATATGAAGTTGCCTCTCCATTTCTTGCAATTTTTCAGAAAGAAACTACTTCTCTTCCTTCATGGAATTCAATTGCTCTCGAAGCATGATGCTCTTCCTTCTATCCTCATACATTTCTCTCACCATATCCATCATGGTGGACAATTCTTGCTTCATGTCATCATCAAATAATCTTGTGAAGAAGGCAAAATTTGAGGACCCACTTGTAGAAGTTGTCATTAAGTCAATGAAAAAAAAACTTCAACAAGATAAATAAAGAGCTTATTCAACAACCTTTTGCAACAAACCTCTTGTGCTTTAAGGACTGCCTTGAGGTCCTTGGGATAGAAGAATGCCTTCAGCCCTTCTTCCTATTTTTCCTTCCCGGATAGAGTTATCTGTAGCTTTCTCCTCACCTCTGCAAACTCATAAAATAGTCAGTCTGCAAAAAAAAGCATACAATCAACCTCTTGTTGTTCAAATACCTTTCAGACAAATAGTCTTTTCTTTATCAATCAAGCATTATGATATAACCTTCCTAAAGGTGTGGTTAACCAAACTTAGGCTCTAATACCACTTGATCTGAAAATGGGGCACTTAGTATTCTTGTCCAACTTACAAGAACCTTTCCCACTCCCAAATCTTTAAATATTCCCAAGTCTTATTGATTAACCAATGCGGAATTAATAAGTGCTTGATATTAAGGTGTATGCTGGTATTTGTTTAAATTTTTCAGGTGTTGTAAATTAATGTGTTGAAACTTATCTATAATTACATTCAACAGTAAATAATGCAGCAACGAAACAAGCACATAAGATAGCAATTTAATCTGGAGTTCACCCAAAACTCTTGGGCTATGTCTCCTTAAGCTCTAGCCAACTCAACTAGGCTCTCTGGGATTATGGTAGGTTCTTTTACAAGCTCTTGGCTCAACTCCTACTTTTTTACACAGAAACAATGGGTTCAGACACCATGTCATTTCCTGGCTCTTGAAGCTCTAGCTCTTGTCTCTGGATCTTGGCTTTCGTTGTTGGCTCTTGGTTCTGGCTCTTGGCTCTGACTCTGGCTCTGGCTTCTTTGGCCCTCTATCAGTTTACAACTCTCTTGTCTTTTTTCCTGACTTCCAAGTGACTCCCTTGGCTACTCTTTTTTCTTCTGCGACACCCCTTTTGCCTTAGCTTCCTGCTTTTGCTTATTCCTATTCTATGTTTCATTCAACAAAATCCCAACAACCTCAATAGCCAACAACCACTACTGTCTATGTCGTTCTATGGCTTTTAAGCCAAATTGGTGTTGTTGGTTCATTTGCTCTCTCTGGCTATTTGTCTTCCTATTTTGGTCCACTCAAATCCCCTCTTTGAGCATTAGCAATCATTGCTAAATGCCCTCAGGGATGGATGCGACCTATTTGTAATGGGAGAGTGCATCGACGCTTGAAATCCCCCAATATAGCCATTCTCGGGTTACACAGGAAAATATACCAAACATAGGAATAATCTATAGAAAACATTGTTCACCGAACTTCAAATTTTCATAAATGCGCTTTATAACATTATCGAATCTGCCCTTAGTTGCTGTTGCAAGTTGCAATTGCCCGTTCCCTGGCTTTCCTTTTGTATCTATAAAATACATTAAAAACATTGAAAATCTTGCTTATCATACTTGAAATCATATGTAATAGTATTAATAAACCCTTGGGTCCATAATATGGCATCAGTGCATTTTATTTGTAATTCGTTTAATAAACAAAATACACGAAATACACAGAAATATGTCGTTTGACGGATCTTAAATCATATCAAATAACGTTTTGTATTTGTTATCGGGTCCAACTGATAACATATATATATATATATATATATATATAGATATATATATATATATATATATATATATATATATATATATCTGTGTGTGTGTGACCGCTCCTCTATGTAACTCCATTTGCGATTTCACGATGCGATTGACCACAATCGCATATCGCTCATGCCCCAGGCCAGTGTAGCGCTCTATTGTGGTCACCGATTGCAATATCGCTATGTTGCAATTGCCAATAGTGATGTCATGATCACAAAAATCATATATTGTGCTCCGATATCCTTTGATAGCCACCACTGATTGCGATTGTCGATCGGATCTAGAACATTGATCGGCCAGATTTGACGGCCCCTATTCGCATTCCCTTTAACCTCCGATGGGCTTGATTTTCGCTATTTTCTCATGTTTTTAAGGCCTGATAGCGTTATCCACCTTTTTCAAAACTTCTCCTTTTGCGATGGTTTTTACCTTTCAGGATATTGTGAAGACTTAGACGGTTTTTTTAAGACCCATTTTCAAGGGATTTTGCCCCCTTTTCCAAAGGATATAGGCAACGTCATTTTATGATAACTTCTTCATCCTAAGTCAGTTTTTGCCCATTCAAGTTGCAGTAGATTCAGAATGAAACGATCTCTGTAATGGGGCTAGTTCCAGGAACTTCCTTGGACTTTCATTTTCCTTAGTGAAGAACACTTGGACTTAGGAGTCTATCGAAAATACATTTTGGATCGTGGCCCAAGATTGATCCCTTTGTTAATATGGTCAAAACTTTCTATGGAAAAAGGTAAAGTTAGAAACTTTAAATATGGAAAATAGGTAAGCAAAACAAGTCGCCAACATTGATATGGATGAAATTTCAGAAAAAATACAATTAGTGGGGACAAAAGAACAATAAAATAATAAACATTTTACTAAACATACAGAAGATCGTGAGTTTGAATATGGCAATGTCATTGTATAGCAATATTTTATGTGAATAACATATCGACCACAACCCACATATCATGCCAAGCTCGTCATTTTGATCAATAGTCAAACGAAGCTATTTAATTGGGTGTGAAATACGTCACTTTGATTGATAATCAATTGAAAAGGTCTTCGTTGGCGGCGTTAAACGAACCCAACAATAGAGTAGTTTCCTAGTCGCTGCAACTATCACTAAACATAATTCTATAAGAAGGGTGAAGCAGCATCGCATCTATCGCATCAATGTCCTCCATAGCAGAGCATATCTCTAATCTCAGTTTTTGTTGAAGTTCATTCCCTAGCGTCTGCAAATAACATGAGAAATGATTTCCTCAGCAGTTGCATGATGCAACAGGCAGTTAGTGTTGGTCCCCTGTTATGTGTTAGTGATCTTCATCACTTACGATCACATTCTAGAAAGGGTGTGGAACAATCGAAGAACATTGAATAACTACCAAAACAAGTTATTTTGAGATATTAATATTTGTAGAGTTATAACTCCATTAATACACGCAATACTATATGGCAACCCTTACATTTAAGCAGTTAATCTGCATAGTCCCAAATGCACAAACGACGTAGACGTGGGCACTCACATCTGTTCTAGCACTAGTGGCGGCTACGACACCAACACCTCCAAGTCGAACGCGCCTCTACAACGAAGGAATCCTCCTACGAAATGGAACTCAGCGCGCCCCTATTGACTCTAATCTTAAGTTTGGTTTTAACCTCTCTAGAATTAAGGGCAACCCATATGAGTATTTGATTAAGTGAATTTAGGCTTTTGTTATCTATATTTATGTGTTGAAATATTTTTGAGAAATTACTTTGGAGATAATTAATCAAAATGTTTGGAACTTTTAAGTGTGATTAATAGGGAAGAGGTGGTTCATTGGAGAGTTAAATCATGGTACCAAAATATTTAATTATTAATATAATCATTTTCACTCACATACTTTATTTATATTTGATATGGAAAAATTAAAAATATTGAATCTATTTGGAATATTTTTAATCACTATTTGTTATTTATTTAAAATTAATAAATATTTGTTCTCACTAATAAAATTGATATATAATATTTTTAACAATTAGTTAAAATTATAAATAAAATAATTAAATATTTATATTAAATAAAATATTTAATATTAATTATATATAAAATAATTAAAAGTAAAAACAGACCATTATTAAATTGGTAATTTATTGGGACAAAATAATAGAAGACACCCTAATCGCTCCACATATAATCAATGTGTTTATAAATGGTATTTCAATTTCTTTATTCTGGCCCCTATTTAGTAAAAGCAATTGATGAAACTTGGCTGATTTTTTATTGATTAATCGATTTGAGCCTCCCATCCGTTAAATCGATCTCCACTCGGTTCAAAAAAACTGCGTAGGAAAAATTGGTCATCGGTTTGAGGCTCCCGTCACTTCAGAGAAACTAAGTAGGTTCTATGCGTTCCGCCTCAGAGGTGGACTCGGCTATAAATTATGGTCCTGCTCGGCGCGGGTTGTATTCCCTATTTCGGATTTGAAATGAGTGGGCTGGTAGAGAGGATAAAATCACAATCCCATTTGTTGGCCGACCTCCATTTGCTGGCCCAACTGCATAGGGGATTCTAATCAAGTAGCTGCTTGGGTGGAGTTTCACTTCGCCTAGAATTAATATAATCACTGGTTTCCGCACGACGTTCTTCATTGATTGCTTTTAAACAGTAAATATATTGTATCTCACATGGCTAGGAGAAAATGGCAAGCAGAGGGTTTGAAAACGCGGCCTTGAACGCAGCGTCTTTCTCCCAATTCGTATGGGCTAACGTTCAGAACTATGCCAGGAGTTTATCATGTAGAAATAAAAAGATTTTGACACTGAAAATAGCTTAGGAGCAGCAACTATCTCAGGATCTATGCGTGGGATGAAATCTATGCATGGAAAATGTGAACTAGGATTTTATGTGAAGTAGCTCCGTTCTTGGCTTGCTCTTTTAATCCGCTGCCATGATATGAGAGTCTTTTATTTATTCAATTCATAACTAAAGAAATGGTTATAGCTATTTTTATTTTAGGTTTAATAGGTTTAATATTTATTTTATGTTAAGGTTAGTTTGTTGAATAATTATATTTAAGAATTTATTTATGCTATTCCATATATTGGTTTTATATTTTAGTTAATATGAGTATTGATGTATATGTTATACCCTGTTTTCTAGCTTGAGTATAAATATTAAATTACTTTAATTTTTAGTTTTCATTATTCTATAAAAGTAATAGTTAAAATATAAATATGTCTTTATTTATTTAAATAAATAGATTATTTGTTTACATATTTCTAATTAATGTCTTAAGTTGATGATTATGAGATATATTTACATTTTTTCCCAAAATTGTAAAATAAAAAAATTACCACTCCATTAAGGAATCATGACAAATATTAAGAAACTATTCACTCAGAGTTGATCTGGGTGGTTTAGCTTTTATGAGATTATGTATTTGTAGATCTTTCCCTTCAAGATATCATTAAACACATTTAACATCTTCCAATATATGTAGTCTTATCTTGATTATAATCTAATAAGCCAAATTCTTTACAAAAATTGATTGGCATATAAATGATAAAAAATAATGCCTTCGATGTATAATCAACCACGTTTATTACATATGCCAAAGGCTTCATTTTCCACCATTCATATTCCAGTCAACTTTTGTAAAACATTTGACTTATCAGATATTCTAATAAAAAAAGACTATATACTGGAAAACGCTAAATGTGTTTAATGATATTTTAAAGAAAAAATCTACGACATTGTACAAATATATATTCTCATTAAAGCCTAGTGTAATTTGGTATTTATATTTAATTCACAGAACAACCTATAACATACGTATCAATGGCCATATTCACAATTTGAATATAAAACCAATATATAAAATAGCAAATCATATTGACTGACCACGCAAAAAAAATCTCTAATATAAATACTCAACGAACCCTAAAATTAACATAAGATAAATATAAAATAAGTATTACGGCTCAAATAAAACACTCTTTCCCATTTTCCATGTCTCGATTTCATTCCACGGAAAGAGCCTGAAATAATTGCTGCTCTTAAGGTATTTTCAGTATGAGCGCCTTTTTATTTTCCATGCCTAGATTTCATCCCAGGCAAAGAGCCTGAAATACTTGCTGCTCTTAAGGTATTTTCAGTATCAGCGGCTTTCTATTTCTAATGATTAAACACTCGGCATAGTTCTGAATAGTAACCCATACGAATTGGGAACCAGAGGTCGAGATCAAAGCCGCGTTTTCAAACCCTTTGAGTCGCATTTTCTTCGAGCCGTTTAACATACAAATTATTTACATACAAATTATTTTCGAACACTTTGAGTCGCATTTTCTTCGAGCCATTTGAGATACAAATTGTTTGCATACACATTATTTTCAAACTCTTTGATTCGTATTTTCTTCGAGCCATTTGAGATACAAATTATTTACCTACAAATTATTTACAGAGTTTAAAATCCATCAATGAAAACCCTCGTGTGAAAACCAGTGATTATATTACTAGTTGGCATCAATTATTTGTATGTGATTTAAATTGCGGGTAGAATATTGATTTATATTTTTAAGTTTTATATTTTTAAAACATGTATAGCCAACTACTATAAGCACAGCTAGCTTATTAGGTGATTTATTGTGACATTGTAATAATAAAATAGGGTACCTTGTTAAAATTTATAAAATTTAGTTTCTAAAGATAAATCTGTAATATAACATACAAAACAACTAAATAAATAAATAACTTAAAATAAAATTTGAAATAATATAAATAAAAAAAGCAACATAAATAACAATTAAAGAACCAATAAATTAGTATTTATGGAAATCAATTAAATGTGATGAAATAACATCTCCTAGGTTTATGATTTAAGAAGTAAAGTGAACACATTAAATTGACATAAATTTTATGGATATATTTTATACCTCATTTCCTAGTAAAAATAAAAACTAGAACATAATTACAAAAAGGGCAAAAAGAAGAGTCAAATATAAAAATAAAAAACGTGCATGGAAAATTAAAGAAACCTTAACCAAGCCTACCATAAATATTAATGATAAAATCACTTGAAATTTCAAGTATATCAAAGAAATAAATTCAATTGATGCTACTGCACATAAAATTTTTTGTTACAAAAATAAAATCCAAATTTTATTCTCTTAAAATAAACTACAGATTTTGCATTTTTCTATAAAGAGAACATTTATTGAAAATAAATATACACTGAAATATTCAATGTATGCTACAAAATAGTATTATCCAAAGAGGGTAAAAAATACAAAACAATCAAAATATTATTAAGAAAATATGATCTAGTAAAGAAAATATAAAGTCATTATTATTATAATAAAAATGCAACAATAACAGAAAAATATCAACAATTTCGAAATTACATCCAATAAAATAAAAATGGTGTTATACATCATAAAAGAAATACATTAAAATAAAAAATAGAAATATATGTATAACTACATACTCACTTTCTAACCCAAAATCCTCGTCAATGAATTTAAGATATATTAATTCATAAACTCAACCTTAAGGCAATCATTAGCAAGATTAGATATTTACTATTATGAAAAATTATAAGCACACAGATAAAAAAAACTTTCCAGCTCAAACTCACTCATCAAGTGGTCAAAGGAGATCATTTAAAATTCTAGACTTCTTCCTATCTTCAACCTACTAAATTTTTTCTTTTATCTACCCACACACAATATAATGGATGGATATTCTCTATAGAAATGTGAATTTCCTTTAAATCCATTAAAATCACCTAGATCCATCTTAACTCTAGATCTATATCGATCTCAAGATATTTGATCCCTCTAGATGCAAGGAGACAGAGTTAAGAGAGATCTAGGTTGGTTTAATTTCACAGTTTAAAATATGTTACATTCCACATGAATACCATGGGTAATACCATGACTTCTCATAAACAAGAGCTCAAAAACCACTAGTAACTTGACCAAGTCAAATTTACCTTAACTACTTAACAAAAATTAATAAAAAAAAAATAACGTAGAAATTTTACTTTAACATGGAGACTTTTTGAGAGTTAAAATGTTTACATTATATTAAATTATTATTTTTATTTATTTTGCATGTTCACTTGGGATAGCTCAATTGACAATGGTTAGAGCCGATAAGTTAAAATGTTTACATTATATTAAATTACTTTTTTTTTTTAATTTTGCATGTTCACTTGGGATAGCTCAATTGACAATGGTTAGAGCTGATAAACTATCAAAGGTAAAAATGCTACATTAAAAATATTACCATGGACAAAAACATTGGTTATCAAAGCCTAAAATATCACCAATGATAAATTATCTAGAACCAAGTCAACTTTACTTGTTGTCATCCCATATGATAGAGATTTTCTAATGTTAACCTAAACATTTGAACTTGGTGTGTGTGTGTATATATATATATATTATTAAAATTATTACGATAAAAAAAAAATTAATAATTTTAATTTTAATTATAAAATTAATAATTATAAATCCATCTTATCTCCAAACTTATGACTCTTGGCCCTTAGATTTAAATTTAAGATGGACTTAGACTAGTATATTTTCATGTAGTCTAAGGAACACGAAAACAACGAAATATTTGGAAAGCAAAATGTAGCCAAAATTTTTGGAAATTGGGGTTACAATTGTCAATTTCGGAGATTTTTGGTGCCTAATAAGATAAAAATCCCACTTTGAATTAAATGAAGGAGTTGCAGCTCACAAGTGTGTACGACACATGGGAGACTACACTCAAAACAAAGAGGAGACTCTCACTCTCGTTCCCTCTACATTACATCAAATGAATATTACAATATTAAATACATCACTGAAAAATAGGTAGTTGTAAACAAGCTCCTAAACTCTAGGAACTAATCCTAAACTAAGGAGATACGTTACAACCATATAACCATTTTTCCATTATTTTTAACTCCCCCCCTAATGGAGAAAGGGTTATTCTGCACTCCTAACATCCCTCTAAATAATTCAAACTTTACTCGCCCTAGAGGCTTAGTAAAAATATCAGCTAAATTATCACAAGTATTACAATACTCCACACATATTTCTTTTGACTGTATCTTTTCTCGAACAAAATGAAACTCAGTGTCAATATGTTTAGTATTTTTATGGAAAACTGGACTGTATGCAAGCTTTATTGTGCTCTGGTTGTCTGTTCTGATGCTGGTTGCTTCTTTCTGACTTTCGCCTGCATCGCTAAGCAATCTCCTCAACCAGATGGCTTCGCATGTCGCTGCACAGAACGCTTGGTACTCAGCTTCACATGATGATAATGCTACAATACTTTGCTTTTTGCTACTCCACGAGATAACCCCGGATCCAATACTAAATGCATAACCTGTGATGGATCTATGATCATCCAAGTCACCTGCCCAATCAGAATCTGAATAACCTGCTAAAGTAACATCAGAAATGTCAATGTATAAAATACCATAATTGCAAGTACCACTAAGGTACCTCAACAAACATTTTGCTGCAATCCAGTGACTTTCAAGTGGTCTAGACATAAATTGGCTCAGCATACTAACAGAATATGCCAGATCAGGTCTACTTGTCGTGAGATATATCAAACTTCCCACTAGCTGTCTATACAAAGTGGCATCCACCTGTTTTGTGCCATCATCACTGCTTAACTTGAGATTCTGCTGCAATGGTGTTGCTGTTGTTTTACAATGTTCCATTTTGAATCTTTCCAGCAGGGTTCTGGCATACTTTCCTTGAGTTAGAAAAGTCAGAATCTTTCCACACCTCCAAACCTAGGCAATAATGAAGATCTCCAAGGTCTTTCATTTCAAATACCTGTGACATTTTCTTCTTGATTTCTTGGTCAAATTATTTGCATTTCCTGTTATAATCATGTCATCCAGATACAAAGAAATCAAAATGATTTGCCTCTGTTTATTTATCTTGGTATACAGGTTTGGGTCGTTGAGGCTCCTATGAAAACCATGTTGTATAAAAAATGAATCAATTTTCTCATACCATGACCTGGGTGCTTGTTTCAAACCATAAAGTGCCTTATGCAATTTACACACTAAATGCTCTTGCCCCTTTTTCACAAAACCAGGAGGTTGTACTAAATAAATTTCTTCCTTTAATTCTCCATTTAGAAATGCAGACTTAACATCTAGATGGTGTAGCTTCCATTTATGTTTTGTTGCTAAAGAGATTAGCATTCTAATTGTATTTAGTTTAGCTACAAGGGCTAAGGTGTCATCGAAATCTATGCCTTCTTGTTGTGAATAACCCTTTGCTACCAGTCTAGCTTTGAATTTTTCTACACTCCCATCTGCATTTATCTTAGGTTTATACAGCCACTTACAACCTATAGGGGATTTTCCTTCAGGCAACTCAACAAAATCCCAAGTATGATTTCTATATCTTGATTCAATTTCCTCATGCATTGCAACCCTCCATTCATCTGATTTACTTGCTTCTTCATAATTTGAAGGTTCTACAATGTTTAAAATTTTGGACATTAAAGCATAGCCTTTCAATCTTTCAGGTAGTCTAGTCTTCCTACCTGATCTTCTAGGTAGAGGACTTACCTCAACTCTATCTGTTTCAGCACTTTCCGGGCCTACATCATCACTTATTACACTATCTGCTGCTACTTCTTCCTGTTTCTGCTCCTGCTCCTGCTCTTCATCTTCGTCACTGTTCATCTCTATCAGCAATGGAATTTGGTTGTCATTGCTAGAGTCTTCCTTTCCATCTTCAATCTGTTCATGAAAAACAACATCTCTGCTTGAAAAAACTTTATGAGTCACAAGATTATATAACTTGTATGCCTTATACTCTGTGCCATATCCTACAAATATACATTTCAAGGCTTTGGGGTCTAACTTCTTTCTATCTGCTTTTGGTATATAAGCATAAGCTTTAGATCCAAATATTCTTAGATGACTAACTGTTGGTTTGAGTCCAAACAATGCTTCAAAGGGGGTTTTGAAGCCTAGACATTTAGTAGGACTCCTATTCTTTAAATGAAGAGCAGTATTAATGGCTTCTGCCCAAAGACCATTTGATATACCTTTACCTTGAAGCATACTTCTAGCGCACTCGACAGGAGTTCTCTTCTTGCATTCTGCTACTCCATTCTGCTATGGAGTGTGTGGCACTGTGAATTGTTTCATAATCCCATGCTGTTTGCCGAAGTTCATGAACTCTCCTAACCTGTATTCCCCCCCTTGGTCTGAGCGGAGAATCTTTATCCTCTTTCCAGTTTGGTTCTCTATCATAGATTTGAATTCTTTAAATTACCGAAAGTCTTGACTCTTTTTACTTAAAAAATACACCCATGAAAACCCAGTGCAGTCATCTGTAAACAACATAAAATAATATGCACCTCCTAGGGACCTAGTTTGCATAGGTCCACAAATATCTGTATGCACTAGTTCTAGGATGTCTCTTTCCTTTATGTTGACATGCAAAGGGATCTCTTCTCTATGCATTTTCCCTAATGCACATCCATCACATTCCAGCTTGACATTATGAAAAACATGGAGTCCTTCAACCATACCTTTCTTCTGAAGTAGGATGAGGTCTTGCAAATTGAGATGTCCAAATCTCTGATGCTAGAGATTTTCGACTGTTGATCCAGCTACAACCATTGCTTGTCGTGGCATACTCTTTGCATCCAATCTGTACAAATTCCCCACGTGCACTCCTGTTGCAACTGTTTCCATCTGGCTATCCTTAATGACACAACCATTCTTAAAGAATTGCACCTGCATGTCCGGGTCTGTAATCATTGAGACAGAGATCAAGTTTTTCTTAATTCCTGGAACATATAATACATTTTTAAGATGTTTAATGTCGCCACTAGGTAGCTTCATAGGAATATCTCCACTTCCTCTAATCTCATACCCACTGTCATCTCCTAGATAAATTTTTGATCCACATGCAGATTCTTCAAGAAATTCAAAACAGTCCTTCTTACCGGTCATGTGTGAGGATGCGCTAAAGTCGACATACCATATGTCGTCCTCATCTCCCTTTGATGCTGAAAGAGCACAATCGACTGTGAATAGTCGAAGATCATGGCTGTGGTCCTCCTCTTCTCCAGTAAAACAACCCTGATCTTTCCTATGTTTGCCTTTTCTTTCATCCGCCTGCCTCTTATAGCATTCTTTAGTCTAATGACCAGGTTTCCCACAATAAAAACATCTCTTAACATAATTATCATTCATACCTCTAAATGGTCTCTTTTGAAAAGAGCTAGCCCCCTTCTGCTGCTGCTGCGGTTGCTGGTGCTGCTTTCCTTTGTACTGTCACCTCTTCACCATCAGAGCTAGGTCATTGCTCTGAGTTTTCAGATTCTGTCTTCGCTCCTCCTCTTGGAGTAGAATCGCTGTCAGCTCATCAAATGAAGGGGCTTTCTCCCTCGCTGATAGTCCTGTGATGAATGTCTAGTATTCATCAGTCATTCTGTTCAATGTGAGTGTAACTAGATCTGAGTCAGACACCTTTTCTCCAATAGCTCCCAGTTTGTCTCTCAGATCCTTGACTCTGGCCATGAATCCACCAACGGACTCATTCTCGTCCATCTTCAATGCAAAAAAAATTCCCTTAAGTGCCAGAACACGATTTGTATTCTGAGTCTCATACAGGCTTTTGATCGTTATCCATATATCAACAGCTGACTTGGAATCTCTGATATGTGGGATAATATTGTCCTTAATGGACATCTTTAGTATAACTTTTGCTTTCGTTTCTCTTTTATCCCAGTCTTGTTCTTGGGTCGCTGTTCCAGATTTCGGCTCATTTCCCTCAACGATCGCCCATGCATTTACGCTCTCCAGCAAGGTTTGCATTTTGAATTTCCAATTGGAGAAATTCGATCCATCGAGTTTGCCAGACTCGTGGAGGTATGATTCTATAATGTTGTTCATTTTTGCCCAACTGAACACCCTAATCGGCCACCACCAGGCAAGTCTGATCTCCTACCACCAAACAGATCAGGAACTTCACTGTGCCACCACAGGGCAAGTCTGATATGCTGCCACTGAACATACCAGGGACTTCACTGTGCCACCACTGGGAAAAACCGATCTGCTACCACCGAACACATCAACAAGCAAGCTCCAACACGCCACCACCAGGCAAAGGCGATCTGCTTCCACCAAACAGATCAAGGAGCTGCACTGCGCCACCACCGGGCCAAAAAAAAAAACTGATCTGCTTCCACCGAGCAGATCACAGAGCTCTGATTCGCCACCACCGGGCAGGTCTGATCTGCTACCTCCGAGCGGATCACGGAACCCCAATTCGCCACCACCGGGTAGGTCCGATCCAAGTGGATCAAGGAACCTCAATTCGCCACCACCGGGAAAATCAAATCTGTTGCCACCGAGCAAAAATCTCCACATCCCACCACTGGGCAACACCGATCTGCAAAAAATTGCAGATTTCCAGAGAGAAAGAGGTTGGGTCTATGGCGCGCTTAACAGCCACGGATCCATGCCAGTTAAGTTATAATTTCGTTGGCGCGCTTATCAGCCCCAAACCCGCGCCAATGGGCGCATCTGTTCTTTAAAAAATCCTGCATTTTTGTTTTGTTCTAGATTGGCGCGACTGTCTTCAAAAAATCCGCGCCAATTTCTCAACCCTTTCTTCGGCTTAGAGATGATTTGTCATCTGAGACCCTTCGCTCGAGGTGTTACTGCAGTTCCACCTAATCACACAGACACATTTACATGCACTCCTACCACTACGGAAATGTAACTAATGATACATCCCTAAAAAAAATTGAGGCTATCTCTATCCTGAGCTTTGATACCAAGATAAAAACCACACTTTGAATTAAATGAAGGAGTTGCAGCTCACAGGTGTGTACGACACCTGGGAGATTGCACTCAAAACAAAGAGGAGACTCTCACTCTCGTTCACTCTACATTACATCAAATGAATATTACAATATTAAATATATCACTGAAAAATAGGTAGTTGTAAACAACCTCCTAAACTCTAGGAACTAATCCTAAACTAAGGAGATACGTTACAACCATATAACCATTTCTCCATTATTTTTAACTTAATAGACTTTTGTTGGTGCTGAATCTATTTTCACTGCCAAATTCAAACAATCTCATGATCAGATTTTTTGAAAAAGAAAAATGTCAAATTCTAACTATAAATGACCATCCTAGTAATAAAATTATCACTAGTTTAAAAAAAAAAACAAACCAAAAAAATAAAACATATCAGTTGTTCAAACATAAAGTTAAATTCTAATGTTAATACAAACATCCCTAGATAGTTAAATTTGGATTTAAAATATGTAAAACTAAAAAAATAATTGAGATTAAAGACGTAAAGAAAGTAATAATAAAGATAACTGCCGAGGGAATTTCTCTCGCCTTTCCGTTAACATAGACATCATCTAATATAATATGTAAACTTTAAAGCAGTTCCTAGAATATATATATAAAGACCATAAACACATACATCATCTATTACAAGATTTTAACTTTAGAAAAACAAAATGTTTATTACTGAAAGCTATAAAAATATTGCAAGATGCCAATGGAGTTCGCCGCCTCCTTTTCGTCCAAGGAATGTCTAGCACGGTCCACCAAAAACTGAGAAATACCACGACATAAAACAGAGAATAGAAATCATACACAAAGCAGAGCCCAATTCGAGAAGAAAGCAGTTGGAGCAGAATGCACAGTACAGAAATTATAATGTCAAAGTAAAGAGATTCCAATCTGATAAATTTTATAGATCTTTTCTTTCTGCTTCCCAACGGTAAATTGTATAGGTCTTTGCTTTCTATTTATTTAGAGGATATTAAAATACTTTGTTGTAAAATTTGAGTGACTTGCAAATAGGATCAAATATAAATATATAATTAATACTATTTCTATATGTATATAGAAGTCATGGAATAGTATGAAAATGATAAAATGTTTACGAATTTTATATAGGGAAAGTAAAGTGTTTTAAGCTAGAGGAATTAAAAATACAAGAGGATGCATATTTAAAATTATTAAATTAAAAGGGAATGGTCTTTACTATCCACTTAAAATTCATAAAAGAAATAATAAATATAGATTAATCTTTGGACAAAAGTTTGGCCAATGAGGAAAATTCAAATTTGGAGTAAGAATTGAGGAAGGATGAGTAGTTGATTCATTAATGACTATGAATAAAAAATGTGAATAATCCAAATTCACATCTACATAAACTCATAGGATTAAGCAATTAAGAAAAATATATTATTTCTAACAAATCAATATCAACAACTCTTATAGTATGATTTAATGACTCTAACTAACGAATCTCCCCATGAAAGTATTAAAATCTCTAAATAGAGTACTAAATTCAATTAGCATTGAAAGTAGACAATTTGAACTATATAGCTCCTCTTAAACTAGAAACAAAAGTGTAGGTTATGGTGGAGATATGGATTTCTCCAAAATTTGAAATAAGAAGAAGCAAGAAGCACATGCAATATTACTAGTATAAATCCATAGTAACTAACTCATGGGCCAAGAGGGATCAAATCCCTTGAAGTGTGACCATTTTTTCAAGTTATACATTCTAAAAACAAGTTTTGAGACACATGATTTTCTTAAAAAAACATCTCACGCATATGATAAATAGATAAGGTATTTGACTCTTCACATGCACTACATGTATATTCATATTGAGCATGGGAGGTATCACATATACACCCCATAGTGAGAAGCATGCTTCGACATTTTTTTAACTATAGTCCATTTTAGACATATAAGAACTTGTAACATGCAATTAAAATATTTTAACTACAACATTTTTATTTTATTTTCAATTTTATATATATATATATATATATATATATATATATATATATCCAATTTATTCAAGTTCAACCATAAAAAATTATATTTGAAACATTTATTTTCTTATTAATATTTTATTGAATATTACTTCTTTGCTTGTCAATGGGGTCTTGGATGCTGGCATTGATGTCAACAAGGTCATGGTCATGGTCACACTTGTCATATGCATGTGTGATGGATGTTGACTCAGTGGTCCATTGGTTGGAATGATGCATTAGCAGTGAGATAATTGTGTTGGCATTTATGTCAACTCTTGAGGTCATACACTTATGTCAACCTCGTGATGATGCAGAGTGATGAACGATGGTGTGTGTCGATATGTGTTGGCATTGACAGAGCTTGATGGTAGCATGATGGTCTTGGAGTAGTTGGCATGTGTTGGTAGGTGCATTGATGGACATGTCATGATGGTTTGTTGATGTTGCTACAGGTAGAGGATTTTGCTATATGTGATGATCATATCTACATGTGATGGAGATTGTTCATGGCACACTAGTTGAGTTGTGAACTAGATCTTTATTAGGTCTTCATGTCTATGCCTATTAGGAGACTTTTTTTAGTGATGCGATGGCTTGATGATGATGCTAAAAGGGTTGCAAATGTGCTTCATATGTGTTGCATATTGTTCATATTTCTGATGGAGAGTGGAGGACTTGTTGACGTACTTGCAAACCTTGTTTGTTGGCCCTTCTAGGTCAACTTGGAAGTGAAACTTGGGAGGCATGTTTTATCTACTTGTAGATGTTTCAAAGGCCATGTTAGAGGTCTGGAGTCTAGCATATATGTAGGGGAAGGTGATCCAATAGGTGGTAGTGGTTGATTTTTTTTTACCAAGCCTAAGTCCTAGTGGCATGTACAGAGGCCCATGGGAGTGGTAGGAATGCTCTAGTCGCACGGAGACTAGCATACGAGAGCAGTTATATCCCTAGTCAAGTCTAGACAGTCTTAAGGGAGTGAGTAAGGGATTTCACAATATTTCCTCTGTATTCCACACACTGTTCAAAATAAAATTAGATTGGAAATTCCTAGAGGCTTTGAGAAAAGGTGAAAAAGGTCATAAATTGTTCGAAAAGGTCCTCTCATTATGTGAATGTATTTAGTGCACTAGTAGTGACCTTAGTAGATTGATTTGGTCGTGTTTTTGCACCATTGATCCTAGCCCCAAGCTCAATTTCACCCTACATGTTTTATGTACCTGATCTTGGAGATATGGTATGGTTGATTGAGTTAAGGATGTATGCAGGAGAGTGAGAAGAGACGAAAGAAGGAGTTTATGCTTCAGACCTTGACTAGAGCCCATATGATTCAGTGCATGAGTGCTAATGACTGAGTAATGTCCATATCTGAAGCACATTCTAGTATAGATCATAATTGAAGTTGCAAGTGTAGTGATTGATTGGAGAGTTTATGTATGTTGCTAGATAGATTTTTTATGGAGGCTCTTAGACTTTTTTTCATCAGTTGTTATTACTTTTGGTGCATATCCTTAGTGTTCGTATGATGGTAATTGTAGTATTCATTATTTACATTCTGATGTGAGGGTTTGATAGCATATTTTTTGTGGCCACAATTTTCTATTGGAGAGCATGTATTTTGTACATTTGTTTTATTTCTATTTGATGATGAGATCTTGTTGATGACAGAATGTATGAAAAGATGATATATTTTTTAGCATAGCGTGTTGGGATCAAGTTTCAAAATACATGAATGGAGGATTGCATAGTGGTAAAGGAGCAGTGACTTCATGAGAGAGGAGCAGGGATAGCGAAGCTTCAACAAAGGAACATGTTTCTCATCTACTGTTGGTTGGATAGTTTGGAATAAAATAGGTGAGGATAATTGGTCATGGTGGTGACCAAAATATCAGCATTTGTAAGAGTCTATTGATAGTTCAGGAGTAACTAAGTGAGGATCATTGATCGTGGTGGCCTTCAGCGGATGATAGTCTGTAGATCCATAAAGAGCAGACTCTTGCATCTCATCAATATTATCAAGTCTCCTAGCTAATGTTTGTTGGGATGTTGAATATGAGGTTGAGTCTCCATGCTGATGGGAGTAAACATGTTATGTAAAAGATCAATTTCTTGACTAATAGAAATCGAGAACAAGGCAGTAGCAACAAGGGTGGTTTTTTGCCCAATGAAGGGTTTTCCACCAGACATATTATGTCTCTTGTGTGATGCATTTTGTGATTATGTTTTGATGGTTTTATCTTAGTATATGTTCAATATGTGTTTAAATATTTACCTTTTACATGCACATGATATATGTTAAGTTGCTAATAAGTGTATGATTTAGTTAGGTAATACAAAGAAAAATTTGGTAATAAGTCATACTACTAATTCAACCCCCCTCTGAGTAGTGCTCAAAGGTTTCCAACATTGGATCGATGTTGATTGAGTGCTATGTTAAGTAACTCCTTGATGCGAAGTCGCTAGTTCAATTACCTACCCGACCAAGATGATATATTGGAGATGTTGAGGATATAGTCATGCCAAGTTTACCCAAAAAAAATATTATCGATTTTCTTAAATATCATTTAAAATTTATTTATATTCAATAAGTGATTTTTGATGTTGAATTATTTTATTTATGGCCTACATTTTAAAAATACAAAAAAAAAATAAACTTATTTTTTACTAAGAATGTTTTTACTTTTAATTATTTTCTACACATACATTTCATATCTAGATATAATTTTTCTTAAATATTAAATTTTTTACTATATTTTTATTTTATTTTAGATTCTCACACACACACTAACAAAAGCAAGAATGAACTGAAAAACATCCACGATGAAGATTGAAGGCATAAAAAATTCCTCTTATACTTGACATAAAAAGTATATATGTGTAAGATATTTCTTTTTTCTTTTACTTTCAAATAGTATTACTCTCTCTACCTATAAAGTTCATATAAATTTTATGTAAGGTAGACATTCAAATATATTATTTATGATTCACATTGAAATAATTTCTTGTTATCATTCAAAAGAAAAATATAGACTCCATGTGGAATGCCAAATATAGACTCCATGTGGAAAACAATAAAATTCCCATCAAAGTATAAAGTCTCTAAGGAGAGAGAGGATAGAAACAAATGAAAATTATTGTAATTTCTATATTGTATAGGAAATAATAATAAGAAGATAATAATATTTTGGTCGAGGGACTACTAAGAATGCCAACCTTGTTGGTAAGGAATTCATTTTTCTAATGTAGACAAGGAAAATAAAAAAATAAAAATTATTTTGAAAAGTGAATAAAAGTCAACAAATTAAAATAGGAGACTTTGGTGAAACAAACCTATGTTCATACACATGGTGCATGTATAACTTCTAATATTATGAGGAGGAGACTGTATACTATCAAGAATACTATGGATATAAGTGGAAAATTAAATAGCATGATCTGTAATCATCCGCTATCTTGAGAAAACAAAAAAAAACATATTTTAAGAAAATTATAGATTTTTCAATCTCACGACTGCATCTCCCTTGCCATGATAGACACCACATCTCCCTCCATCTTGAATTCTTGGAACTTTATGCCACATCATCCAAACCAATCCTCCATGCAACATCAACAATGACACGTTGCCCTACAACATCACTCTCAATGTCATCATACCACTTCATACCACAGGTTACCTATAAGGCCTAGGTTTATCATACATGGCTACACATGCTCCCCACGAATCCTAGCCTATTGGCATCCATATTTGTGTATTTAGTTTCTTACCTGATTGTAATCCTACAATGATTTCCATACTTTGGATACATTATGTAACTCTACAACTAGGGTTATGATAGGTAGGTTTCCTTCTCTTTGTAGTTCTAACCATGTTGTTCCCTTGACATATAGATTTTTCTTTTGTGTGGATTTTAAATAAATCCCAAATACCAATATTTTAAGAAATCTAGACATCCCAAAAATCTTGCTAAGATTCAAAATGGAAAATTGTAAACCTTCTTTTACAAAAATAGTATCAGGTACAAAGTTGATTAAGGATGATGAAGGATTAGATGTCAATTGAACTTTGTTCAAAAGAATGGTTGGAAGCCTTATGTATCTGACAATTACAGGACTAGATGTTATGTAAGGAGTTAATCTGATTTCTAGATTCATGGAGTCTCCAAAAGAATCACTTTGGAAATATGGAAATGTGTTTCTGAGATACATAGCAGGAACTACAAATTTTGTCATATTTTATGTAGGCACAAAAAAGAAAGACTTGGTTGGATATATTGATAGTGATTTTACAGGAATTTTGGACGATAGGAAAATAACTTTTGGTTATGTGCTTCATCTTGGTTCAAGTGTGATATCATGAGCATCTAAAGAGAAACCTATTGTGATATTCTGATAAGAAGAAGAAAAATATGTAGCGTCAACATCAACAGAATGTCAAGCAATATGGTTACGAAGAGTTTTGGATTGACATCAACAGAGTCAAGAAGGATCAAAAAAAATATTTTGTGACAACACCTCAACCATTTCACTATTGAAGCATAGTGTGTTTCATCAAAATATCAAACCTATTGAAATATGATATCATTTTGTTAGAGAAATTGTGAGCAATAGAGAAGTTTACTTAGAGCCTTGGAAATGGAGTGATCAATTTGCTGATATATTCACTAATCCATTAGCAAAAGATGTATTTGAGTTTCATAGAGGAAAATCGAGTGTTGTAAGCCTAGATGAGACTTAGACCAACAACCATGTTTTAGTTGTGATGAGTAATGTCTTAGTTTAATAGTCATAATTAAGGGGGATTGTTAAAACTACCTAATTACTTGTGCATGCAAAGAATTCTATATTTAGAGTCTAAGTTAATTTATTCAAATGTGAGTTAGTTATAGTTCAGACTTATGTTTGGAAACGTTAAATTTAGTGCATTTTTACATGCTGAAGTGAGCTTTAGTTGGATGTTTATTTAAAATTTATAAATACACCATAATGGGTTCATTCTAATATATCAATTTTATGTGATCAATAGAAGAGCATAAATTCATATTGTTTTTGTGTGTGAAATTTTGTGTCTTTCCTCCACTACATTTCCAACATATAATTCCATGCCCCAGATTATGAATCATTAAAACCTACGACACCACAAGAAATTGTGATGGAATTTCCCTCTATTCCCTTGCCTCCTTTAGAAACTAAGGGCTGCTGATGTGAAAGATGAAAACAATATTACATCGACATTAAAAACACACTGAATATTTCTAAGTTGAAAGAAACGAAAAGTAAGGACTCGTGCACCAAATCAAGCCATTCATATGATAATTATAGACTACTTCTAATAATATAAACAATATAAACAAAGGCGTGGGATCTTCTGCCACTCCCAAACTGCTCAAGTTTATTTTCTTTTACAAGCTTACTAAAAGAATACGTCAGCGATATGAAATTGATATATCCTTATATTTTTTCCAATATTTAATGCTAAAAAGGATAAAATATTTATTACCATAAATGAGACGGTGGTTAGTGCTCATGGAGAAAAACGCATTAGAAATGATAAGATATGTAAAACATCATTTTGAACGACCGTTCTTGTCTTTGTTATTGTTAAATTTGTTTTCTCAGAAACAGATCATTCCTTATAGTGGTTTGATGCCACAAGGTTTATTCATCATCAATTTCTCCTTCGTTAACTCTAACAAACTCTCATTACCAACTCCAGTTAACACCTCTCCTAAAAACACATTGCATGCAAACAATTAGTTTCCCTTTCCAACTATGGAGCTTAGAGGAACAATATCGGGTGAATATTTTTCTTAATGATGTAAATAATAATTCAATGTTTTTTTTTAATTTCAAGAGGTTAATATCTTTAGTTTCGTTTTGTATAGATCATGGAATGAAAGCTACAAATTGGTGAAACCTGTCAATCTGTGAATACTAAGCCTAAGTCCCAATCACATGCACATAGGCCTATTGGAGCGGTAGGAATACTCTAGTTGCACGGAGACTAGCATAAGGGAGAGATTATAGCCCCGGTCAAGTCCAGACAGTGTCAAGGGAGTGACTGAGGGATTTCACAATATTTCCTCTGTATTCCACACACTGTTCAAAATAAAATTAGATTGGAAATTTGTTGGGTCCCTATAATACTAGTGATTACCCCATTACTATTGTAGTTATACCCCTTATTTATATTGTTGTGCCCCCATTACCCCCATATTGTTATTAATGTGCCCATAGAATCCCTCTATTGTTATTTTTGTGGCTTTATATTATTATTGTTAGGTCGGCTGGATTATATTGTGACTCCATAGACTCCTATATATAGAAAGGAGGTTTTGTCATTTGAATCATCCAAGAATTGTTCATTTATGTAATGTAAAGGAGGTTTCCCCCTCGAAGAGGCTGAATTCTAAGGCGTGGATCTCTCTTTTCTATCTTTTTGTGAGCTGGTTTCATAACATTCGGTATCAGAGCTTTGGATTCTAGGGTTTCACTGCTCCAAATAGGTCATCGTGGAATTTTCACTATAACTTTTTTTCTGTGACGTTTCAGAAGTCGAAAAAAAAACCTATTTGAGAAGAAATTGTGCTGAACCTTGGGTCCGAATTTCAAAGCTTTTTGTGCGATATTTTCAGAGATATGATCTCAGGAAGTTGGTCTTTTTGCAGACTCCTGAATTACACTCAAAACAGGTGACCTGGGGAAAATCATCATAACTTTCTTTCTGAGCATCGGATTGAAATTTCGTAAGAAGGTATAGAAATAGGATGGACTGTAGTTTTCGTTTATATATTTTTCAGAGTCAAAGGTTGAAACAGGGACACGTGGCACTTCATACAAGTTCGCTCTACTGAACTAGTCTATAATCAGGTCACTGCGGGAGATTGTGCATAACTCTTTCTTGGAGAATCCATTTTGGTTCAGACTAGTGTCATTAGAAATAGGACACAGAAGGCTACTACAGCTCATAACCCAACATCTTTGTGACCCACTTTTGTTTCTCTTCAGAGGATAATCCACTACAGGTCATAACCCAACATCTTTGTGACCCACTTTTGGGTATTTGAGACTCCCAAGGGTCTCCCACCTATGCGTGATCATGATCATGCTATTCATCTGATTGGGAGCTTGTCACCTATAACCTTCTTTAAACATGAAACATGGAAAACTGGGTGCAATCGAGAAGCTGCAAGAAGCTCCAATTTGTATGCCATAGTACCAATCCTTTGCAACACCTTGTACGGACCATAATACTTTGGTGATAATTTATTATCCTTTTTAGCTTGCTTTAGGGACATTTGCTTATATGGTTGCAGCCGTAGGAATACCCAATCACCTACATCAAAACTTCTTTCACTGTGATGTTGATCTGCCTGTTGTTTCATTCTATTTTGTGCCAACACGAGGTTATCCTTTAAGAGTTGGAGGACTTGTTGTTGATGTTAGATGTGATGTTCCACTGCCTGAACCTTAGAATTTTCTCTTAAATATGATGTGATGGATGGTGGTTGATACCCATAAAGTGCCATAAATGGGGTCATTTTTGTTGCTGTATGGAAGGAAGTGTTATACCACCATTCAGCCAGAGGCAACCATTTGACCCATTGTGTCTGTTTATCAGATACAAAGCAACGAAGATATCCTTCCAAACATTTGTTTACTATCTCAGTTTTCCCATCAGATTGAGGATGATAAGATGAGCTACGAGCTAACTGAGTACCAAGACAAGAAAATAATTATGTCCAAAGATTTCCAGTGAAAATGGGATCTCTGTCACTTACAATAATCTTTGGGTTTCCATGTAGCTTTTGAACTGTTTCCATAAATGCAGTAGAAACTGTACTGGCTTTAAGTGGATGTGATAATGCACAAAAGTGTGCATACTTGGTAAGTCTGTCAACTACCACCATGATGACACTCTTTCCCTCAGACTTGGGTAAACCTGTGATAAAATCCATTGAAACTTCCTCGCAACGTTGGCTTGGAATGGATAAAGGTTGTAATAGACCCGGTGTCTTAATTGTTTCAACTTTATTTTGCTGGCAAACCAAACATTCCGCCACAAACTTTTGAATATCTGATTTAATGCCATCCCAAAAAAATTCCTTCTTAACCCTGTGGTAAGTTTTTAAAAATCCTGAGTGCCCTCCTAAGGGAGAAGTGTGAAATTCCATAAGAATCTTTTGTTTTAGCTGGGAATTCTTACAGAGGTATAAGCGATCTTTGTACCATAACGAATCATTTTTCTAGCTAAATGTATCAGAAGTACTGGAATCTTGTTGTAGCTTTCGAATAAGTGCCCACACTTCTTCGTCATTCTTCCATTCCTCCCTTGCTTCGTTTATCCAATCTGGTTGGATAATAGAAATGGCACACAACAATGCTTCCACATCCTCATCCTTTCTTGAGAGTGCATCTGCCACCACATTTTGCTTCCCTTTTTTGTAGATGATTTCAAAGTCATAACCCAACATCTTTGTGACCCACTTTTGTTGCTCTTCAGAGGATAATCTTTGTTCTAAAAAGTATTTAAGGCTATCATGATCCGTTTTTACCTTGAAGTGTCTTCCCATTAGGTAGGGTCGCCATTTCTTAAGTGCATGGAGTATTGCCAACATTTCCTTCTCATAAATAACTTTGCTTAAAAACTTTCCCTTGATTGGACGACTTTCAAAAGCAATGGGTCTTTCATCTTGCATTAGAACAGCACCAATTCCATTTCCTGAAGCATCACATTCCACAATAATGGTTTTTGTGAAGTCTGGTGTAGCTAAGACCGGTGCTTGGCACATTGCCTCTTTAAGATGTTCAAAGGCCTTTGTTGCTTCCGGAGTCCATGAAAATGAATCTTTCTTCAATAAAGTTGTTAGAGGTGCTGCTATTCTCCCATAATTCTTAACAAACTTGCGATAATACCCTGTCAACCCAAGAAATCCTCGCAGATGCTTTATGGATGTGGGGATTTTCCATTCCTTAATGGCTTTAATTTTGCTAGGGTCTACCTTAACTCTTTCATGAGATACAATATGACCCAAATATTCCACCTCCTGGACTCCAAAGAAACATTTGGATCTTTTTGCATATAATTGTTTCTCCTCCAATAGTTGTAGCACCCTGTCAACATGTTCAACATGATCCTTCCAAGACTTGCTGTAGATTAGTATATCATCAAAAAATACTGACACAAATTTTCTAAGGAATGGTTTGAAAATTGAATTCATCAAACCTTGAAATGTTGAAGGTGCATTGGTAAGGCCAAAAGGCATGACCAAAAATTCATAATGACCCTCATGAGTTCTAAATGTCGTTTTCGGAATGTCTTCAACCTTCATTCTGATTTGATGATATCCTGAACAAAGATCCAACTTGGTGAAGTAAATTGATCCATGCAATTCATCCAGTAATTCATCAATAACAGCAATGGGGAACTTATCTTTAATAGTGAGCTTGTTGAGCTCCCTATAATCCGGACACATGCGCCATGATCCATCCTTCTTGTGCACCAATACTACTGGAGCTGAGAAAGAACTTTGACTCGGTTGAATTATACCAGCCTCTAGCATTTCTGCAACCATACGTTCAATTTCACTTTTTTCGACATAGGGATATCTGTACGGCCTGATGTTTGGAGGAACACTTCCTAGAATCACATGAATAGCATGATCATGATCACGCATAGGTGGGAGATCCTTGGGAGTCTTAAATACCTTGGAGTGATTGTCCAGGACTTTTTGGAGATCTGGAGAAATAGATGATTCCAATGTGGAAACATCTAGCGAGCATAATTGTGCAATTACACCTCTTTGCTCCTTTTTTAGAAGCTTTGTCATACCATGAGAGCTGATTATCTTTCCTGGTTTCCCTGCAATACCCCTTAATTCAAATTCCTTTCCTTCCGTAGAAAATTTGATGAAAAGTTCTTGAAAATTAAAAGCTATTGTACCCAAGGATTGTAGCCATTTGACTCCTAGTACAACATCCGCACCTCCCATTGGAATGGAAAGCATTGGGCTAGTCAATACATATTCTCCCATGGATAGCTTGATATTATGGCACTTTCCAGAGCAATTTATTGTTCCTCCATTTGCAATCATCACTTGACACTCTGGTGCTGGATATAGGAAGTAATTCAATTCTTTTGCTACCCTACAATGAATAAAATTGTGGGTGCTTCTTGAATCAATCAACACTATTACCTTTTTCTTCTTGATTTGTCCTTCTATCTTGATGGTTTGAGGAGTGGTAATTCCCGCCAATGCATTACAAGATATGGTCAGATTTATTTGTTCTTCATCTAGGCTTTGTTCCTGAAGTATATCTTCTTCTTTTGACCTTTCTTGCTCCTTTTCTTCTTCCTCTTCACAATCTATGTAGAATAATTTCTTCTCAGCACACTTATGACCTTTAGTGTATTTGCTATCACAACTGTAACAAAGCCCTTTTGCTCTTTTTTCTTCCAATTGTTGTGGTGTCAACCTTATAGGTTGTGGAAGACTAGGGGCAACAACACTTCCATCTTTATAGTTGTGAGTGGTATGCTTCCTGGTTGCCATAATTTTGCTTTCCATTTTTCTTGCTAACCTGAATGCCTTCTCTAATGAATCGGGTTCCCAAAGGCGAACATCATGTTGGATATTATCCTTTAAAGACCCTATGAACACATCAATCCTATGCTCCTCTGGAATATCTTTTACCCTTATGTTCAATTTTTGGAACTCCTCAATGTGCTCCATTACTGAACCCTTTTGTTTGAGACTTATCAATTGGCTAAAAAAAGTGTTCCTTTTTGTATCTTCATAATGTGCTATCAATTCTTCCGTAAAAATTGCCCAAGTGATAAATTGTTTACGAGAGCAAAGCCATTGATACCATACAAACTGATTTGGTTCCAAATATATAGTTGCCATACATACCTTTTGTGCATTTTGCACATTATTGAGATCGAATAATTGCTCCATCTGTAATATCCATGTGGCGGGATCCTTGCCATCAAACTTCCTCATATCGATTTTTGGAATATGGTGATTCTTCGATCCAACATTAGCGTCTATGGAATCATGATTAACATTTCTTTTGTTCTCATCATGAGTTTCCTTTACTACCTTTTCACCATTAGTGACCCTTTCTTGTAGCAACTTCTTCAATTCTTCCATGTTTGTCTTCATATCTATCTTCAAATCTGCCATTTCTCTCTTCAAATCTGTCTTCGAATCATCCATCTTAGCTTCCATGCCCTTTATCTTAGATTCCACGCCATTTATCTTAGATTCCACGCCATTTATCTTAGATTCCACGCCACTTATCTTAGCTTCTGTTAGCTTTTGTGAGCGTGACATTTGTTGCACTTGTTCTTGTAATTTTGATATATCATGTAGCATTTCTTCCTCTTCTTCATGGGTCATGCTAGAGCTTTCAGGTTCCTTACTAGGTGTTTGCATTTTCTTTCCTCGGGGCATCAGTTACCGATAATAATGCTTTACTATGCCCTTTGAATTCCGTTAAACCAAGCTTACAAAAAAATTTAAAAAAAAAACTACACACCTTTTTTTACTTTATAGAAGCCTGATATTGAATCTGATGTATCTCTGTAATTTCAGATCATCCAATTCTGAAATTGATACCTATAGTAGCCTTCTGCGTCCTCTTTCCAATGCCACAAGTTTGAGCCAAATTGGATTCCCCAAGGAAGAGTTATGTGAAATCTCCCACAGTGACTTGTTTTTAGACTAGTTCTGTAGAGCGAACTTGTACGACGTGCCACGAGTCAATGTTTCAACCTTTGAATATAAAACACATACAAAAGAAACTACTGTTTGTCCTCTTTCTGTAACTTCTTACGAAATTTCAATCTGATCTCCAGAAAGAAAGTTATGACGATTTTCCCCAGGTCACCTGTTTTGAATGTAATTCAGGAGTCTGCAAAAATACCAACTTCCTCAGATCATATCTCCGCAAATATCGCACGAAAAGCTTTGAAATTCGGACCCGAGGTTCAGCGCGATTTCTTCTCAAATGGGTTTTTTTTGCGACTTCTGAAACATCACAGAAAACAAGTTATAGTGAAAATTCCACGATGACCTGTTTGGAGCAACGAAACCCTAGAATCCAAAGCTCTGATACCAAATGTTATGAAACCAGCTCACAAAAGATAAGATATGTAAAACATCATTTTGAACGACCGTTCTTGTCTTTGTTATTGTTAAATTTGTTTTCTCAGAAATAGATCATTCCTTATAATGGTTTGATGCCACAAGTTTTATTCATCATCAGTTTCTCCTTCGTTAACTCTAACAAACTCTCATTACCAACTCCAGTTAACACCTCTCCTAAAAACACATTGCATGCAAACAGTTAGTTTCCCTTTCCAACTATGGAGCTTAGAGGAACAATATCGAGTGAATATTTTTTTTAATGATGTAAATAATAATTCAGTGTTTTTTTTTAATTTCAAGAGGTTAATATCTTTAGTTTCGTTTTGTATAGATCATGGAATGAAAGCTACAAATTGGTGAAACCTGTCAATCTGTGAATACTAAGCCTAAGTCCCAATCACATGCACATAGGCCTATTGGAGTGGTAGGAATACTCTAGTTGCACGGAGACTAGCATAAGGGAGAGATTATAGCCCCGGTCAAGTCCAGACAGTGTCAAGGGAGTGACTGAGGGATTTCACAATATTTCCTCTGTATTCCACACACTGTTCAAAATAAAATTAGATTGGAAATTCCCATAAGCTTCTAGAAAAAGTGAAAAAGCTCAGAAATAGTTTGAAAAGGTCCTCTTATGATGTGAATGTATTTAGTGCACTAGTAGTGACATTAGTAAATTGATTTGGTCCAATTTTTGCACCTTTGATGCTAGCCCCAAGCTCAATTTCACCCTACATGTCTTATATACTTGATCTTGGAGATATGGTATGGTTGATTGAGTTAATGATGTATGAAAGAGAGTGAGAGGGGACCAAAGAAGGATATTATGCTTCAGAACTTGAATAGAGCATAGATCCTCCAGTCCATGAGTGTTAATGACTGAGTAATGTCTAGATCTGAAGCACGTTCTAGTATAGATCATAATTAAAGCTGCCTGTGTAGTGATTGATTGGAGAGTTTATGTATGCTGCTAGATAGAGTTTTTAAGGAGACCCTCACACTTTTTTTTTTGCACCAAATTCTATTACTTTTGATGCATATCCTTAGTGCTCATATGTTTTTAATTGTATCATTGCTTAGTTACATTCCAATGTGAGGGTTTGATATCATATTTTTTGTGGCCACGATTTTGTATTGGAGAGCATGTATTTTATACATTTATTTTATTTCTATTTGATGATGAGATGTTGTTGTTGAGAGAATGTATGCAAGGATGATATCTTGTTGAGCAGAGTGTGTTGGGATCAAGTTTCAAAATAAATGAAAATAGGTGTGCATAGTGGTCGAGGAGCAGTGACTTCATGAGAGAGGAGAAGGGATAGCGAAGCTTTAGCAAAGGAACATGTTTCTCATCTAATGGCAGTTGGATACTTTGGAAGAAACTAGGTGATGCTAATTGGTCATGGTGGTGACCAAAAGATTAGAATTTGTAAGAGCCTATTGATATTTCAAGAGTAACTGAGTGAGGATCATTGATCTTGGTGGCCTTCAGTGGATGATAGTCTATAGAGCCATAGAGAGTAGACTCTTGCAACTCATCAAAATTATCGAGTCTCGTAGCCAATGGTGGCTGGGATGTTGTATATGAGGTCGAGTCTACATGCTGATGGGAGTCAACAAGTTATGTAAAAGATTAATTGCTTGACTAATAGAAATCCATAACAAAGCAATACCAACAAGGGTGGTTTTTTTCCCAGTGAAGGGTTTTCCACTAGACATATTATGTCTCTTGTGTGATGATCTTTGTGATCATGTTCATATGGTTTTCTCTTAGTATATGTTGCATATGTGTTTAAATATTTATCTTTTACATGCACATGATATATGTTAATTTGTTGATAAGTGTGCGATTTAGTTAAAGTAATATAAGGAAAAATTTGGTAATAATTCATACTACTAATTCAAACCCCCTCTTAGTAGTGCTCAAAGGTTTCCAACATTGGATCGATGTTGATCGAGTGCTATGTTAAGGAACTCCTTGATGCAAAGTCACTGGTTCAATTCTTTTCCCGACCAGGGTGATATATTGGAGATGTTGAGGATGTAGTCCTGCCAAGTTTACAAAAAAAATATTACAACTTTGCTTATATATCATTTAAAATTTATTTATATTCAATAAATTATTTTTAATGTTGAATTATTTTATTTATGGCCTACATTTTAAAAATACACAAAATAACTTAATTTTTTATTAAGAATGTTTTTACCTTTAATTATTTTCTACACATACATTTTATATCTAGATAGAAATTTTCTTAAATATTATATTTTTACTATTTTTTTATTTTATTTTAGATTCTCACACACACAAGAACAAAAACGAGAATCAATTAAAAAAGCATCCGTGATGAAGATTGATGGCATCATACATGCCTCTTATATTTGACATAAAAAGTATATATGTGTAAGATATTTCTTTTTTCTTTTACTTTCAATTAGTATTACTCTCTCTATCTATAAAGTTCATATAAATTTTACATAAGGTAGACCTTGAAATATTTTTTTTATGATTCACTTTGAAATAATTTATTGTTATCATTATCTTTTTCAAATGCCAAATATAGAATCCATGTGGAATGCCAGAGGAATTATACATATCCATATTTATTGTAGAAAACAATAAAATTCCCATCATAGTATAAAGTCTCTAAGGATAGAGAGGATAGAAACAAACAAAAATTATTGTAGGTTCTATATTGTATATGAAATAATAAGAAGAAGATAATAATATTTTGGTCAAGGGACTACTAAGAATGCCAACACTGTTGGTAAGGAATTCATTTTTCTAATACCGACAGAGAAAATATAAATAAAAAAGAATTCTTTTCGAAAAGTGAATAAAAGTCAACAAATTAAAATAGGAGACTTTGGTGAAACAAACCTATGTTCATACACGTGGTGTGTGTATAAATTCTAATATAATGAGGAGAGTGCATAGTATGATGAAGAATAGGGATATAAGTTGAAAATTAAATCACATGATCTGTAACCATTTGATATCTTGAAAAAAAAACAAAAAAAATTAAGAAAATTATAGATTTTTCAATCTCCGGACTCCATCTCACTTGCCATGAGAGACACGATATCGCCCTCCACATTGAATTCTTGGAAATTTATGCCACATCATCCAAACCAATCCTCCATGCAACATCAACAATGACACAATGTCGTACAACATCACTCTCCATGTCATCATACCACTTCATACCTCAGGTTACCTATAAGGCCTAGGTTTATCATACATGGCTACACATGCTCCCCACGAATCCTAGCCTATTGGCATCGATGTTTGCATATTTAGTTTCTCACCTGATTGTAAGCCTACAATGATTACCACACTTTGGATACATTATGTAACTCTACAACTAGGGTTATGATAGGTACGTTTCCTTCTCTTCGTAGTTCTAACCATGTTGTTCCCTTGACATATATATTTTATTTTTTGTGGACTTTAAATAAATCCAAAACACTTAGATTTTAAGAAATCTAGACATCCCAAAACTGTTGCTAAGATTCATAATAGAAAATTGTAAACCTTCTTTTACAAGAATAGTAACAGGTACAAAGTTAATTATGGATGATGAAGGATTAGATTTCAATCGAACTTTGTTCAAAAGAATGGTTGGAAGCCCTATGTATCTGACAACTACAAGACTAGATGTTATGTAAGGATTTAATCAGACTTCTAGATTTATGGAGTCTCCAAAAGACTCACTTTGGAAAGATGAAAATGTGTTTCTGAGATACATAGTAGGAACTACAAAATTTGTCATATTTATGCAGGCACAAAGAAGAAAGAATTGGTCGGCTATATTGAAAGTGTTTTATAGGAATTTTGGATGATAGGAAAATAAATTTTGGTTATGTGCTTCATCTTGGTTCAAGTGTGATATCATGAGCATCTAAGGAGAAACCTATTGCGATATTCTCATAAGAAGAAGAAAAATGTGTAGCATCAACAAGAGTAACATGTCAAGAAGTATGGTCACGAAGAGATTTGGATTGACATCAACAGAGAAAAGAAGGATCAACAACAATATTTTGTGACAACACCTTAACCATTTCACTATCAAAACATGGTGTGTTTCATCAAAATATCAAACCTATTGAATAGGATATCCTTTTGTTAGAGAAATTGTGGGTGATAGAGAAGTTTATTTACAGCCTTGCAAATCGAGTGTCAATTTGTTGATATATTCACTAATCCATTAGAAAAAGATGTATTTGAGTTTCATAGAGGAAAATCGAGTGTTGTAAGCCTAGATGAGACAGAAAAATAAGCATGTTTTTGTTGTGATGATTAATGTCTTAGTTTAGCAGTCATAATTAAGGGGGATTTGTTGGGTTTGGAGCCTGATTATCCTCTTTCTTCAGATGTATCACCACATTGGGCCCCAGTTCATAATGTAGCGGCAACAGTGCCCGTAATATTTGCGATGCAAGGGGGGTCTACGGGGGGAGGAAGGGGGGTTGCGATCCTTTGGAGACCCCCCCCCCCCCCCTGTTGCGGGCAACTGGGGGTAGCGCCCTTGGAGCTAAAAATAGATGTAAATTGCCTTGTAAAATGTTGTAATTTCGTAGTCAATGTAGCCCGTTCATTAGGTAGAGATATGACAATAGAAGTTATGTTTTATTTAGGATTTTTTTCCCTAGAAGGCGACCCCTCGCTATATATGAGGGAATTGTATTGTGTCTATGTATATTTGTATTCTAAGTGAGAAAGAGAGAGGAGATTGTGTGAGAGTGAAGATGGAATTATAGCAGATCTGATGTAGGTTGCATCTCTTCACTTTCCTGGATAATATAAAAGGAAGTACTGGTTGTTTCTCTGCGGGCGTAGCCCAAATTGGGTGAACCACGTATATCTGTGTCTCTCTTGTTTTATGTGTTTTCTATATTTATATTTCTGCAATATATTTTATGTGTTCCATTTCTCTCTAATATATAACTTTCTTACAAATGGTATCAGAGCCGAAGATCTATTTGGGTTATAAACTCTCAGGAGAAAAGGGTTCGTAGTTCGAGCAGGAGCAATGGTGGAAGTTGGTAGGTTTAGTGTCTAAAAATTTAATGGCCAAAACTACCAGCTGTGGAAAATACACATGAAAGATTATTTATTCCAGAAAGATTTGTGCCAACCATTAAGCAGAAAGGCAAAGAAGCCAATGAGTATGATAGACACAGAATGGGATATTCTCGATAGAAAGACACTTTTTACAATACGACTATGCCTAGCGGCGTCAATAGCCTTTAATATTTAAATGAAATGAAAACAGAGGGTTTAATGTCGGCATTGGCCAAACTATATGAATAATCCTCAGCCTCAAATAAGGTATTTCTTATGAAGCGTTTATTTAATATGAAGATGTCAGAAGGTGGATCTGTTACTTGTCATTTGAATGAGTTTAATACAGTTACCATTCAGTTAAGTTCTGTAGGGTAACTTATGACGGTGAAGTTAGGGCTCTGTTATTTCTGTGCTCATTTCCAGAAGTTGGAATGGTTTAGTTATGGCCATTAGTAACTCTGTCTCTGGATCTAGTACTTTAAAGTTCGATGATGTTGTCGGTGCAATCCTTAGCAAGGAAAGCGACGAAAAAGCTCCAGTGAAACATCAGTTAATGCTTTGACTGTAGAGACTAGTGGAAGAAAAATGGAAAGAGGAAAGAGCTCATGATATCGCACTAAGTCAAGGAAAGACAAATCCAAGTACAGATCGAGGATAGTGTGCATCTCGGAAGGGAAAGAATGAGATGCGCAACAAGAAAACAATCATGAAGTGAATGTGACAGGTGATGTGTTGCAATATGTTTTAATTCTTTCATTAGAAAATATTATTGATGCCTGGGTGGTATATTCAGGGGCCTCATTCCATGCCAGACCTGATAGGAAACATTTTCATGATTATGTTCAAGGAGATTTTGGACAGGTTCGATTAGGCGATGATAAACCATGTAAAATCATTGGAATGAGTACAGTTTTCATAAAACAACATAATGGAAATCAATGGCTATTGAAGGAGGTAAGGCATGTTCCTAATATGAAGAAAAATCTTATTTCAACAGGGAAGTTGGGAGGTGAAAGCTGTGTGACTACTTTTGCAGATAAAACCTGGAAGGTTGCTAAAGGAACCCTAATAATAGCAAAATGAGAAAATGTTGGTACATTGTATTTATGCAATGGTATTTCTAATTCTCCTAACGCTTTAACCTCTACAAGAGAAGATACATCATTGTGGCATCATAGGCTCGGGCACATGAGTGAGAAGGGGATACAAATTCTTCACTCAAGAAATTTGTTGCCAGGTTTGAAGCATGTTGATTTACAATTCTGTGAGAATTGTGTTTATGGAAAATAGAAGAGAGTCAAAATCCTCAGAGTTGGGAAAGAAAATAAGAGCCAAAAATTAAAACTTATGTATATAGATGTATGGGGACCTACTCAGGTATCATCTCTTGGTGGCTCTCGGTATTATGTTACTTTTATTGATGATACAACCAGAAAAACCTAGATTTATTGTATTTGAAATAAATTTGATGTATTTGATACTTTCAAGAAATGGAAAGCTTTGGTTGAAAATGAAACTGGAAAGAGGTTAAAATATCTCAAATCAAACAATGAAGCTAAATATTGCAGCAAAGAGTTTGATAGGTACTCTTTAGAAAACGAAATTCGTAAAGAGAAGATAGTTCCAGGAACACCACAAGAAAATGGTATGTCAGAAAGGATGAACAGGACAATCATGGAGCGTGCAAGGTGCATGGGATTGCATGTAGGATTGCTTTTACAATTTTGGGCAGATGTTGCAGATATTGTTGTTTATCTAATAAACAAAGGGCCTTCAAATTCCTTGGATGTTGGTATTCCAGAGTAGACGTGGACAGGTAAAAAGGTAAACTACTCATTTTTGAAGACTTTTGGTTGTGAAGCCATTGTCCACATTAATAAGGAAAATAGAACAAAGCTTGAGACCAAATCAAAGAAATGTACCTTTATTGGATATGGTGTTAATGATTTTGGTTATCTCTTTTATGATTATGAAAAACACAAAATCATTAGGAGAAGAGATGTCATATTCAATGAAAATGTTTTCTATAGGGATCATATGCAAGAAAATAAACAGGAAAAAGAAAACAGAGAATACACAGTGCTTGATGAGATCACAGAAAAAGTGATGGTGCCTGAAAATCGTAATGATCAACAACTAGAACAACAACAACAACCACAACAATAATAAGCACCTCAAACACCTGAGAGTGGTGTTAGAAGATCTACCAAGAAAAGTACCCCCCTAAATGATACTCTCCTTCATTATATTATATATTGTTGACTGATTTTGGTGAACTAGAATGTTATGAAGAAGCAGTGTAGGTAGAAACCACGAAGAAGTGGGAGAAAGCCATGAAAGAGGAGATGGACTCTTTAGCACATAACCAGACTTGGGACTTACTTAGGTTGCCTACAGGTAAAACAACATTACAGAATAAATGGGTTCACAAGTTTAAGGAAGAAATGGAGGTAGAAAAAGGTATAAGTTAGACTTGTGGTGAAAGGTTTTGCACAGAAAAATGGTATAGGTTTTGATGAGATATTTTCTCATGTTGTTAAAATAAATTCAATCAGAACTATTTAATTCTAGTAGCAGCTGACGATTTGCATCTTGAGCAATTAGATGTAAATACAACCTTTCTTCATGTGGATTTGGAGGAAGAGATATATATGTAGCAGCCACAAGGATATGAGGTAAAAGGGAAGGAGAAACAAGTGTGCAGGTTGAAGAAGAGCTTGTATGGCTTAAAATAGGCTCCAAGGCAGTGGTATCTAAAATTTGACAGGTTTATGTTTGAACAAGGTTATACTAGATGTCACTCTGATCATTGTGTTTAGCTAAAAATGAAAAATGATGGTAGCTATATTATATTGTTATTGTATGTAGATGACATGCTTGTTGCCGGTTCTAACATGTAAGAAATAAATGTGCTCAAAAGAAAATTGGCGAACTCATTTGCAATGAAGGATTTGGGTGCTGCAAGACAAATCCTTGGTATGAGAATAACTAGAAACAGGAAGAATCGAAAATTAACATTGTCTCAGAGTTAGTACATAGAAAATGTGTTGAAAAGATTTAATATGAAAAATGAAAAACCAGTTAGTATACCTTTGGCTAGCCATTTCAAACTAAGTAAGGAAGTGTGTCCCAAGAATCAGGAATAAATGACTTATATGTCTAATGTTCCATATGCATTGCAGTTTGAAGCTTAATGTACGTAATGGTCCGCACAAGGCCTGATATTGCACATGCAGTGGGAGTTGTAATCAGGTACATGAAAAATTCAGGAAAAGAACATTAGATGGCAGTGAAGTGGATTCTCAGGTATTTGAGAGGTACCAGGGATATGTTGATGCAGATCTGGCAAGTGATAGAGATAACAGGAGGAGCACAACATGGTATGTGTTTACTGTAGGTGGAAGAACTGTCAGTTGGGTTTCAAAACTGCAAAGTGTTGTTGCACTCTCAACAACGGAAGTAGAGTATGTTGATGCTACAGAAGCTAGTAAAGACATGATTTGGTTGCAAAGGTTTTTGGATGAATTAGGTAAGAAGCAGGAGTTGGGAAGGTTATATAGTGACAGCCAGAATGCCATACATCTTACAAATAACTCTGCATTTCATTCCAAGACTAAACATTTACAACTTAAGTACCATTTCATAATGTCAGTGTTGAAAGATGGACAGTTGAAGCTGGAAAAGATACACACTAGCCAGAATTCTGTAGATATGTTAACAAAAGTTGTAACCAAGGAGAAACTGAGATTATGCTCAGTTTCAATTGGTCTTCAAGTATGACAAAGAAGATGAGAAATAGCCACTTCCAAAGTGGAGTCATTGTCCAGGAAATAAAGCAACAATGGAGTTGCTATAATCAGTCTGCAAGTGGGAGATTGTTGGGTGTGGAGCCTAATTATCTTGTTTATTTAGAGGTATCACCGCATTGGACCCCAGTTTGTAATGTGGCGGCAACACCGCCCATAATATTTTCTCTGTAAGGGGGGGGGGGGGGAGGGGGGTTGCGAACTTTGGGAGTCCCCCCTAGCGGGGGATTGGCGGCAGCGCCCTCGAAGCTAAAATAGATATAAAATTTCCTTGTAAAATGTTGTAATTTCATAGTTAATCTAGGTCATTCATTAAACTAAAATCTAACGGTAGAAGTTATGTTTAATTTAGGGTTTTTTGCCCTAGAAGGAAACCCCTCGCTATATATGAGGGAATTGTATTGCCTCTATGTAGATCTATATTCTAAGTGAGAAAGAGAGAGGAGATTGTGTGAGAGTGAAGAGGAAATTACAATAGACATATTGTAGGTTGTATCACTTCAATTTGTTGGATAATATAAAATGAAGAATTGGTTGTTTTTATGTGGACGTACCCCAAATTGGGTGAACCCCGTATATCTGTGTCTCTTTTGTTTTATGTGTTTTTTGTGTTTATATTTCTAATATATTTTATGTATTCCATTCATCTGTAATATATAATTTTCTAATAAGATTGTTAAAAATGCCTAATTACTCGTGCATGCAAATAATTCTATATTTAGAGTCTAAGTTAATTGATTCAAATGTGAGTTAGTTCTGGTTCAGACTTATGTTTGGAAAGGTTAAATTTAGTGCATGTTTGCATGTTGAAGTGAGCTTTAGTTGAATGTTCCGTTAAAATTTATAAATACACCACAATGGGTTCATCGTAAGAAATGAATTTTATGTAATCGATAGAACATATCATTTTTGTGTGTGAAATTTTATGTCTTTCCTCCACTACATTTCCAACATATAATTCCATGCCCCATTTTCTTTAGTCTTTATAAAAATACTTTAATAATTTTAACTCGCTAAATTATAAATCATGAAAGCCTACAACACCACGAGAAATTGTGATGGAATTTCCCTCTCTTCCCTTCACTCCTTTAGAAACTCAGGGTTGCTAACGTGAAGGGGAAAAAAAATATTACATCGACATTAAAAACACACTGAATATTTCTAAGTTGAAAAAAACGAAAATTAAGGACTCGTGCACCAAATCAAGCCACTCATATGATAATTCTAGACTACTGACCATATAAAGAATACAAACAAAGGGGTGGGATCTTCCGCCACTCCCAAACTGCTCGACTTTATTTTCTTTTACAAGCTTGCTAAAAGAATACATCAACAATATGAAATTGATATATCCTTGTATTTGTTTGAATATTTAATGCTAAAAAGGTTAAAATAATTATTACCATAAATGAGACGGTGGTTAGTGCTCTGGAGGAAAACGCATTAGAAACGAGAAGGTCCGAAAAACATCATTTCAAACGACCGTTCTTGTCTTTGTTATTGCTAAATTTGTTTTCTCACAAACAGATCATTCCTTACAGTGGTTTGATTCTGGTTTGATGCCACTATGTTTATTCATCATCAGTTTCTCCTCCTTTAACTCTTACAAATTCTCGTTACCAACTCCGGTTAACACCTGTCCCAAAAACACATTGCGCAAAACGCATTACATCCAGACAGCTAGTTTCGCTTTCCAACTGTGGAGCTTAGAGGAAGAATATCGCGTGAATATTTTTTTTAATGATTGAAATAACGATTCAGTGTTTTTTTTTAAATTTCAACAGGTTAATATCTTTAGTTTCGTTTTGTAGAGATCATGAATGAAACCTGCCAATATGTAAAGCTACAGTGGGGTAAATATGGCTTTTCAATACGTTTTTGGAATGCCGATCTAATGAAAAAAACTCAGTTGGGTGCTATTAGTTACAGTGGGGTAAATATGGCTTTTCAATACGTTTTTGGAATGCCGATCTAATGAAAAAAACTCAGTTGGGTGCTATTAGTTATGTTAGATAATTATTGAATGAAATTGGTGACTGTCCAATAGGGTTGTCGTTGCATAGATGACAGATGAAGAATTTGGTCACCAACTTTCTGGAGTGAACCTGATTATCATTATACAACCGAGATTTTTACTTCTTATTATTATAACCAACAATATTATGTACAAGCTGAGCACATAGTTTTCCCCATCCGACCACCTAAATGCACAAAGCCATGGTTCCCAACAGAGAGCAATCACCGCCTCGAAATATTTAGTTCCTCTCATTAAATTGTTAACTTCTTGTTGTTGGTGCTTTTTTTTGCATGATAAAACCAATAGTTCATTAATACGTTGTTGAATTTTCATTAGCATAATAAAATTGCTAAGAAGAAGGATGGGTTTGGAAACTCGGGTCACATCGAAGACATAATTCATTATTTCCCTAGAAATTTTAATCACTTTTCATAGCAATTAATTTTATTTTTAATTGTAATTCATTATTTCCCTAGAAATTTTAATCACTTTTAATAGCAATTAATTTTATTTTCAATTGTTTTCCAAGTATTCCATAGGGCAAATTAGACTACAACACCCCATACAATGTTAAGTGGATTTCCACTTAATCAAAGAAAACAGAAAATGGGAAACAAAACAAAATAAGGGAAGCTGCGAGGCAGCAAGTCCCTGCATCAAGTTAAAACTAGTTACTTGTGCTGAAGCGAAAGCATCTAAGCTTTAATATAGTCATAGGAAACTTCAGTAGCAGAGCATAGAATCTGTTGAAAACAAGTGAGTCTCCTGTGCATAATTAGTTGTGCGTAAAGGAGACTAAGTTGAGCAAACTTGCTACAGGCAGCAATAAGCGAAAGCATCTAAGCTTTAACACAGTGCATCTAAGCTTTAACACAGTCATAGGAAACTTCAGTAGTAGAGCAGTCTAAAGGAATGGTCTTCCTGAAAGTATGAAGACGTGTAACTATCAAGGATAGAACCCTGTGCAGTGAATATTCTTGGTTATATGTGGCATGAGTTTGTGGCACTGCCCTAGGTATAACATCCCAGCATATGCATTAAGTCAGCTTCTAGTGGACAGTGGATATACTGAGATGCAAGTTTCAAGCTTGAAAATGTAGTGCTCACAAATAACATATGAAGCACTAAAGCAATCGCTAAGGCTAAGTACAGGTACTGTGTGAAATGGGAATGACGAGGAAGGAATTTGAAAGTGGGATTAACTTACACACAAACCCCTGATTTTGTTTGGGAGGGTATATATGATTGAAACTCTCTGGCAAGATTTTATGAGCTTGGAGATTCTGAGTTGTTTAGGCTTTCCAAAGCTTCACACTCCCCTAGCTTCTATGGTCTCAGTGGTCTGGGTTTGATTCTATGGCTGGTGATTCAATATCAATTCCGGCTGAGTACCCGTAAGACAAAAAGAAGATCATTCTCCTCCAATGTTGCTATCAAATTTGATGTATTCCCTAGCATAGCCAACAAAGCTTCTGCAATCCAAATGCCCATTATTGCATAATCAAACTAATGAAATGAATGCACCAGAACATGGAAAATTTATAAAGTACCCCTGTAGTCCATGCTTTAGGTAGGTAGGCATAAATCATACACCACACAACTGATGACTATATTGGGCAAAGAATTTGTGTTTACATAAATCATAATCGATGCTTAATGCTAGCATATCATCAATTCAAGACACCAGTAACATGAAAACTCCCTTGAAGCGTACATTTGACCTTGAAAATAAGCATTTCTTATGACAGACTGTAACATGTGAAGAATACAAGAAAAACACGAATGCTAACAATTAAGACATTAAACCTATGAAGCAGACTGATACTCTTTTCATAAAGTTTCCATATATATAGAAAACTGTCTCAAACAATTGATAACTGCAACGACTGCCAAACAAAACTGGAAACTTGCATACCGTAGTTTCCCTAAAAGGAATACTGGCATCAATGATACATTTATCAGTCCTCAGTTTAGATTCAACGATCTTAAAATCATCTTTAACTCTGTCATCCTATGTGACATTTTCACTCTCAAGCTTTGGCTTCGTCCGAATACCGGCTGCCACTGGAGCGCTGTTATTTCCAATCAGGGCAGTCTGCAGTGCCTCTCCTTTGTCAGCTTGATATTCTAGTTTTGTAATCATCGGCATCCCAGCAGAGACGATAGAAGCATAAAAAATGAGAGTTTCACCACCATGGCAGATCCAAATGCATATTTGAAGCATCCGTCGTAGACCCGGTTGTCTCACCACCATAAGTTTGATCCGGATGCTGTGTTTGCTACTTATCTGCATCAACCGAATCAACAGAGTCGACTGAATAATCAATGGCTCGGGCGGGTACAGCTTAATCAACAGACTCCCTTGCTTAAACAACTGAAAGGGCTAGGTCTCGATCTCGTCTAGGTGATTGCAAATTTGTGTATAGACCTGTAACAGAGAAGGAAGCCGAGAATTAAGACAACGCGTAAAATAATGCAAAAATAGGCCTGAGATTCAGAATTTTGACTATCTCTCCACAAAGATGTGAGCTGTAACTCAAATATACTCCATAATCATGCCAAGTACTTGTTGTAGATTCATATGCTCCTCGTTCGAGATGTTATTGTTTTCTTGGTTTCTTTTTTCTTTGTGTTTCTACTTTTACGATGTCCATAATCAGAAGAGTCATGAGAACAAGTGCTAAGAGAAACAATGCTGCCAGTTGAGTAAGTTGGCTTATGCTAATGGATTCCATGTTATGTGAAGCAGAGAGATGTATGTCAATATGTAGGTGCAGAAGGTGGTTTTGTTTTGTAAGCGAGAAATTAGGCATTGCTTTTGCCAATTTATAAAAGAGTTCAACGTGTTTGCAAGCTGGTTTTAAGTGTGAATGGAACTGAGTTTTTGAGAATATTTTACTGTACAACCAAATAAGGAAAGCCGTGCAAGATCGCAAGAGTTGAATGCGGGATAAATTTCTGACACGTGCAGAAGTAAGTACATATACGGATTGATTTGGAATGGAGCTGAAATACTTGAAGATCAGATTGGAGGGGATATAATCCAATATGAGGAGCATTTATTGGAGCAGGCCGGTATTTAATGATCGCCATAAAACGAAAAACTTACGTTAAGTGAGCAATCGGTGCAATTAAGTGATCTATCTGACATTGGAGGCAGATGGCATATGAAATGATGTATGTGACGGCAAAAGTAAATGGGAAATTAGGTGATGTATCTGACATCAGGGGCAAATCTCAAATGAAATCTTGGTGTTAGATTGCAAGTGAGGTTTTGGCAGTTGAGTGTGCCAGGCTCGGAGCTGTGGTTATATGTGCTCTGTAGACCTGGGAGCATGAACCTAATCAAAATGATGTCGCATTTTACAAAAGGGTTGTGGGCAATAGATTATATTACACTCACTTTCTGGCGGGTCCAAGCTATTCTAATAAACAATTGGCTAGACAGGACAAGTAATGAGTGTATGAAAGACATGTTCAGACAACAGGTGTAATTAAAGCCCTTTCTTATAAAGCACACTACGTAATACTAGCTATATTCTATTTTATTGTGCCTCCATGTATAAGACTCTAATGCAGATGACCGAACTACTTACTTATGCAAGTATCATGGTCTCTAATATACAGAAGGTCACCTTTGCAGCTACAATCATAGCTGCCCCATGTATTTTTGAAACTGCTCTCTGAGCACTGGCAAGCTAAGAGACAGATTGATATGTGCTTCACATAAGCTTTAGTAAGAGCACTAACATGTGCTACCACATTGGCTTGTGCTTCACAATCTAATTTTGGCCCTTGTGACCACAAGAACAACATTTTAACCAGCCAAATTTATTGAAGATAGGATATCTACCTGAGGGTGAACACTACAGAAAGGCTGGGTCTAAATTAGTCACTGCATTCAGTGATTTCAAGCTTGAAATTTGAAATTTGCAGACCTTCAACTCTAAACAAATGTCAAGTTGAAATCAGAGACGATAGAAACCACCATGGCAGATCCAAATGCATATTTGAAGCATCCGTCGTAGACCCGGTTGTCTCACTGCCATAAGTTTGATCTGGATGTTGTGTTTGCTACTTATCTGCATCAACCGAATATTCATAATTTTGACAATCTCTCCACAAAGATGTGAGCTGTAACTCAAATATACTCTTATTACATGTTTTTCACTGCAAACTTCTTGCACACCTTATTTCATGTATAAGTTGCATTTTAGTTATATAGGCACTGCTTAAAAACTTAACCCATTGATCAGCAAAATAAGTATTCAAATTTTAGTGCAACACAATTATTTTGTTATTTGGCATAAAAATACACTCCTTCACTAAACATTTGGAAATTTACTACTAAAAGAAATCTTCTGGTAAAACAGGGAAGCAGGCTTCTTTTACAGAACCTGCCACAGCATCCATGGGACTCACTTTAAGAGCCCTTATTAAAGAAGCTCTGTTCAAGAAGGTCCTAGCCTTCCAACTGTCAATTGATCTTTCAGGAAAGTAGCACATTGCTTAGGTAACTTTTATTTGATAGGTTGCATTAGGTTGGGGGCTCCACATAGGATTCAGATTGCCATCATGTTACTCTACAAGAATCACAGTGCAAAATCACAAAATGAGAGGGTTCACAGAAAGCATTTTTGGCACCACTGAAATAGAACAGGGCTGGTCCCTCTCCCCTGTTCAATTTAGCTTATACACAGGTCAGCATGAGGATTACCTTCAGGCAAATATAGGACCAAATTATGGTCGTTGCCTTCTTTTGATATAACATATTTGCTTTGAACTCTGCTCCATAATCAAAGGCTTATGGCCCATTATCCCTGGGAATAAATCAACAGCTAGAGCTGAAATCGTAACAGTCCAGTGAATATTTTCGGAGAAATGGTAAACCTGTAAGCAATAAACCTAGATACAAGCATAGAAACAAATATTTCAGAAGACAAGGACATGGAGACAGACGATGTTGCTTTGACAGACTAACTAGCCCACAAGGGAAGCACTTCGATACACAAACATAAACAAACCAGACAGAGACCAAAACATGACATAGATATATGCAGTTTTGCTGCTAGTTTTAGATAAAACAAAAATATTCAGAAAAGCTATCTATTTGGATGGTCAGTCGACCTGAATGGTACCAAGATAAACATCATTTTCTTTAGAAATTGTGAAATCTAGGTGGCCAAGTATTTTGGCCAAAATGTTGACCTGTCCATACTAATTAAAACCTTCATTTTCTTTAATAATAATTTTACATCGGTTAGAAAACGCGCTGCAAACAAGTTAAGTGATAGAAGACTGGTCCAAGAAATTGGAAGTGTGGAAAAATACAGGGCTACCAATAGATTATGTACCTACCAATTATGAACATAATCCAGGAATGAAGGAACATCTGGAAATCGATGTATATGCTCTTTAGATGTAGCTAAAGATCTCTGAAAACAAATGATGTCCCCATCTTCAAGCTACATGAGGCACACAAGTAGCATTCAAACGCACTCTTTATGACTTGCACATTGGTTGAGTTGAAGGAAATCATGTCCACCCATTAAGTACTATGATGAATAAAGAGCAGTATTCAAGCCTAATTACTTATATTTCTCATATCTTAGCTATAGAGAATTCCATAATATGTACAGGTATGAACACGTGCCCATAAACAGGTGTAAATGACGAAACACACTTACTGTAATAGGTATAGATATAAAGTACATAAGCTTAGCTCATTACATAGGTTAATCTTAGTTAGCTTCATTACCTTGGATTTATAGAACGAGGCTACCAGTAACACGGACAAGATATAAGTGTTTTTCAGACATAAGAGAGCTTTGATCCACAAGAAACTGCCTCAATGTTTCAAAATGACCCAATTTAAAGGACACCAAAGAAAAATCCATACCTTTTCCACCCATGCCTCCTTATATCCTACAATGTAAGGATGTTTAATGTGTCAAATGAAAGCCATTTGCAACCATCAAGAAGAGACATACCTTCAGAATTGAAGTCACTTTAAAGTGAGATTAATTGAGTGTTTCCTTGTTAATAAAGTTGCTTCTTGATGAGCTTTTGTACAAACCACAGAGGAAAAAGTGGCAAGAGCTCGATATTCGGCCTCAGCACTGGAACGAGAAAGAGTCGGCTGTTTGCGAGAGCACCAAGAGAGAAGATTGGGGCCAAGGAATATGCAGCCACCAGAAGTGGAGCGGCGATCATCAGGGCACCCGGCCCAATCAGCATCAGAATAAGCAAGAAGCATTTGTGATTGGTCGAAAACGAAGACCATACCCCTGCTTTTAAGTAACGTAAGATGCGCTTGACTGCCTCAAAGTAAGTAGTAGTGGGGGCATGCATAAACTGACAGACTTGATTCACGGCGTAGGAAAAGTCTGGTCGAGTCATGGTCAGGTATTGAAGCGCACCCACAATACTACGAGAAGTGGTCGCATCAGACAAAGGGTCACCATCAAATTGATATAATTTGAAGCCAAAAGGAGCTGGTGTAGAGAGGGGCTTAGCAGCAAGCATATTAGTGCGATGTAGTAGCTCAAGAGCATACTTTGTTTGAGTAAGCACAAGTTCATTAGAGGAACGAGAAACTTCCATACCTAGGAAGAAGTGTAGGGGGCCAAGGTCTTTCATGTCAAACTGAGAAGCCAGGGAGGATATAAGCATGTCAATACCACGTGTGTTGCTTCCGGTAAGAAAAATGTAATCAACGTAGAGAAGAAGAAAGATGCACCCAGCTGCACTACTGTGAATGAACGGGGATGAGTCAGCACGGCTACCAACAAAACCACGCTCACGAAGAGCTGAGCTGAACCGGAAGAACCATGCTTGCGGGGCCTGCTTAAGGTCATAGATGGCCTTGTAGAGTCGACAGACATAGTGTGGTCGTACTGGATCAATGAAACCAAGTGGTTGAGTCATATATACCTCCTCAATGAGATCACCATGTAAGAATGCATTGCGGACATCAAGTTTTGGAACCTGGTTCATTGGTGTTCCTCGTAAATGCCTTGCTGTTGATGGAACCCCTTGGCAACAAGACGAGCCTTACTCAATGGAGCCATCTGCCTTGCGTTTGGTCTTATAGACCCATTTGCAGCCAACGATATTGAAGCCAGGTCGTGGAGGAACAAGAGTCCATGTGTTGTTGCGTAGCAAAGCATGAAATTATTCTTGCATAGCAAGACGCCAATGAGGCTCTCGCTTGGCCTGAGAATAGCAGGTTGGATCTGAGGATGCAGTGGTAGCAAGCATAGCAGAAAAGCACGGTGGGATAGGATGACGAGTAGCATATAGCACCTTTGGTTTCCGAATGCCACTTTTCGACCGAGTCACCATGTGATGAGTCGATGTCACCGGTGCTGTCAAGGAGGTCGTCGTAGCAGAAGAACTGGGAATAGAAGTGGTAAGGTAATAGGAGCTACTAGGGCTAATGTTGAGTCCTACCTCCCCCTCGCTTTGCGGTAGTTCAGGTGGGAACCACTCAATTCCCCGGCTCGCTTACCCTCCTAATACGGAACGAGCCGACCCACTCTATGCATAGCTGACCCCGTCACTTTCACATTGACCAGGATCTCGCTTAAGAAGCAATGACCTCTTTCTTTCCTTACAACCTAACTGTTCATATAAGCATTAGTACTTCGAAGTACTTATCTAATTAAAGCAAAGTAAATAAAAAGAGCCTTTCTTTCTTGTCTTACTTTCTTTCTATGGAAGGGGGAGGCGCTGTATGTCGCTATTCAATTGCGAGGGCGCTCGCTATTTAGATTATAATAGGGGAAGAGAAACACAAGGTGGGGGGTCTCCACTACCACATTGGGATAAAGAATACGACGGCAAAACACTTGAAAGGAAATCTTATTTGAGGTCCGATTCATACCCTCTTATTTCATGAAGAAGGGCGAAGTCAACCCAGAAAGGTCGGTCCTTGCGATATCGCTTGCTCGAACAAAGCCCCGTAAGGAATCGATAAGTACTTCGGCAAGGGCGGATATATATATAAGGTAGCTCCAGCCCAGTGAATGTGCCAGTTGCAGGGTCAGAAGCATAGGCAGTCAAGGTTGCAGGTGAATAAGTGCGTTAAGGTTATCCCCTAGTGGTAGATATCTTGTGGTGAATCGACTTAAACCAGGACTGGTTAAGCAAATGGAACTGGAATTATAACGGATTCTTTTACACGGTAAACGCCCTCCACCGCCCGCCTTTGCTACTTATTCTAGGTCAATAGCTGGTGATTCCGGATCAAATGTACCTTATGGGAACACGAATTGTGCAGTGCATGCCCTTACCGCCCCTATTGCTAGGGAACAGGATTCAAGCGTGTGGAGCGATACGACAGCAATCCCTATAGGCGTACTTCCAGATACTTCACCCCTGGGTATATATTGAGATAAAGACCCGACGCGTGACCCAGAACTTATTGTATTTTACCCCGCACCAATTGATCACGTATTAATACATAGCTTCGAGGAACTACGGTGTAATAAGCATAAAGCGGTGGTGTTCGCTCCGGCATAAGCGAGCGAAAAATGGTTTGCTCTTTTAATGGAACATTTCAACTTTGATATGCCAGTATGATATAATCATATATGACTGACAGCTGTATGGCAAGGAAGGACCCTATGACAACAACAATGTGACTGGTGATGATAACTAGCTACTAGTAACTAGTAGGGATAGTAAACTACCCCATTGGATATTTATATTATTACCCTTCCCGAGGGAGTATCCTCTCTTCTCCTTCCTATTCCTATAATTATGACACTACTCTAATAAGAAGACTTATTATTCAATATTCGGAATCATCACATATATATATGATAAAAGTTGTCATCTTCTGGTCCAACCAAATGAACAAACCATGGAGATTCTATCTATTGTGAACCCTGTGAACATGGCTCTAATGTATGATTCAGTTTTAGAGGGGTCTCCCATCTCCTTACTCTCGGCTAAGGAGGGGTTACCTCCTCAAATGGGAAAGTGAAACATCTCCATGTGAGCTCTCGTAATAAATGGATGAGGAAGGGCTGGTCCATCGGCTTGTTGTTGAACCGGGGCGGGGCTTGGAGATGAAAGATATTGCGGGATGATATTACTTATGTGCTTCTTGCTTGCTCGCTAGATTGATTTGATTTTTCCATATACCCCTTCTCAACTGCCAACACACTAAGCACACCAACAGGGATGAACTACACCCGCCTGTCCAACTAGTCCAGTCCCACCAAGAACACCAATCCCACCACACCTACTCCCACCAGGCCAAGATCCATGGGCCTACTCTGCCAACAAACTCAAAACCAGGGGCCTACTAACGCTACGGAAACATCTCTTGATTTGACCTACCTGCTGCTACAACTAGACAGAGCCACAATAGAAATCAGTTGGAACTTGCCTCACCGTAATACTCATCAGTAGCTTGTGAAGCGTCCTCCCCCAGAAGACTAATAAGTCACCTTTGGCCACTCCTTCCAGCCAACCTAAGAAGACTAATTAGTTCAGAAAATCCAATCGAATCAGTTCAGTGGAACTTGGTCTAAATGCTTGTAAGTAACAACCATGTTCTTTTCCTGTATCTAGAGAAAAACGAGGTTTATCCAAAATGGGAAAATGGCGAATGAGAATCTTTTTGAAGATCTGGTCCACCCAAACAGAGTGCCTGTCCCCAACTAGGTGTTCTTCAGGTGGTATATAAGCGTATCCATGAAATTGAGGTTCCCTTCTAGGTGTGTCAACTTTCTTATATATGAGAATATCCATGGGGCCACCCCTATCGAAAAACTTGTTCGGTAGTAGTTTTGAGTTTGGAGTTTGGGAGTTAGGAGGTCAAGGTTGGATTTTTGAGTTTGGCGTAGGAGTTGTAGGTCTGGCAGCTATGGCAAGGTCTCTTGGTTGGGTCTGCTGGCTGGGTCTTCAGTTTAGGTCTCCTGGTTGGGTCTGCTGTCACTCATTGGTCGATCCGGTGGACCCCGCATCTCTTGTCGCCTAATATTGGGACGTTAGATGGTTAGTTTATTGGGACGTGCTATGGGGAGTTTGGTGTCAAACTATTCTCGGAAGATGGGGCAGGTGGGAACGCTATTCTCAAAATCTTTTCTAAAGTGAATCAATCAAGTCCAATCAATCAATATATCTCCAAGCCCAACCTACTTCCCTGGCCGTCAAAACCATCCTAGCGTGAATGAAACTATGTGTATGGCGCCTGATCTATCCTCAACGGATGCCTCATATATAATGCATGGCCCATCAAGTTGAGGTAGGAAAGTTCTGCAGCGTAGTGATGTCAAGTTATAGGTCAAGGGTTGAGGATCGAGGTGGAAGTGTAGGGCCACGGTTGTTTCGAGGTCTAGTTTCGAGGAGAGGGTCGAGGGCTATGTTTCCTCCGTGGAGTTCAAGTTGGCAGACCAGATCCAAGCTAAGCAGCCAGGGATCCAGCAGCCGGGGATCCACTAGCAGACATAGATAGGCAAATATCAGAGGTGAAAACTTATCCATGCTACATAGTTTATCTCAAGTAGCCCAGCCGAGCAAGTAGTCCAAGTGGAGTAGTCTCTGAGTGAGGCCCAGCACTGGCATTGGCAACCTGCTGGCTTAGTAGTAGTAGATATGGCGATATCGAGATGGCAAATCCAAGTGGTCCACGTATCTATGTGACATCATATATAGCCACGTAGATATGACTGGCGAAGGTTCTACCTATGGGGCAAAGGGAAGACTAGATTGATTCTTAGCAAGGACGTAGATATGGCGATATCAGACGTGAAAATGTGGATATGGCTAGTCCAGGTGTAAACGTCTTGATGGGAAATCTGGGTAGTTAGCTTCATGGCTATTTGCTATGAATAAGATCCGAATGTGATTGGATAAATACCAGTTACGGTAGAATTACCTAGAGAATATGGAGACTATTTCCTAAAGACTTCTCCTAAGGGGGTTGACCCGCTTGTCTACATCGGGCAAGGCATAGCAGGCTCACTAGTAGGTGAGATGAAAATCATTTGAAACCTGATGCAAAGCCTATCAAAAGAGGTCATACAGATGAAATCCAAGAATCAAAGAGAAGGTTGAACTAGAGCTTTATATGATGTTGAAGGCATGACTCGTCTTCCCTATCGAGGAATCTTTGTGGATAATCCCCGTGATCGTTAAGAATACAGGTGAGATCTAGATCAATGTGGATTTCATAAGGGGGGGATTGAATTAAGCATGTGTATGTACATGACCCCTTCGCTACACCATTTGAAGATGATATTTTGGAACATGTGGGTAGGGCAGATAGTAAAGGTAATGAAAGGTAATGAAGGTAATGTGCATGAAAGGATAGATAGAATAGCCCGCAAAGTGATAGGGGGTATAGTAGGTGTAACAATGGTAGGTGTAACACCTGCCAAGCTTGTAAGTTGTTTTTGCCCTGACCAGAAGCCCCACCCAGAAGCAATTGAAGAAGCACCAGCAGTAGCCACGATAGTCATGTTAGAAGATTTCATTTCTGCAAGCGGTGGTTGTTGTACATGTACAGGATCTGTTCCACCGTTACCTGAAAGTAGTCCTCATGATGAAGATGTTGCCGCAGAGGAATCATTAGTCCGACAACAAGTAACTGAGGATACGAGTTGATACATTAGATATTAATGTTGGTTGAGCCCTCTCCAATGCTCCTGTTTAGCCCGTTCCGATCTTCCTCAATGGTGGAGGAAGGTTGTTTTTGGCAACGCTGCTTTGAGTCTTGTCTGAAAGTCCAAAGGGACGTCAACATAAACCTGACTTCCCAACCCAAGGAAAGGATTTATTTACGACTTTTAGCTACTTGCTCGAGAGTTGCAAAGGTACGACTCACAACAAAGCCGTATCGCCAAAGCCCCCTCTCCCTACAGTCCAGTATATTTCAGAACCTCTTCTTTCAGTCGAGCTACTTCTTTCAGAACCTCGCACTCACGTTTTTAAGCAGTCTTCCGGGCTTGGTTGGCTTTCTGACTCCTAGCGTCGTCGATGACTCCTTTCCTAAGTCAGTGATTGTGATGAAGGAGTAGTTCCTTATTCTCCGATTCAATTAGGATGTTTCAGCTGTCTCTGTCCTTATGGCATATCCGAGGCTGCGTCTTTTATCTCTGGTCTTGGATCACCTACTAACTACTGCGCTGCGACAAGGACTAGAACTGCCTCCGCGTTTGGACCTGGAACCATATGGAGGGGTGCATCGGGGTATCGATCTGGAGCTACTGCATATGCGACTGGGTCACCCGGGTATAGAAGCTATGGATCTACTGTGTATGGATCACTGTCTAAGATCCACTTAAGCTCAGTTCACTAAGTTAACTGCCTATACCCCTGTTCCTTTCCCCACCCGGGTATGGATCTTGAACCTTCTCCCAATTTCATGGCCTTCAATCTGCTCTGTAGTGTGAGTAACCCGGATAATAGGATAACGAAAGAGATCAGTAAATGCTAAAGTAGACACCAGAGTGAACCAAAGGAAGAGCTGGTAGGGCAATCGAAGGAGGGAAATAGGCGGGTTGAGCGAAAGCGGGTACAATAGTTGATTTGGTTGCGCCATGCACGGATAGCTGCAGCCCCTGCATGCAGAACACCTGCCTGCCAATACGCCCAAACCAAAATTGCAAACAATACAAACTGCAAACAATCCAAACTAATGCTAAGAAATGCTAACATTAAAACACGAAATCCTCTGACGGTCAGCAAAAATAAACAAGGCTAAGGAAAATAACCTAAGCTCCGGCCTCTCCCACCTCGGGAAGAGGCCAAATAAGATGGCAAACCTGAGCACTTTGGTCATCCTGGCACGGAGCATTTTAAAACCTTGCTCTAACCAACGCATTTTCGGAAATAGCACTTGGAATTAATGCTAAATCAACCAAATCGGATTACTATAGTCCCTGGCCATTGCCAGATGGCAGGGACTAATAAACCTATTTTCTCTTAAACACATCATAAGTATTTATGAAGGAACATTGCTTATTATGGAAGGTTACGTTATGGATTAAAAAATCCAAAGGAAATTTACATCTTCTATAGATTTTGGACATACAATTGCTCAAGTTCAAGCTCAACAATTATTATAGTAAATGAGATTTTAAAGTGCTTTGCTTGCATCCAGATTATCACTCATGGCGTCTCCAATGCTTCTCTTTACTTTTACTATTTATGATTATTTTAATTAGGTTTAGATTTACTCATTTAGTTAACTACCTCGTCAAAATGTAGAATGATCTAAGCAAAGAAAAGCACTTAATGTATGCAGAGGTAGTACATTCTTTATAAAAGAAAATCACCTTTCTAGGAATAAGATTTGATAAATACAAGGATAATCAGTTTGGTATTGTTGATAGTTTTTAAACGTTCATAAAACAAAACAAAGTTAAGACGTTTGGGAGTGGCCCAAGATTGATCCCTTTGTTTATATGGTCAAAAATTTCTGTGGAAAAAGCCAAAGTTAGAAACTTTAAATATTGAAAATAGATAAGCAGAACAAGTCAGCAACATTGAGATATGGATGAAATTTCAGGAAAAATACATTTAGTGGATACAAAAGAATCATAAAATAATAAACATTTCATAAAATAATAAACATTTTACTAAACATACAGAAGGTCGTGAGTTTGAATATGGCGATCTCATCGTATAGCAATATTTTATGTGAATAAAATATCGACCATAACCCACATATCGTGCCAAGCTTGTCACTTTGATCAATAGTCAAACGAAGGTATTCAATTGGGTGTGAAACACGTTAGTTTGATAGATAATCAATTGAAAAGGTCTTCATCGGTGGCGTTAAAATAATCCAAGCCGCTCCCATTATCACTAAACATAATTCTATAAGAAGGGTGAAGCAGCATCGCATCTATCCCATCAAGGTCCTCCATAGCGGAGCATATATCTAATCTCAGTTTTTTGTTGAAGTTCCATTCCCTGGCGTCTGCAAATAACATGAGCAATGATGTCCTCAGCAGTTGCATATGCAGCAGGCAGTTGGTTTTGGTCCCCTGTTATGTGTTAGTGATCTTCATCACTCGGATCACATTCTAGAAACGGTGTGGAACAATCGAAGAACATTGAATGACGGCTGAAGCAAATTATTTTATTCTGATATATTAATATTTTTAGGAGTTGTCTATAATGTGATTTTTTGGAGATTCCGGTGACGGAATCCGACGGAAGAAATTGAGGTTAAATCTTGATTTGTTGTAGTTAAAATGGTTTTTTAATTGTATATTTGGATTCAGCACCCTGAAAAACCCCTGGGACGCTTTCATTGTGCAGAAACTAGCTATCAAACTTGCGATTCCAATAAATTACTGCCGGATTTCGACCGAAAAAACCCACCAAAAAAGCTTTCAAAAAGTCACATTATAGACAACTGCATATTTTTAGAGTTATAACTCTCTTGATACACGCACCACCGAACAATATCTGCCAACCCTTAAATTTAAGCGGTTAATCTACACAAGTCCCAAATGCACAAACGACGTAGACGTGGGCACTCACATCTTTTCTAGCACTAGCGGCGGCTCCGGCACCGGCACCTGCTCTTCGGGCACGCCTCTGCAATGAAGGAATCCTCCTTCTACGTAATGGAAAACGCGACATCCTTTTTCGGTGCTGACATCTCTCGAACTCAGCGCGCCCGTGTTGACTCTGATCTTAAGTTCGGTTCTGACCTTTCTAGAATAAAGAGCACTTCATATGAGTATTAATCATATTTGATTAAGTGAATTTAGGTTTTTTGTGATTTATATTTTGTGTTAAAACGTTTTTGAAAAATCACATTAAAGATAATATAAGCATTTCCATTAATATACTTTATTTAAATTTAATATGAAAAAATATTAAATCTATTTAAAATATTTTTAAATATTATTGATTATTTATTTAAAATCAATAAATATTTATTCTTCAATAATAAAATTGATATATAATATTTTCTAACAATTTATTAAAATTATAAATAAAATAATTAAATATTTATATTAAATAAAATATTTAATATTAATTATCAATAAAAACAAAAAAAATAATATTAATTATATATAAAGTAATTAAAAGTAAAAACAGACCATTATTAAATTGGTAATTTGTTGGCACGAAATAATAGAAGACACCCTAATCCCTCCACATACATATATATAAACAAATATTCAATGTCTTTATAAATAGTATTTCAATTTCTTCATTTAGTGAAAAGCAATTGATGAAACATGGCTGATTTTTAATTAATTAATCGATTTGAGGCTCCCACGGTTAAATCGATCTCCCGTCGGTTAATTGTGGTCCTGCTCGGATTTGAAACGAGTGAGCTGGTTGGGAGGATAAAATCACAATTTGCTGGCCCAACTCCATGGCTGATTCTAATCAAGTAGGTACTATAAACCATTTACCTGCTTGAGTGGGGTTTCACTCCGCCTAGAATTTAAATCACGTACAAACAATAGGTGATGCTCGTGATATAATCACTGGTTTCCACACGACGGTTCTCATTGATTGATTTTGAGTAAAATAAAATTTGAAATCGTATAAATAAAAAAGAAGCAACATAAATAGAAATTAAGGCGGTATATGGAGATGTAAATTAAATACCAATTAAAAGATTAATATTTATGGAAATCAATTAAATGTGAACAAATAACATTTTCTAGATTTATGATTTAAGAAGTAAAGTGAGCACATTAAATTGATATAAATTTTATGGAGATATTTTATACTCATTCCTTAGTAAAAATGAAGTAAAGTGAGCACATTAAATTGATATAAATTTTATGGAGATATTTTATACTCATTCCTTAGTAAAAATGAAAAATAGAATGCAATTACAAAAAAAAAAAAAATACAAAAAAGAAAAATAAATTATAAAAAAATGGAATGGAAAAGTAAAGAAACCTTAATCAAGCCTATCATAAAGATTAATGATAAAATCACTTGAAATTTCAAGTACATAAAATAAATAAATTCAATTGATGATATTGGACAACAACATACTATATAAATGATGAATTTTTTTTCATAAATAAAATCCAAATTTTATTTGCTTTTAAAACAAACTACAAATTTTGCATTTTTATATAAATTATTGAAAATAAATATACACTAAAATATATGATATATACTACAAAATAGTACTATATAAAGAGGAAAAAAAAATCAAAACAACCAAAATATTATTAAGAAAATGTGATCTAGTAAAGAAAATATAAAGTCATTGTTTTTATAATAAAAATGTAAGAATAACAAAAAAAAAATCAACAATTTCAAAATTACATCAAATAAAATCAAAATGGTGCCATAAATCATAAAATGAATATATCAAAATAAAAAATAATAGACGTATAGATATAACTACATATTCACTTTCTAACCCAAAACCCTCCTCAATAAATTTAAGAGATATTATTTCATAAACTCAACCTTAAGGCAATCATTCACAAGATTAGATATTTATTATTATGAAAAATTATAAACACACAAATAAAAAAACTTGCCACCCCATTAAGTGGTCAATGGAGATCATTTAAAATTTTAGACTCCTTCCTATTTTCAACCTACTAAATTCTTTCTTTTATCCACCTTAACATAGTATAATGGATGGATATTCTCTATACAGAGACAAATTTCAGTTAAATTTGTTAAAGTCACCTAGATCCATCTTAACTCTAGATCTAGCAAGCTCTCAGAGGTATCAAATCTCTTTGCATCTTAAGATATATCGAACTCAAGTGATTTGATCCCTCTGGACGGTGAAGTTGGTTTAATTTCACACTTTAAATAGGCTACATTCCACATGAATACCATGGGTAATACCATTACTTCTCATAAACCGAAGCTCAAAAACCACTAGTAACTTGACCAAGTCAAATTTACCTTAACTACTTAACAAGAATTAATAAAAAAATAATAGCTTAGAAATTTTATTTCAACATTGAGTTGTTTTTTGACACCTAAAATATTTACATTATATTACATTAAGATTTTTATTTATTTTTCATTTCCGCTTGGAGTAGCTCAATTGACAATGGTTAGAGCCCATAAACTATCAAAGGTAAAAAGACTACATTAAAAATATTACCATAGACAAAAGCCTGAAAACATGAAGCGCCAAAATCATCAATGATAAAAGGATACATTAGAAATAATACCATGGAAAAAAAAAATTGGATAACAAAGCCTAAAATATCAAGAGTGATAAGTTATCTAGGACCAAGTCAAGTTTACTTGTTGCCACCCTATCCCATATGATACAATGCTATAATGTTAATCTAAACATTTGAACTTGGTCAAAAAAAAATATTAAAATTATTAAGATAAAAAAAAATATTAATAATTGTAATTATAATTATAAAATTAATAATTATAAATCCATCTTAACTCCTAACTTATCACTCTTTGGCCTTGATAAATTTAAATTTCAGATGGACTTAAACTAGTATATTTTCATGTAGTCTAAGGAGCATGAAATCAACTAAATGTTTGGCAAGCAAAATAGAGGTTACAATTGTCAAGCTAGGAGATTTTTGGTGCCTAAAAAACTTTTGATAATGGTAAATCTATTTCCACCGCCAAATTCAAAAATCTTATGGTCAAATTTCTTGAAAAAAAATATCAAATTCTAACTAGAAATTACAGTCCTAATAAAATTGTCACTCATTAAAATAAGAAAAAAAAAACAAACATAATAAGAATAAAAAATTAAAAATTAAGATTAAAAAAAAGAAAAACAAAACAAACCAGAAAAACGAAAACATAAAACCAATCAAAAGTTAAAACGTAAAATTAAATTCTAGTGCTAATACAAACATCCCTCGTAGTTAAATTTGGATTTAGAATATACCCAAAAAAAGATTTAAAAATAATTGAAGTTAAACGTAAAGAAAGTAATGAGAAAGATAACTGTCGAGGGAATTTTTCTCGTCTTTCCGTTAAAATAGACATCATCTAATATAATATGTAAACTTTAATGTAGTTCCTAGAAAATATATATAAAGACCATAAACACATATATCATCTATCATAAGATTTTGATTTTAACTTCAAAGCAGTGACTAGGATTTTTTTTTTTTAATCTAAAGATTGAATGGAGATTAATTACTATAACCTAATATTATTAAGCTATGTTATTAATATCTATTAAATATAATTAATAGGCCTATAATAACTATATATTATATATATTATTATAATATAATGTGATCGAATTATTTCTATATTATATAATATATTAGTATATAAATTAATATTATAATATCTATAATATATATCATATCATTAATATATATCCCTATATAAAGTATACTATCTTATAACTTATATCATAATAATATATATCCCTAATGGTATAGGTATATTAATCCTAACAATAATTATCTTTTTGTATAGTAATTAAATAGTTATACTTAATAGTAATAATAGCTTTAATTTAATAAAAAATAAACCCAATAAAAAAAATATGCCCAATAAAAAAGATGATATTAGATTATTGAAAAACAATCTAATAAATTACCTGGTTGGTTTATTGAACTACGCCTTTAAAAAACAAAATCAGCGAAGTTTGTGTACACAAGTGTTGTTCACAAACGTAATTAATAAAATCTTAAAATTTTAAAAATTTATTTGTTGAACCAAACTCGAGTCAAAGTAACGCTGGCATTCAGGAAAAAGAACCGTAAATACATATCGCGCGAAAGACAAACGGACTTTTTGGACTTTTTATCTTAAACATGACTGTGGGCAAGTGGAATCCCGTTATACCCGCTCCACACGCCAAAAATATCAAAAAAAGTTCGTATTGGACTTGAATTGAATTTCATAATGAACTCGTGGCTTATTTTTTTCCTGGGTGGACAATGTGCCTAAAACTTCGAATCTTGTTATCATCCTTATATATAGAATATGCAAATCAATTATTCAAATCTATATATACAGAATTGCAGGAACAACGTTGGCATCCCCTGCAGATTCTGCTTTGTTCAGTGAGCACGAGAATTCTATTTCCAAGGAAGGGATTCTGAGTGATGGGGCAAATTATTAGGCTCTTCTACATCATCCTACTTCTCCTCATACTCGTTGCTTTTCCTGCCGATGCACTCCAGGTTCCACACACTGTGTGCTTCTTCGACTTCAACTATACGCACGGTAGTACGTTAGACAGCAATCTGAATACAGTCTTTAATAGTCTTGTTCAACACACCTCCCAAACTGGTTTTAACACTTGTGTGGATGGCCAAATATATGGCCCCCTACAATGTTCCAGGGACAGAACAGCCGAACAGTGCCGCAACTGCTCCCATAGAGCAGTCACTACAATTCGGCACAAGTGCGGGAATACTGGCGGTGGTTTAATTTTGTTGGATGACTGCTTCTTACGTTATGAAAAATATGATTTCTTCGGACAAATGTCTACTGGTGGATGGTATAATTATAATCAAAGTAATATGTCCACCCCCGATGTTTTTAACGCGGCTGTTGAGAGCCTATTAACCAATTTGTCAGGTGAAGCAGCGTCTGGATCAAAGTTATATGCTTCGGGAACAAGTACAGACTCCCTGTCTCAAAGGATTTACGGTGTGGTGCAGTGCACGAGAGATATATCGAGTATCCAATGCAAATCATGTCTCTTAAGCGCAATCAATTTTATTTTATCAAGAATTCCTGGAAGGGCAGGAGCTACGGTTTTGAGCAAAAGCTGCAATGCCCATTATGAAATGTATACTTTCTTTAACTCTATTTTGCCTCCATCTCCATCCACGGCAAAAGGGCCAGCTATTGCACCAACGAAGCGGCCCACACAGTCGCCAGCTGTTACACCCGTGGTTTATCCGCCAGGGAAGCAGATGAACGGGTCAAATAGAAAGAGTTCGAGGGAAATAGTCATAATTTTAGGTGTGCTTGGCGGCTTGCTTCTCGTATAAGTGTGCTTTACTTTGCTCCAATTAATGGTGGGTATCAGGTTGTAGTTGGGATGATTATGTGGTGCTGATGTGTGAGGTTAATGACATAATCGCGAGATGACTCTTTTTGGAGGTCTCGTTGCTGTGTGGGCTTCATGCGTGATCATGCACTGTTGGGTTGTGGTCGCATTAGTTGTCTGGTAAGTCTCCTCAAAATATTTGTTTTATCCTTGGCTATGACAATTAATTTTATTAAATCCATCTTCATGAACAAAAAAAACCATTTCCTATTTTCTTTCTCGCTATGCTTTTATTCTCAATCAAAATTTTAATCTTCCACATCAAAATTTTAATCGAAGTTAATTTTGTGTTTTTGTTTTAAAATATTTATTTAAATAAAAATAAAATAGTTGAAATTTAACTTGATGACCAAATAATCTGAAATCTTATATAGATTTAGATTATTGTTTTAATATTATTTTTGTTGTCCTAATAAGTTTTTTTTAGATTTATTGGCCTAAAAGTTAAGAGGCATTTGATATGAGTGAAAGTGTGTCCCTTTTAAACCATGTCATTCTAGATGGAGTAATTTACCTTGAATAATAATAATAAATCAACCGTCATTTATTGAAAACCAAACATAATTATTCTCACTACAAAATACAATATAATACAATATATAATAAATTAAAAAATAATACAATATATAATTAATTCAAATCGTCCATAAATGTCAAAGCTAAACTACCTATAAAATCGTTCACATAGTAGCCCATGGTTGTGAGAATTGTGCACAAGACAGAAGACGCATTGAACATGTGATGCATATCAACAAAAGGATATTTAAGTGTTTAGTTATATGGGAATATTTCTAATGGAAAAACAATATGTAACAACATTGTCGGTCATGCTCTTTACTAATAGACCAGTTAATATGTCTGGCATCTCGCAGGAATTAAAGTGTTAAGCCCTTATGCAACCTACTCCCCAAGGACGCATCATATATGTCAGCGCAAGGATGACTTTTATTATGCACTATTAGTGTTACAATGTGTCTTAAATGTTATGCACGTTGAAGGCTGACACCATATTCGACGTGAATTAAATGTTATGCAGGTTGAAAGCTGACACCATATTAGTGAGATGCAGGACCAACGCAATGAAGAGATCAATAGAAATAGTGAATGGGGATTTTACAAAGAGTTTCAAGATGTTTTTCGAGATGAAATCCCTAGGTTACCCCTCGTAGAGATATAGATTTTTATATTAATTTACTACTAAGTGTCACACCCCTTATCAAATGAGCATACCAGAGCTATTAGAGCTCAAAATGAAGTTACAGGAATTGTTAGACAAGGGTTACATTAGACCCAGTGTCTCACCATTTCGAGCCTTTGTACTATTTTCAAGAAAAAATATGGCACATTTAGAATGTGCATCGGTAAATGAAAAAGTTAACTATCTAGAATAAATATTCGTTGCCCTGAAATGATGACTTGTTTGAAGGGGAGAAACAATATTTTCAAAATTTGATTTAATGATTTCTTATCACCAATTATAAATAAAAGATGAATATATTCACAAAACAACTTTTAGAACTAGATATGGCCACTATGAGCTCGTGGTGTTACCGTTTGGTCTGACTAACGCACCAACAACCTCCATGTGTCTAAGGGTTAGTGTACTCTAGAAATAAGTTGATAGGTTTTCATTAGTATTCATAGATGACATCCTATTGAACTCTAAAGATGAAGAAGAGCACCAACAACATCTTAGATTGGTATTACAAAATTTAAGATTATACCATGATTAGTATATAGTAATCCCCTAAAAATCATAATATTACTAATATTTAATTAGTATATAATTACTCTAATTATATTAGTATTAATGAACGTAGGGCTATATATTCCCTAATATTACTATAGGTATACTACAGTGTTAGATATTATACCCTATATATTAATATATTAATATTCTTATATATAGGATATTAATAATTTATATTATAAATATCCCTCGTCAGTTGTCATATTTTGAGGAGAGTCTAGATTAGTTGTTACAAGGTGTGGGTATTGGTGAAGCGAGAAGTCAAGGATTGTTATTCTTGTAATAGGTTATGGATTTTTCCACTAAAAAATCTATTGTAGGGGAGATCTATCTCTCACTATTACATATTAAGGAAATATTTTTTTTTATTACCGATGAATTAGATGCGATTAAGAGCAACATGAACTCAAGCTCGAGGAAATAATTAAAATTCTTGAACCACAACATAAACGATAGATGAAATTGAGACCAATGGAGTACGAGAATAAAGTTGTTTGAGTGATGTGTCTGGGAAATCTATGATAATTTTTGGACCTACATGTTTTGGGAAGCTACCTATGTATTATCCAAAGTATTCAAATATGACTTTGCTGTTATTGTGAGTTTATATTATTTCTGGAAAATTTTGTTATTTTTTGTTTGTAAATTATATGATGAAGAATTACTAAAATTAGATTGTCATGTTGTAATAAGTAACTCTTATCTAGATGATTTTCTATATGACTAGTGATTAAATCTATTGATACCTATGTATTTTTCTACATGGAAGTTTGTCCATAGAATGAATAACAGTTCAATTTTTACTACAAACAAGTAATTGATTGTGTCTAAAGCTACTATTTTTAGAGATCAAGTCAAAGTAAAACTCAATGTGGATGGTTGTCCAGATATTTTGGTAGTCTTAGATGTAGGGAAGGATCCCTCATTTGTTGAAGAAGTGAGAGTCGTCTTCTAGTGAGTTTATGTGACATCTTGTGATGTTTTTCAATAATTTAATTTGGGATATTTGTGATTCGGGAGTTCTAGAGTGAAACTCAGGAATGCAACTTGCCCATTACACCTTTACCAAGGTTATGGGGAGTTCACTCTATGTGATATTAATTTTTTTTAAAGAAGCTAGTGAAGTCTTTGTACACAAGAAGATCAACGACAAGTACTTGTTAAGGGAGGGAGTTGGAGATTTAAATCCTACTTGTGTTGTACATATTAAATTATATTACTCATCAGAAATGTAAATTTTATGTCAGTTGGTTAATTGTTAATTAGTTGGATTTGAGATATGTAATCCAGTTAAAATAGCTCCTACTTTGGCATTTAGTATGGTCAACTAATTCTCTCAACTAATTGGTTATATGGGCAAGATAGTATTTCTACCTTAAATCATAAATATATCTATGTGTATTTAATACAATGTCAAACAAGCTTTTGGTGTGCAATTAGTTTATTAGAGACAGGTTCCCTTTCTTTACATACCATCATCGATATTATTCAACTATGTTGTTCCATTATTAAAATGCTTATAGTTGATGTGACAACTTGACATTTCTTGGTCTTTTGTTTTTCATGTAACTTTTTTTTCACTTTTTTGGTTATAGCATTATTATGCTAGCATCTCACATATAAACAATAGCATGAGACAAAAAGGATGTTTGAAAGTTAAAGTAAATATTTTGATGATAAAGCTTATATTTATTGCGCGAAGCTCCTCATTTTACAGCCCAGTATGACCCTGATGTGTAAGTATGACCTTTTGAGGAGGTCATGGTGATTGAATTCATCATTGAAACATGGGGGATAGATGAGGTTGACACCATGGAAACTTCATGGTTGGTAACATTAATATATGGAAAAAAAAGATCAACGAACATCTAAGGTAGCTACTAATAATGTTTTTACCAATGACGAATTTTTGTTTTGTTAGAGGCTAGGTATATTACATATGGTATCAGAGCCCAACAATGCCACTGGGCCCCAAAACTTCTATTCAAATTACAAGGAGTAGTAATGTTGTTACAATTAAAATAGAATGAAAAAAAATAATAAAAAAATTAAAAGATTAAGGTACTGAATGGGTGCTTGTGTTAATGCAACAACAGTTGGCTGAGAGGAAAGAGAAAATCCTAGACAACGCTGGAAGTGGGGGTTTGTACGTCGAATTGGGAGAAGGGGCTACCCTGGTAAATGCCTAGTTCATGGAAGTTATTAAGAATATAGCGCAAGACTTAGTGCAACTCATAAGTAGTAATGAGAGATTGTTGAGAGCGAGTGAGGAACAATAGAAAATGATTATGGGATTAACGTAAAAATATAGTCATAAGACAGTGGAGCCAAAAGTGGACAAAACTGGGAAAGGAGACAATGAGATGAAATCTCTTGAAAGTGGAAGGGAGTCTAACAAAAGCTACCAATGAAAACAAAAGAAAAAGAAGCAAGTTGAACTATTGGGGGGATTTCTAAATATCAAAACCCCCTAAGTTTGATGGAGAAAAGGTGGAAGATGTAGAATCATGGTTGCGAAATATGACCAAATACTTTGAGGTATACGAGTACGAGAGAAATATGAAGGCCAAGTTGGCCATCTATCAATTGCAATGTAAGGCAACATTCTGGTGAGAGGAAGATAAAGGAGTTTGTTTGCTTGAGGAAAGAACTGTGACATGGAAAGAGTTCCAGAAGTGGTTTAAAAACCAATACTTAAGTGAAAAATAACATGATAACCGAGCTAAGGAGTTTCATGAACTCCAGTTAGGATAACTTTCAATGGATGAATTTCTAGCAAAATTCACCAATTTGTTACACTATGTACCCTATATCAAGGAAGAAAAAGCTAAGGTACATCATTTCGTGCATTCCTTACCCACCAGGTATAAAGACCGAATTGATCTTGATAACCCGAAAACCATGGAGGAGGAAGTTAAAAAGGCTAGATTGTGTTATCAATAGTTCAGAAATAAAGGAGAGAACTTGAAATCCTGGCCAAATAAGGACAGAAGTAAAACATTTATTGGCACAAAGAGACAGAAACCAACATACCTGATTTTTCTTTTAGAAAGACGATGTATGGAAAAAGTTTAGCAAAGGAAATATCAACCCTTTAGCACAATCCCAAGTAGGATCACGAATGGTGAACCTAGATGGAAAGAAGAATGGAGGAGGAAAGGAAAGAGAACTTCTAAAATGTTAGGGATGTAGCGAGCCTCATTCGTTGAGGGATTTTCCCCACAATCCTCAATCGGTGCATATTCTACATGTTGTGTAAGAGGCCACCATGATGAATGAAATTGCATGAAATATTCCCAGGATAAGTGTTACATTAGAAGAAAAACAGGCGAAACATCAATCAACAATAATTGAAACTGAAGGTATTCTCCTTAACTAGCATATTTCTCTTTTAATGGATCCTCAGGCTAGTTTAAGCTATATTGGACCCCATATAGTAGAAAATTTTTCTCTTAAAACATAAAAATATAAAAACTACGTGGTTAGTACAGTTGGCCACAGGTACTAAACAAAGGGTAACTAATCAAGTTAAATAATGCCCTTTAGATTTACATGGATATGCAACTATAGTAAATCTGAATGTTCTTCCCCTATGATCTTATGATATTTTAATCAGCATAGATTGGCTGAAAAAGCAAGGAGTAGTAATAAATTGTTTGACGAAAACAGTAAGTTGTGTAATAATGAATATCCCATAGAGTATCATTATGGGATACTAAGATAGGTAATATATATATATATATATATATATATATATATATATATATATATATATATATATATATATATATATATATATATATATTAGTATAGGTATATATAGGGTACCCTAGGGATACCCTATTAATAATATATATGGATACCCTATATATTAGTATGGGGATATATCCTTATACCCTAATATAGGTATAATAGTATAAGGATATATAGTATATAGGATATACTATATACTAATATATAGGGATATATAAGGGATATTATATATCCCTTTATATTGTTAGTACCCTATAGGATATAACCCTATATGATAGGTTAATATTATTTATTTAATAGGCATCCCTAAATTGATTTTCAAGTGGAAAAAATAATAACATTCTTTAAATCAAAATTTCAAAGTCACTAAAATCTATACAAACAGAATCCTTAAAGAAGAAGTAAAATCTATACGCCGGGAATTCTTAAAGAAGAAGTAAAATCTATACGCATGGAATTCTTAAAGAAGAAGTAAAATCTATACACACAGAAATCTTAAAGAATAAGTCCAATGTAGGTTTATTATTGAGAACTAGAATAAGCATAGAGTGATTTGTGCCTTGAAATACATATAATTTTTCACTAAATTGATTTTTAAGTAGAAACACTAAATTGATTTTCAAGTGGAAAAAATCATAACATTCTTTGAGTCGAAACTTCAAAGTCAGTGAAATCTATACACATAGAACCCTTAAGGAAAAAGTAAAATATATACGTGCACTGAACTCTTAAAGAAGAAGTCCAATGTAAACTTATTACTTATAATTGAAGGTGGTCTTCCATACATCCATGGGTTCTATTGGAACTTGGTGATGCTTGAACTTTAAACCAAGATCCAATATGTTTTTTCCTTCCTCATCAAGTTCTATAAATATTGTTTGAACTGGGAACTTGTCAGTGGTAACCTTCTTTAAGCAAGAAACATAGAAAACTGGGTGTATCGAGGAAAATGCAGGAAGCTCCAATTTGTATGCCATAGTACCAATTTTTTTGCAACTCATTATAGTACTTCGGTGATAATTTATTATCCTTCTTAGCTTGCTTGAGGGACATTTGTTTGTATGCTTGTAGCCGTAAAAGCTCCTAGTCACCTACTTCAAAACTCCTTTCACCACAATGTTGATATTCTTGTTGTTTCATTTGATTATGTACTAAAGTGAAGTTATCCTTTAAGAGTTGAAGAACTCGTTGTTGATGATTTATGTGATCTTCCACTACTTGAACTTTACAATTTTCTCTTTAAGATGATCTAATGGACGGTGGATAATATCTATAAAGTTGTTATCATCATATTAATCATGATAGTACAATTATATATGATCCATATATTATAAGGTATCAATATAGGTAGTATTAACCATAACTAATTATTTATGGTTACTATAATAATAACCATATAATATAATTAAGGTACCCTAATTAATATTATATACTATATAATATTATAAGGACATTCTATGGATACCATATTATATACTATTAATATAAATATATAATATAAATATATCCCTATAATATATATTAGTCTTATGGGTACCTATATAGGATATAATACATATAGTATAGCTATATAGGGATATTACCATAGGGTATATATATAGTAATATATAGTATACCCTATACTTATACTATAGATATACTATATAGGGGTACTAATATATAATTAATTTCCTTATAGGGCTATACTATAGGATATACCCTATATAACCCCCTAATATATCCCATATATCACTATAGGGTACTATATTATATCGAATAATATATAGTATAGGGATATATTAGGGTACCTATACTACCCTACTATCCCTCTATAATATAAAATTAGGTATAATATTATATATAATGTTAGTATATAATATACCTTGACCCTAATATTACAGGTAGATATTATATACCTATAGGCCATCATTAGTATATTATACTAGTAATATAATATAATATTATTAATATATTATATCACCAAGGTATTAGTTAAAGGGGACCCTTTGATATGCATAATACTTTAGAATATAGTGTATTCAGTTCCTCTGTCCTTATCAAATGAAATGAATTCCACCGGTTCATGTATGAAAATTGATACTGAGATCAATTTTATCATACAGAGGGAGTGTGTGATGGATAGTGTGAGGTAATTTATCTCATTTGCAGGTGTAGCTCAACAATAAGTTAAGAGTGACCAAAAAAGCTATGAAGTTTAGATTATATATTAAATGGTAATATATATATATATATATATATATATATATATGATATAATACTACATAGTAATATAGTTGATAATATAATATATTATATATCCCTAATATAGGTAATTCCCTATAATATATTAGTATAGGGTATAGGGGTATAGTATAATAATATGCTATTTGCCTACCCCTTATATATCTATTATATGATATATCCCTAGGGTATATATAATAGTATTTACCCTAGTATAGTATATTATCACCCTGATATAACATATATAGGGTACCCTAAATTAATATATTATCCTATTAGGATATTATCCTTAGGATAATATATAGTATATATTAGGGATATATATAATCTAATATTATACTATTATTATGGATATATATTAATATTATATTATCCTATATAAGTCATTACTAGATTATATTAATATTATAGGTTCTAATCGATTCTGGTAATATGTTTCCTAATATCCATAAATACTCCTATTTGGATGCTAGAAGAAAAGACAATTTTGTGGGAAGAATTCTAGAAGAAATTCAAGTCTCGCTACCAAAGTGAATGGTATTACGATGACCGAGATAAAGAATTCCACGAATTGAAATTGGGACATATGACCATGGATGAGTTCGTGAATAAATTCACAAACTTATTGAGATACATGCTACTCTAGCCATAGGGGAAAATTACCCAGAATGCTACTACGACTCTTGGTTCGATATTCACATAGCGAGGCACACCAATATTTACTCTCGTTCCTATTACCACCAATGATAATCATACGTGACCATCCACATAAATAAATTCATGAAGTCTAGGGATTAATATTAATTTATTCTAATAATATTAGTAATATGGGGTATATTTAACAATAATATACTATTATATTATACCAAAGGTGATCTAAAATCACCCGTGAATGATCTCAGTGAATTAATGAAGGTATTACAGACTCAAGTGCCGGGTTGTGCCTATGTTATCTTATGCAATGGATCGATAACATTGCGAAATACACAGACCTTGAAATAGTAAGAGAACATAGTAAGAAAACACATAAACACAACAGATTTAATAAGGAGTTCACCCAATCCTCCTGGGCTACGTCTCCTAGTCCAACCTTCAGTGGTGGCCTTTCTATTGTGTCTTAAAAAGTAGAGTTTTACTATAGTGAGCTCAAATTGAGTCTCACTTAATAGATAATGATCAGTAGGACTGTACTTGGATTCCCTAAGTCTCTAGAGTACACAAACTCCCCTTACTGAATCTCGACCTCAACTGGTCTTAGTGGTATGAGTCAAATTTGCTACTCAATACCTGATAGGTATACACAGAGGTGTTGCTTGAACCTCACTAGCCTTTTATGGAGTTCACAGACTCTTGGACTCTCTCTATCTCTGTCTGCTTGATGCTGCCTTTGCTCTGTAGGTTAGCTCGACTTCTCTGTTCTCTGTGGTTTTTGCTTCTCTCCCTATTTGCTTTCTTTTTCCTACTTCTTCTTCTCCTTCTTTGTTTGTTCATGGATTAAAGTCAATCTTCTTCCTGACTATTTGTTTCTGCTTCCTGACTCTCTGGATCTTCTATGTCTGTCCGTTAGAATTCCCCTGCTCTGCATAATCATCATTATAATGCTTCACAGAGCGACGGTCACTTATTTTCTCATGAAACGAGTGTCAGCTCTCTTTAAACGGTCATTAATTCCGTTGCTCCAAGATTTCCCACGAAACCATTCCCTCTTCCAACTCATTGGTCATGCCAGATCTCAAATCTTATTTGCCTCAGCAAATTTCCCTGTTGAATCCGGTCATCCATCGCGTTGCTTCTCTGCCATTGATCTGGGGCCTCCAGATCCTATGGTCTCCATCCATATCATGCGGGTAAGTAGCATGCCCTTTACTCGCGCGATAAGAGTGTTTTTCTCTCTCATCCGTTGGACACATGTCACACGTTATATGGAATCACGTGGGACTCGACCAAACCCGCTTACCGCTTGAGGGCCTTTGGAGATCCTGCCGATTTTAGTGCGGGGCCCACCTTCTGACTAAATCGGCAATTTTCATGTGGTTCTATGCCTTTCCTCATGACCGAGCGCTTGGGGCTTTCCTTCACTAAGGGGACTGTTTAGTCAATTTAGTGTTATCTAAATTGCTAGTATTTATTGTCAACCCGGGGCTCGTAAGCTGATGAAGTGAAGGTGTACTATATGTACTTAAGTAACCTCTTAGAGTTTTTCTTATCGTTGGGGTGTTGTTGTGGTTAATTATGTTCCTAAGATGGAGTGAGAATTTATAAACAAGTGAGTGATGGTGTGTGTGTAGAGTGAATTCTAACTACTTGCTTGAAAGGAAATGCTTGAAAGGAATAAGTGAACTGAAATGACTTGAAATAAATTTGAAAGCAAATGACCACTTCTAATGGCACTAGACACCGTTCAAGCTGCTGCTAATAAAAGAAAAGAAAGTCACTTTTAAAACCCAAAAATAAAGATTATCTCTCTCTAACTCGATGCTTCAAAGCACATGTACTGTGTAAAGCACGGATAGAGAGTAGCTTAAGTTGAATTAGAAAAGTGAAAGAAATCTGCTTGAAAGACTAATGATAATGATTTGCTCTTTCTAATTCTCTACTTCAGCCATATGTACTATGCAAAGTATGATTAGAAAGTAGTGAGAGAATAGTCTAAGAAGCACTTAAAATCAAAACTCTACTTTAAAGACTAGTGGTAATAGTTTGCTCTTTCTAACTCTCTACTTCAGCCATATGTACTATGCAAAGTATGGTTAGAAAGTAGTGAGAGAATAGTCTAAGAAGCACTTAAAATCAAAACTCTACTTTAAAGACTAGTGGTAATAGTTTGCTCTTTCTAACTCTCTACTTCAGCCATATGTACTATGCAAAGTATGGTTAGAAAGTAGTGAAAGAACAGTCTAGAAAGCACTCAAACTAACTGCAAATTAGTGATATTCTGATCTTAAAAGATAACAGTTTATGATGAAGATCATTCATGTGTGTTAGCAGCTCTTTGAGAAATAAGATTAAAAATAAACTATAAAAACAAAGGCAGCACTTGAATTTGTCAACTTCAAATACCATTAGTTTGTAAAGCAAACACACACATATAAAAATAAATCCCGGGCTAAAAGAAACCTGCAAAGAAATAACACTGATCAGCTTGAAAGAAAGGAAAACAAGTAAATGAAACTATACATGCTTAAGGAAATGAATAAGAAAATAACGAAATACTGCACATAAAATACTTTACAGAGGCTGAGATGAGCAGGGGCCCTCTGTTCATTCAGCCACAAGAAAACTTAGAAATCTGGAAACTTCAAAACGGTGCTATGTCTATTCCTCCATTTGCAAAAAGTGTACAAAACAGAGTGCTAGAATAGCACTTAGAAAACAGAGTTCACAATGCTCTTAAATTTTACACAAGTTCAGAAATTACAACTAATAAAAGTCTGATGAGCGTACGCAGACGCAGCTATTTATAGAGGTTTCTAAGATAGCCTACTCGTACAGCTAATTAACTGAAAAACAACAAACAGTCATGCGTATTTATGGTCCCTTGACACATCATACGGCTGCGTGGACGAGTTTAATGGTTCTGTCGTCATGGGTAATGAATCCCATGTTGGATCATGTCCCCTGCCACCTGTAGAATGTGGACAAATCACCGTTTAAGATGACGTGACCAAGCAGCTCACAATCACCGTTAAACAGCCTTGAGTTGACCGTAACTTGACCAGCTTTGACCATGGGTAAAGATGACGTGGATGGCTGGAAAAATGGGACAGGAACCTCGAGCACATTGATACCTGAGTGCCCATGTGGCTCATCTAGCAAACCGACACGTGGAACATTGCGTTTAACAAAAAGGCTGCAGGATCTTCAGATAGCTGCAGGATCATCAGATAGTTGCGGGATTCCTGCAAGTAAGTCAAAATCTAAACAAATAGTCATTCATTAGCAAAACTTGCTTGATCATGCTTAATGACACCTAATGTAATGATCTGGGTGGTTTTATGGTGAAAATGAGGCAAAAGTGAAGGAAAGATAAGGAAAAACTGAGGAAAATGGTAGACAAGTAGGTGTAGAATAGAGGCTCTACATACCCCCACTCCGAGGGTATTGCATGTCCTCATGCAATGAAAACACAATTCAATCCACCTGCTGGGATGCCTCAGCTAAGACATCCAATCTCCTCCTCTTCCTTTGTGTGGAAACATTAACCTTTGGTCTCTTGAACATGCATCTGAATTTCAAATTGATTAAGGCTCTGTTCAGCCTTCTACATCTCTTCTTGAGTCTACTGTGTTTCTTCTGCCACATGCTCATGTGAAGAAAGGTGTTATCTTGGATTGCTTTGGCAATATCAGCTTGCTGCTTCATTTCTTCATTTCTCTGTTTAATGTGACGGTTTAGCACCTCAAGTTCATAGATCTCTTGTTTGAGTAAGTCTATTCGCTGCTCATGAGGTATGACATTACTTGGGCCAGCAGTGTTCTGCTCCAATGTTTCAAAATAGTTGTACACCTCTTGTTGAATTGGGTCAACAATTGGTGACTTCCTTGGACTATATTCATGCTCAATTTCAGTTTCAAGATCCGGCTGAAATGGACTGTCCTCCCTTGGAGGAGTAGCTGCCTCATGTTGTGGACTATCCTCAAGGTCTGCTTTTATAGCACCCTTCTCAGGTGTGCTTAGATCAACGAAGAGTGTCCTTATGGTTTTCCCTTCATTCTGCAATCTACTACTCCTTCTTACAGTGGCAGCACTCTGTGTTTCTTTTTGTGCCTTTTTCCTTGGTTTTTGTACTTTTACTTCCTTGGAGAGGGCAATTTTCTCATGGAGTTTAGCTACCCTTTGTGCTAAGGGCTGGTTATCTCTTTCTTCATCACTAGAATGCTCTGGAGTCTGATCAGTTTCTTGAATTATGGATTTTCCTTTGTCATGTTTTTGTTTCTTTTTATCTTCTCTTCTCTTTTTGGCAGCTTCCTTGGCAAGTTCAGTGAGGGTTTCTGAGATAATCTCTTGAGCACTGTCTTCAGTGGGTTCAATCTCAGGTTCAGGATGATGTACTTCTATTTCCTCTACAGTTTGTCCTTGAACAGTTTCCTCTAAGATATCAGTCTCAGAGATACTTTCTTTTCTCTTCCTTCTGCTTTTCCTAGGTATAGAAGATTCTCCAGGTTCTTCAAAATGATTCCTTACAAGGAATTTCTCCCATGTGTCTTGTTTTTCTTTTAATTGTTCTTCTATCAATAACTTAACAAGACTATGGTGACAAAGGTAAGCTTCTATGTTTCGTGGATTCCGTTGAGCCATGGAACACATTTTCCTAAGGCTTTGGAATAGAAAGTAAGGAAGATTTATATCATGTTCCCCTTGACATTGCAGCATAATTTTACCATGATAAACGTACAATACTCCAAATCTCCCTTCACACGTGAAAAATTTTTGCACTAACAACAGTAGATCTTTCCATTCTTCTTTAACATGAGAGATAGGAATTCCTTTGGTGAAAACACTTGTATTCATACCTGGGTTTTTAAAAATCCGCTTCCATTGTTGATCCTGGACTGCCCGGTTTTTGAACCAACGTTCACCGGTTTGTGGCAGAGATGTAGCCCTTGCTATGCTTCCTTCGCTGACTGCAAATGTTAAATCACCCACCTCTACTTGACTGTCTTTATCCTTGAATGACCTTGCAAAGGCTTTTGTTACTTCTTTGTGGTAGCCCTTAAACTTCTTGATGCACTGTAGCCAATTGGCTTTTTGTAATGCCTCCTCAACCTGAGGGTATGCCTCCAAGAATTTCGAACCTTCTGGTTCAGCCCTCAAAAGTTTTCCCATCGACTCCTCAGCTTTGTTTAAAACACGACTTTGATGGTGACTTTACACAGTAATTCCTCGGTTCCTGTTTAGACTTTGTGGGACAGAGGATATATGGGTGCATCAACAGCCTCAGACACCGAGAATTCACGGCTTAAATCAGAGTTAAGTGGTGGATAACAGCGTGAACACAGTGAAACGGTGACTAGCAGTCGTAATACAACTGTATCACACGTTTACTGGCTATACAGCAGAGGAAAAAAAACAGAGTATGGTTTATGGAGGTAATCGTAGTGAGTGAAACGGAATAAGGGAGATGATAGCGGAGAATGGAGTATTATGAGCGCAGAGGGTTTCGAAATGATGAATGGAACGGCTATATTCTCCGATTTCGGCTGTGGATTGACACATGGCTGCGGGATGAAAACTGAGAGACGTAATACGGTAGGTTACGTCATTAGGGTACGAGACCTTAATGACAGAAACAGCCATATGTGATTTCAAAAATCATGGGTATTATGAGCTGGTAGACGTGGAGGATTCGTGGATTTGTGGTCGCATGGGAAAAGAAAATGGGTAATCATTACGATTAGTGGCCAACAAGACATAACCCAGAAAATTCCGCATAATGAAATAACTATAGGTTTAAAATTTTAAACATACCTCAGATCCGCATTTGATTTGGCTTCTGATAATTTGCTACTAACCTTTTGTTAACTTTATTGCTAGCACATGATTCTTTCCTCCTTGTCTTTGATGATTTTGAACTGTACATATTTTCTTCAGACAGACTGTGTTTCTTGTGCAGGTGCAGAAGGCTGCAGAAAGGCTAAACGGCTGCAGAATTGTCAAATAGCTGCAGGAACTGTAATAAAGTCTTCCAGCTGCATAAAATACTTTAGTTGCCTAAAAAAAAACTTTATTAATGAAATGAAATGGAATGAATGAATGAATGAATGAGTGAGTGGAAAGCAGTGAGGTGAAGTGAGGATGGTAAGATGGAAGGAAATGGTGAGATGGAATAAATGAAATGAAAATGAAAGAGAGAGAGAGAGAGAGATTTTTTTTTTTGGAAAACATGAGGTGTCAGGTGACCCTGATTTTCACCTCATGTTTTCTGCATGAGACTGCCAATCAGAGATTGGTTTTCAGGCTCATACATTTATTTATTTTTTCTTTTTACTTTTTCTTTTTTTTTCCTTTTTTTTTTCTTTTTTTTTTTTTTTATTGAAATTGAAAGAAACAGAGATTAGGCTGATGGAGGAGAAGAATTATTCTCAACCAGCCTCATTTCATAATCGCCTTGGAATAACTTAACAAACTCCTCTTTTGAGAGTGGCTTGTGGTAGACTTTTAACCGGTGGCCATTCACAATAAAGGGAGTTTGAAGTTCATCAATAGTCTTCACTCTAACTGCTCCATTATTAAAGACTTCATCAATCTCATATGGCCCAAGCCAATGAGTTTGAAATTTTCCTTTGAAGTCCTTAAATTTTGAATCAAACAAGAGTGTCCAATCACCCTTTTGAAACTTCTTTTCTTTGATATGTCGATCATGCCATTTGCTTCTTTGGTGCTGAACTAGATCGGTTCTTAGAATTGCATCTTGTCTCATTTCATCTAGTTCGTTTAACTGGTCCATTCTGTGCTTCTGGGCTTTTGATAAGCTCATCCCCAATTGAACTGCTGTCTTGAAGGTCTTGATTTGGAACTCAATGGGGAACAGGACTTCCTTCCCATAAACAAGTTCATAGGGAGAATGTCCTGTGGTGTTCCTCCATGTAGTTCTATAGGCCCATAAGGCTTCAGGAAGCCTTTCTGCCCAATCTCTTCTATGAAGATGAACAGTCTTTGTGATGATGCTTTCAAGAACTTTATTTGTAGATTCTACTTGACCATTTGCTTGCGGATGGTATGGAGTAGATGTTCTATGCTTGATCTTATATTCCTCCATCAGCTTCTCTATCATCCTTGATGTAAATTGGCTTCCCTGATCTATTACAATTTCTCTTGGGACACCAAAACGGGTGAAAATATCCTTGAAAAGAAATTGAACAACTGAATTTTCAGTAGCAGAAGTTAATGCTATAGCTTCTACCCACTTGGTAACATAATCAGTACAAACCAGTATATATCTATTTTGCTTGGATGGCGGATTAATTGGTCCAACAAAATCTAGAGCCCATTTCTCGAAAGGTTCGATGCATACCTGTGGCTGTAGTGGCATTTCATTTGAAAGAGTTGGTCTCCCAATTCTTTGACAACTGTCACACCTTTTAACATATTGCTTTGCATCCTTAAAGAGAGAAGGCCAATAATATCCTGATGAAAGGATTTTATAGGTAGTCCTCTTATCATAAAAATGTCCGCCACAAGGTTCGTCATGACATGCCTTAAGAATGTCAGGCATCTCATCCTCCCGTACACATCTTCTGATCATCAAATCTGGCCCTGTTCTGAACAATTCATTAGAAATCCAAGAATAATGTGAACTATCCTGAATGATTTTCCTTTTCTCATTAGGAAATAAATGTAAAGGTAACTTTCCAGTAACTAAATAATTAGCAATATCAGCATACCAAGGGGTTTTGGTAGTTACTGCAAACAAATACTCATCTGGAAATTTATCCTCTACAGGAGAGTCCTCATTAGTGTTTTGGATTCTAGACAAGAAGTCAGCTACTGTGTTCTGTTTACCTGGTCGATCTAACACAGTTATGTTGAATTCTTGTAAAAGCAAGAGCCATCTTGTAACTCTACCATTAGTGACTGGTTTGTTCATGAGGTATCTAATGGCAGAGTGATCAGTGTGGACAAGGGTTTCATAGCCGGTTATATAGTGTCTAAACTTGTTTATAGCATGAACAACGGCTAGAAATTCCTTTTCAGTAACAGTATAATTTAACTCAGTAGGAGTCAAATTCTTACTCGTGTAATAAATGGCATAAGGGATCAAATCCTTTTGTCCCAAAACAGCTCCTAAAGCTGTATCTGAAGCATCAGTAGAAATGTGGAAAGGGAGTTTCCAATTTGGACCCCTTAGAATGGGTGCTTCAGATATTCTAGTCTTTAAAGCTTCAAAGGCAGATTGACATTCAGGATCCCATTTAAATTCACAATCTTTAGTAAGTAGTTTGAAAAGAGGAGATGCTATCTTAGTGAAGTTTTCAATAAATCTTCTGTAATAACCAGTAAACCCAAGAAAACTTCTAACATCTCTTTGGCAATTTGGAACAGGTAACTTAGAGATGACTTCTACTTTAGATCTATCAACTTTGATTCCATCTCCTGAAATATGATGTCCTAAAACAATCCCTTCAGTAAACATCATAAAACACTTTTCATGACTTAAAGAAAGATTTGTTTCCTTACATCTTACCAGTACTTTTTCCAAATTTGCCAAAGCTTCTTCAAATGTATTACCATAGACTGTGAAATCGTCCATGTATACCTCTACACAATCATGAATCAGATCTGAGAAGATTCCTAGTACAGCCCTTTGAAATGTGGCGGGTGCATTGCACAAACCAAAAGGGAGTACTCGATAGGCAAAAGTTCCCCAAGGACAAGTAAAGGTGGTTTTGTCTTGATCTTCAGGTGCTACCTGAATCTGATTGTAACCACTAAAACCATCCAAGAATGAGAAATACTTTTTACCTGCTAAAGTGTCTAGTACCTGATCAATAAAAGGTAGAGGAAAATGATCCTTTAAGGTTGCCTTGTTCAATTCTCGATAGTCAATGCAAACTCTCCATTTACCATTCTTTTTGGGCACTATAACCAAGGGAGAAACCCATTGGCTATCTGAAATGGGGTAAATGAAGTTTACCTTGAGCAATTTCTGAAGTTCTTCTTTCACAATTTCCCTAAGATTTGGATTCATCCGTCTTTGTGGCTGCCTAATAGGTCTGCTGTTTTCTTCAATATAAATATGATGAATACAAGTCTTAGGGTCGATTCCTTTCATGTCAGTATATTCCCATGCAAAGGCAGTGGAATGTTTTTGCAACAGTTTAGTTAATTCTTCTTGTTGTAGTCTTTCCAGGTTTTTGTTAATGTTTAATGTTTTTCCTGGAAAGATTTCAACTGTAGAACTACCAAACTCTTCCATTGAGAAGAGAGACATCTGTCTAGAGGAGAGATATTCAATATCTGCATCTAACTGAAACTGTGAAGAGTCATATTCTAAAGGTACCTCAAAATTTTCTAATGTATTTAGAATTTGACTATCCTCACTGATCTCAGAGATGGTTAGAACAAGTTGAAGAGTATCCTCATCATCAATCCACTCATCTTCTCCTATTTCTGTTATTGCCTTTGCAGGAGGATACAAGTTGAATTTCTTGGTAGAATTACCATCTGATATATACATGTCTCCCGACCTACAACTTATGAAAGAATCAGCTGTGGCCAGCCAAGGTCTTCCTAGAATAAGAGGATGTCCTCCTAGATTGTTCTTGGGAGTTAAAATCATAAAATCAACTGGATATTCCCAAGAGTCTAGTGAGACTGGAATGTCTTCCAATACACCATCAGGTTTAATGATTGATCTATCTGCAAGTTGCAACAAAGTAGGTGTAAAGAGAAGGTTAGGAAGTTTTAACTGATCCATGGTCTGTCTACTCATAATGTTGATAGCGGCTCCTAAGTCAATCAAGGTATTTGGGATTTCAACCCCATTAATATGAGTTTTAACAATAGGGCTACCAGGATCTACATATTTTTGCATGGTAATTTTACCCATCATAATGTCTGCAATTTTTCCAACTAGATGTATCCTTTTGGTATCTCTGGTTCTTTTTATTGTCTTTGCTAGAATGGGAATCTCCTTAATGGCTGTTAACAAGGGAATCTTGATACAGACATTTTTCAATTCATCTAGAAAGCTATAGTCAGGCAACCAAATCTGCTTCTCCACTCCTTTATCAATTTGCAATCTTTCAGGAAAAGGAGGAATAGCTGAAGATGTGGATTGCTCTACTAAGGGAGTTGATTCTTTTTCTTTTTCTTTAATGCTTGGGTTTTGAAGGGATACTTCAGAACCCTTATTGGCTTTGAGAGATTCTTCCTCAGAAATGCTTGGTTGTTGAGCACTTGTAGAAGGTTGGTCTAGGATTCTACCTGATCTGAGTTGGACCTCATTGAGAGGAACAACCATATAGGTAGGGAATGGTTGACCTTCCATAAGTGGTTGACCTTCCATCACATAAGCACTTTGAGGATTCCTATTATTGGGGTTTGGTTGAGGTTGAGAGGGAAGTTGATTTGGCCTCTGTTGAGATTGTAACAAGAGTTGAGAATTTTGATTTTGTGGAGGAGGTTGTTGTTGTTGAGGGAATGGTAATGACAATTGTTGACCTTGATTTGGAAGTTGGGGAGCTTGCTGATTTTGAAAGGATTGAGGATATTGATAGAATTGGGCAAATCTCCCATAAGGATTTTGCATTTGCATGCTTTGCAACCATGCTTGGAAAGGATTTTGTGGTTGTGACCAAGGTTGTTGCCAAGGATTCCAATTTGGTGGGGGTTGGAAATTCATAGAGTTATTAAACCCTTGATTTTGCTGCCCCTGCCAAGGTTTCCTTGCAACAAAACAAAGGGATTCAAGCGTACTTGGATCTTCTTGAAAGACTGCTTTGAGGCCAGGGATTGAAGGACATTCCTTGGTCTCATGGGTTTCTGAGCAAATTACATAGGTTTCCACAACTTGTGCCTCCAAGGGACATTACCTTAAAGCATGCTTCTTTCTACATTTCGGGCAAAAGATAGTCATAGCCTCGGCTTCTACTTTTTGTTTATTTTGAATCTTAAGGGTATCAATTTGTTCACTAAGACTCCCTAAGATGTCAGTTTTAAATTCATCTAGCATATTACTGATTTCAGCCCTACTCACTGATCCTGTTGCAGATTTATTTGCCCTAAGGAAAGAAGGATCTCTAGGCCCTTTTTGAGTTTTTGATTTGCCCCTTGAGAGATGGATACAAAGTTCTGCTATATCATTGAGAGAAAGTTGAGAAATATCCCCTTTCCCCATCATGTTTAAGATATCTATCCATTCATCCCTAATGGCTTTTAATAAGAGGGCTTTTAAGGTCTCTTCATCCAAGGTACTCATTTTTGCTCTTTTTAAATTATATTGAAATCTCTCAAGTAAATCTTCTAAGCTCTCATCTTCTTTTTGCACCATTTTAAAAACCTCGTCCTTATGATTAGTAGGCATACAATAGTCCAAATACCTATCCAAGAAGGTTTGTTTCATTTCATCCCAGGTCCTAATGGATTGAGTAAGTAACCCCATGAACCATTTCAAAGCTTGATCTTTTAATGTTGATGGGAACAGTTTGAGTTTCTGAGTATCATCCAGATAGTCATAGGTTCGACACACAACTTCAAATTCAAACAAGAATGTTTCAGGGTCCTCAGTTCTTAATCCATGAAAATTTGGGAGGACGGATGGTGATATGTTTTTCATGGTGGCTCGGGAGTCCTCATCAACAATGGGAAACCCAAATGAATTATCCCCGTCTCTATTTCCTCCAATGGGACCTCTACCTCCTCCATTGTTATTGTTATTTCCTCCTCCTCCTCTACCTCTACCTCTACCACCTCCTTCTTCCTCTACCATGATGATTCTCCTAGGAATTTCAAAATCTTCTGGTTCTTCTACAAAGGGTGAATGAGAAGAGATTTCTCCTTCCTCCTCAGGTGAGTCTATTTCCTCAATTACAATTGGTTTTCTTGTAGGAGAAAGAGAAGAGTCTCTTCCTAGTTCAAACTCAATAGAAGGTATAGGAGATTCAACTCTTGGCTCTTGAATTTCAGGACTAGGAGTTTCGGTTGGAGATAAGGGAGGTGCTTCTTGTCTATCTCTTGAAGCAGATGGACTTGTAAAAATTGAACTTCGAGCTCTAGCTAAAAACCTTCCCCTAGAATCTCTAGCTCTGTGCATGTCATTTTTTATTTTATCTTCAAGTCAAGTTAAATAGTTCTTTTTCTGATCTTCCAGTTCACTCTAGGTGCAAGAAGACAGCATACTCAAGAAACTATTAAATCAATAACTTTCTCCTTTCTGATCCTCCAGATCACTTCAAAGTGCAAGAGGAGAGCATACTTAGATAGGCTATTAACTTCTTTCCTTGAAACTTTATATATTTTTTTCTTCTAAGAATATGGCTACTTAATTTCACTTCCCCGGCAACGGCGCCAAAATGTTTAGTCAATTTAGTGTTATCTAAATTGCTAGTATTTATTGTCAACCCGGGGCTCGTAAGCTGATGAAGTGAAGGTGTACTATATGTACTTAAGTAACCTCTTAGAGTTTTTCTTATCGTTGGGGGTGTTGTTGTGGTTAATTATGTTCCTAAGATGGAGTGAGAATTTATAAACAAGTGAGTGATGGTGTGTGTGTAGAGTGAATTCTAACTACTTGCTTGAAAGGAAATGCTTGAAAGGAATAAGTGAACTGAAATGACTTGAAATAAATTTGAAAGCAAATGACCACTTCCAATGGCACTAGACACCGTTCAAGCTGCTGCTAATAAAAGAAAAGAAAGTCACTTTTAAAACCCAAAAATAAAGATTATCTCTCTCTAACTCGATGCTTCAAAGCACATGTACTGTGTAAAGCACGGATAGAGAGTAGCTTAAGTTGAATTAGAAAAGTGAAAGAAATCTGCTTGAAAGACTAATGATAATGATTTGCTCTTTCTAATTCTCTACTTCAGCCATATGTACTATGCAAAGTATGATTAGAAAGTAGTGAGAGAATAGTCTAAGAAGCACTTAAAATCAAAACTCTACTTTAAAGACTAGTATTAATAGTTTGCTCTTTCTAACTCTCTACTTCAGCCATATGTACTATGCAAAGTATGATTAGAAAGTAGTGAGAGAATAGTCTAAGAAGCACTTAAAATCAAAACTCTACTTTAAAGACTAGTGGTAATAGTTTGCTCTTTCTAACTCTCTACTTCAGCCATATGTACTATGCAAAGTATGGTTAGAAAGTAGTGAAAGAACAGTCTAGAAAGCACTCAAACTAACTGCAAATTAGTGATATTCTGATCTTAAAAGATAACAGTTTATGATGAAGATCATTCATGTGTGTTAGCAGCTCTTTGAGAAATAAGATTAAAAATCAACTATAAAAACAAAGGCAGCACTTGAATTTGTCAACTTCAAATACCATTAGTTTGTAAAGCAAACACACACATATAAAAATAAATCCCAGGCTAAAAGAAACCTGCAAAGAAATAACACTGATCAGCTTGAAAGAAAGGAAAACAAGTAAATGAAACTATACATGCTTAAGGAAATGAATAAGAAAATAACGAAATACTGCACATAAAATACTTTACAGAGGCTGAGATGAGCAGGGGCCCTCTGTTCATTCAGCCACAAGAAAACTCAGAGATCTGGAAACTTCAAAACGGTGCTATGTCTATTCCTCCATTTGCAAAAAGTGTACAAAACAGAGTGCTAGAATAGCACTTAGAAAACAGAGTTCACAATGCTCTTAAATTTTACACAAGTTCAGAAATTACAACTAATAAAAGTCTGATGAGCGTACGTAGACGCAGCTATTTATAGAGGTTTCTAAGATAGCATACTCGTACAGCTAATTAACTGAAAAACAACAAACAGTCATGCGTATTTATGGTCCCTTGACACATCATACGGCTGCGTGGACGAGTTTAATGGTTCTGTCGTCATGGGTAATGAATCCCATGTTGGATCATGTCCCCTGCCACCTGTAGAATGTGGACAAATCACCGTTTAAGATTACGTGACCAAGCAGCTCACAATCACCGTTAAACAGCCTTGAGTTGACCGTAACTTGACCAGCTTTGACCATGGGTAAAGATGACGTGGATGGCTGGAAAAATGGGACAGGAACCTCGAGCACATTGATACCTGAGTGCCCATGTGGCTCATCTAGCAAACCGACACGTGGAACATTGCGTTTAACAAAAAGGCTGCAGGATCTTCAGATAGCTGCAGGATCATCAGATAGCTGCGGGATTCCTGCAAGTAAGTCAAAATCTAAAAAAATAGTCATTCATTAGCAAAACTTGCTTGATCATGCTTAATGACACCTAATGTAATGATCTGGGTGGTTTTATGGTGAAAATGAGGCAAAAGTGAAGGAAAGATAAGGAAAAACTGAGGAAAATGGTAGACAAGTAGGTGTAGAATAGAGGCTCTACAGGGACGCCCTGCGATATGCGATTAACGCTAATCGTGTATCAGAAACTGTCTCTGTTTCTAGATCTGACTTGCCGTTTTTCCAGTTTGTGCCAGCATGTGGTTACCATGGGCCAACGGTCTACGCGCTTTGACTGAGGGTCCTCGTTGCTCCGTGCCGACCACAAATTGCCATTGTTCAGAGGTTATTTTTGATAAGCTCGACATCCATAGCACCTTGAAACTTTGGTATGAGTTTTATAGAGTTTACGAAACTTTTACGAGTGTTTGAGGATCCATTTCAGATCACGGCCTTCCCACTGAAAAATTTTTGGACCACCAAAAGTTGGTTTTCAAGCATCGACTAAGTGAGGGTATAACTGTCTCACTTGTCCAATCTCTATCAATTTTGCACTACTTGGCTTTGAACCCTTGAGTCCAATCCTAAGGTACTCCAAGTCGGCCCCGAAGTCGGGTCAACAACAAGGGGGATACCCACCTGGTCCGGAACCTGGTTGGCGGCTCCTTGCCCGTTTGGAGTAGCAGGTCCGACTGGGGGTAATGGGACCAGTTTCCCAATGTGAAGGGTGTGCGTGTGTGTGTAGAGTTTGATGATATTAATCTAAAAGGTTTCTCTGAACTAGTCTTAATTCTAACAGCTAAACTACTTCTATATTAATGTAATCTAATGAAGAGAAACAATACATCTAATCTACGCTAACCCGGGGTGTTCTCTTTTGTTATGCGATCTAGAAAGATTTCTAACAACAGCTGGTAATAAAGATCATTCAACTGTTATCAGAATATAAATCGATAAAGATAAACCATTCTACATAAGAATTTAGGCAGAGTAGTTGTGAACAGCATATCGCATAATCAGTTTTCTATATGTCAAGCATAAATAAATGACTCCACCGTACAGAAGTGCCAAATGGTAATACAGACATTCATACAGTAACATATAAAGAACTCAGCTGTATATCACTTTACGGATACTAGCAGAATTTAGTCAAGAGATAAAAGTACCATTTATGACTGATTTCACTAATAAACTTCAAGCAATAATGATTTACTTCTACTTGTTCTAATATCTGCTAAGAGTACAGAAGTGCAACATCAGTAACAGACATTAAAATGCAAACATAAATAAATCTCGATCCATCCATTCATCAAAAACCTCCTCTGAGGGTGCAGAAGTGCATGTTCTGAGGACAAGTTTTTTGATAGATTTCCGGACCGGGTGGGTATCCCCCTTGTTGTTGACCCGACTTCGGGGCCCTCAACAGGTAATCCACATCTCCCCTGCGTGTCATCCTCACCTTCCTACCCAGAACTGTGTCTTCCTACAATTCATTAAGATATTCAGGTAACAGATCATCAATAGAAGGAAATTGACTCTACTCTTAGGGATATTCAATTAATGAAGGTTCAAATAGTCTCAAGTTGTTTGCATTAACGACTGAGTAGATGTGCATGTAAACTGGTAAATCAAGGCGAAAATCATTCTCACCAATTTTCTCAAGTATCTTGAAAGGTCCATACCTTATTGGCTTTAGCTTTTTACCTTCACCTTGCATTCTGTCTTTGCTGATATACAACCAGACTTGATCACCAACTCGGAAACTATGCTCCATTCGATGCTTGTCATGCCTTGTCTTGTATTTGGCTTGGCTCTTTTCCAGCTGTTCTTGTACTGCCTAGTGAAACTCTTGGATTTGTTCAATGAACTTCGTTTCCTTGTCCACATCACTATGTCAATCAGCTACTATGTCTTTACCAAAGAAAAAATCCAAGGGAGACCTTGGTGTGAAACCAAAGCATGTCTCGAAAGGAGATCTCTGTGTAGAATAATGTTTTGCTCAGTTGTAAACATGCTGCACATAACACAAATGTTCATCCTAGAGTTTGGGATGATTCCTGCAATAGCCTCTGAGCAACTGGATCACTACCCTGTTGACTACTTCTGTCTGGCCATCTATTTGTGGATGAAAGGTTGTGCTTTTGTTTAGTTTGGTGTCCATTAGTTCCCACAGACTCAACCAAAACTCCCCAACAAATTGGGTGTCTCAGTCAATTACAATGGAAGTGGGTAATCCAAAATGAACCCATACATGCTTGAAGGACAACTTTTCAGTTTGTTCAGCTGTAATCTATATATTACAAGGTATCAAAATACACATTTTGTTGAACCTATCCACAACAACATATAAATAGTCATGACCTTTCCTAGATTTAGGCAGTCCCCTAACAAATTCCATGGAAACACTTTCCCAAGGATGAGAAGGAATTGGAAGTGCAGTGTACAAGCCTAGTTTTCTATTGCTGGGCTTGCTTTTGGCACACATGGTACACCCTCTTACATATCTAGAAACTGTCTCATTCATTTTTGGCCAATAACAAAATCTTTGCAGCTGTGCAACTGTTTTACTTACACCAAAGTGACCTGGTATTAGAGGAGTGTGTGCTTCCCGAATTGTCTTTACTCTTTCAGTTTGTAGAATGCATAGCTTCCCACAATAATGCAAGAGTTGGTCGTTAATGTGATAATCCAATTCTTCTACTCATTTTCCTTGACTTAAAGTTGCATATACATCTCTAAAATCTATATCTTGAGCATATTCTTCAATGTAGCTCTCATGGAATACTAAATTATGCTTAAGTATAGTGGATGCATTTATAATAGTTCTAGATAACATATCTGCAACTTTATTGTGTATGCCCTTTCTATATCTGATGACTAAATGAAACTATTGTAGAAAACACATCCATCTATAGTGTCTTGATTACTACAACTTAGTTTGGGAGTGTGGATATTGAAGTGGTTGATGATTAGTATGTATAATTGTCTCCTTGCCCATTAAGTAATGCTTCCACTTTTTCACACTCTGTACTAATGAATACAATTCTTTATCATATGTGGGATAGTTAACTACTGCATAGTTAAATGTCTCGGAATGATAACATATGGGTTTATCGTGTTGTATCAACACTACTCCCATGGCATAGTCATTGGCATCCATTTGGATCTCAAATGGCCTTTGAAGGTCAGGCAGTGTTAGTATTGGTGATGTACTAATCTTTTATTTCAATGTGTCGAAGGCTTTCTACTGTTTTCCTCCCCACTGAAACACCTTCTTTAATCCTGTTAAAGCATGTAACGGAGCTACAATTAAGGAAAAGTTAGAAATGAACTTTCTCCAATATTGTGCTGCTCCTAAGAAGCTTCTAATGTCTATAGCAGATTTGGGTTTAGGCCAATTTGCAATGACTGCCACCTTAGAAGGGTCTATCTTCAATTCACCACCCCCTACTATATGTCCCAAATAATTCAAAGATGTTTTGCCAAATTCACATTTTGGGAGTTTAACATAAAGTTTTTCTCTTTCCAAAACATCTAGTGTCTACTTAACATGATTTAAATGTTGTTCCCATGTTTTGCTAAATATAAGAATGTCATCCAGATATATAATAACAAAATCATCAAAAAAAGGTCTGAGTACATCATTCATTATTCTCATGAAAGTAGCAGGAGCATTAGTTAAGCCAAAAGGCATAACCAACAACTCATACAATCCCTGCTTCATTTTGAAAATAGTCTTCCATGCATCTTGTTTTGCAACTCTGACCTGATGATATCCACTATGCAAGTCAATCTTGGAAAAATAAACAACTTCCTTTAACTGTTCTAATAGATCATCTATGCGAGGAAGGGGATAACGATTTTTTATTGTTATCTTATTTAGTGCTCGATAATCAATGCACATTCTCCACGAGCCATCTTTTTGTTTTACCAAAACGATTGGACACCCACATGGTGATGTGCTAGGTATGATGAACCCCTTTTCGAGCAACTCCTGCACCTACTTCTTGATTTCTGCATTCTCTAAAGCAAACAACCTGTACATTTCGATGTTAGGCAATGGAGAATATTGCTACAAATTAATATCATGCACTATTTCCTTTTTGGGTGGTAGACCTTTAGGTTCTTGAAACAAGATATCATACACTGAAACAACTTTTTCTAAATCATCTTGTTTTTTAGCATCATAGCCCTCAAATACATTGGTTTTTTTCAGGTTTCTTTTCCTTTACAACCATCAGTAAAAATTGTTTGCATGAATTTACAATTCGTTTCATCTACCCTGAGTTTATGAGAGTATAATTATTCTTGAGCTTATGAGCCCTTTCAAAGTATTCGATTCCATATTTAACGAGTAGATACTTGTTTTGAGTTCTGTAGAAAATAGATTTTCTATCATACAAGTAAGGACTTCCTAAAACAATTCCACATATATCTAGAGGAACTATATCTAACGCAACCTCATCTACAAATGCTGACCCAAAAGAAAACTTAAGTTTACATTGTCTAGTCACTTGTACTTGTGCTCTATCACTTAACCAACCTAATGGGTATGGTTTCTTGTGAGGTGTAGTCAGTAATCCCAACTTCTTTACAATTTCTTCAGAAATTAAGTTTACTTGTGAGCCACTATCAAACAAAGTATCAATCTTTTAATGTTTGGAAATGACTCGAATATGGAAAATCTCATGTCTTTTTCTCTCATTTCTTCATCATTGATAGATTGTGCAGAATTACTAGTAGATGCTTCAGAATTTTTACCTTTTATACATGTGGCTGCAATGGTTGTTTCATCTCCTGAGTCTGGCCCCAAATATTTCTGAATAGTTGCAGCAGTCTTCTTCTTCTTGCCCTCGAACTTCTTAGCTCTCAGCTCTGGATGCAAAATCTAACAGTTCTCATCATCATGCCCATCCTTCTTACAGTGAGTGCATGAAGATTTGCTTTTCTGTGCAGTGTTGGCCTTCCTGTCTTTCCATTTTTGTTTCCTTTTCTCCTTATTATTTCTTACGATGGGCTTGGATGATCCCCCAATTTCAAGGTTCCCATTCTTTCCTCTAGCTTCTAGATGTGTAGCTTGAACAGATAACTCATCTATACTAGTGGGATTAAACATGAGGATAGTGTGCCTCCTGTAGCTGTGTATACCACCTATGTACTTCAACAAAGTCTCAGGTGAGTCTAATGAAATTCCTAGAATGAAAGCATTTTTCTTAAATTCCAAGGTGTAACCTTGTACACTTTGCCCTTTCATTTGGTGAAGAGTTTGCTAGCTCATCATGGCTTGCTGCATGTAAGCTAGTGGATAGAACTGCTTTTTGATTGCAGAAACAAATTCACTCCAGATGGAAAGAATCTTACCATGTTTCTTCATGTCAGCTTGTGTCATGCCTTCCCACCATACCAAGGCAGTGCCTCCGAGGCATAGGCTGGCCAGCTGAATCTTATTCTTGTTTGAGTTGATACTCTGCACTCTGCAAAAAACATCAATCTGTCTGATCCAATTATCTAGCTTCTCTGCATTCAACTCTCCATCATATATTGGTAAATCAAATTTAACATCTAATTTAATCAAAGATGTCTTCTTTTTATGTTCAGGGCTATTAGGAGGTGTGAGAAAGTTTTCTTATTTCCCTTTGCCTTTTGAGTAGTCATGGAGGAGAGACTCTTCTTCTCCTTTATCTTGTTTGGATCCTGACGAATCTACATCTTTATGTTTCCTAAAGTCCCTATACATTTCCTCTACCATGGACCTCATGGCCAGGAAACTATCTATAAATTGAGGGTCTGGTCCCAAGGGACTTTCTTCTGACATTTTCTTCTGAGGATAGACTCTTCCAATTTCCGGGTTAGTTCCAACCAACTCTCCTTCTCCTAATGTAAGTTTTGATCTAGTTAGCATTCAACAACAAAATACAGCACAAGCTTGTCTAACCTTAACAACCTAGGAGCTCTGATACCACTTGATCTGAAATCACTCGTGAATGATCTTAGTTAATTAATGAAGGTATTATAGACTCAAGTGTTGGGGTGTCCCTATGTTATCTTATGCAACAAATCGATAAGATTGCAAAATACACAGGCAGTGAAACAGTAAGAGAACACAGTAAGAAAACACATAAACACAACAGATTTAATAAGGATTTTACCCAATCCGCCTAAGCTATGTCTCCTGGTCCAGCCTTTAGTGGTGGCATTTCTATTGTGTCTTAAAAAGTAGAGTTTTAAAATAGTGAGCTCAAATTGGTTCTCACTTAACAGATAATGATTAGTAGGACTGCGCTTGGATTCCCTAAGCCTCTAGAGTACACAGAATCCCCTTACTGAATCTCGACCTCAACTAGTCTCAGTGGTATGAGTACAATTTGGTACTCAATACCTAACAGGTATACACAGAGGAGTTGCTTGAACCTCTCAAGCCTTTTTTGGAGTTCACAGGCTCTCGAACTCTCTCTGTCTTTGTCTGCTTGATGCTGCCTTTGCTCTGCAGGTCAACTCGGCTTCTCTGTTCTCTGCAATTTTTACTTCTCTCTCTTTCTTTGCTCTCTTTTTCCTACTTCCTCTTCTCCTTCACTTTATGTTCGTGGCTTAAAGCCAATCTTCTCCCTGACTATTCATTTATGCTTCCCAACTTTCTGGATCTCCTACTTATTTCCGCTGGAATTCCCCTGCTCTACGTCATCATCACTGTAATGCTTCACAGAGAGGTGGCCACCTTTCTTCTTACGAACTGAGTGTTAGTGCTCTTTGAATGGTCATTAATTCTGTTGCTCCAAGATCGCCAGCGAAACCGTTCCCTCTACCAACTCATCGGTCATGCTGGATCTCAAATCTTATCTGCCTCATCCTATTTCCCTGTCAAATCTGGTCATCCATCGGGTTGCTTCTCCGCTGTTCATCTAGGGCCTCCAGATCCTGTGGTCTCTGTCCATATCGCGCAGGTAAGTAGCATACCCTTTACCCACACGATGAGAGCGATTTTCTCTCTCATCCGCTGGATGCATGTCACCCGTTGTATGGAATCACACAAGACTCGGCCGAACCTGCTTACCACTTGAGGGCCTTCCGATATCCTGTTGGTTTTAGCACAGGGCCCACCTTCTGACGGAATCAACGATTTCCATGCAGTTTTATGCCTGTCCCCGTGACCCAGCACTTGGGGCTTTCATTCACTGAGGGGGACAGATCTGACTTCCCGTTTTTCTAGTTTGTGCCAGCACGCAGTTACCATGGGCCAACAGTCTGCGTGCTTTGACCGAGGGTCCTCGTTGCTCCGTGCCTACCACAAATGCCATTGTTCAGATTTTATTTCTAATAAGCTCGACATCCATAACACTTTGAAACTTTGGTATGAGTTTTACAGACTTCAGGAAGAGTTTTTGAGGATCCAATTTTGGATCAATAGGTTATAATATTACCTTATTATGATTATTATTATATATTAAGGATATGGATATATGATATACTAGGATATAGTACTCATTAATATCCTATAATATCATGTATATATATATATATATATATATAGAGAGAGAGAGAGAGAGATATTATGATATCTGTATAGGGTATACAGATATACTATGAATAATGATATATACTAGGATATAATAGGGATATATCCCCTATAGAATATACCCCTATAGGATAATATACAAGGATATTAGTATAGGATAATATAGAATATACCCCCTAATATAGGGTATATCCCTAGGGTATATGTATAACAGTATATTATGATATATTAGTATACTATATATATCCTATATAGGGTATCCCCTTAATAATAGTATATCAATATAGGGATACCCTAGGGTATATCCCCTAGTATATCTATCCCTATATATATTATATAGAGATACCTAAAATAATATAGTCCCTCTAATATTAATATAGTAATATAAGATGGAATAATATATTATATTAATATATTATAGGATATAACATAAATATATATGATACTATCATATATGTGTGTGTTGGTGTGTGGGCCTAATATATTGGTGGTACTAGCCCATTATTATATTATAATTATATAATATAATTATTCTATATTATATGGATATAGGGCTAGTATCTAGATTATTGGTACCAATGATTCAAGGCTATAATCATACTCTACACAACACAACACATAGATATGTTAACTAAAATCCTGAGTAACATCAAGATGTGAATCACCAAGGACTCAAAGAAGTCCCCCTCATGAGATCCAAAGTCAATGAAAATAAGGAAGGGGGAAATTCCTCAGCATTATTACATTGTAACATCATGCATGTCAATGCAAGTTATCATCAATGTAACCATCGTGTTGTAACAATCTAAGAAGTTCTCTTCTAAATGTTATTGTAATCAAACTAAGCTTCTTATGGGTTATTCCAATGCCTTTTATACTTTTCACAATATGTTAGTCAATTGTGTAATACTAGAAATACCATAATGTCTTTGCACATCATCATTATTTCAACCATAAATAAATTGGCACATTCATCATTAGAAAACATACTGAAGAAACACTTAACTTATAAATTGGGAAATTGAGTATGGGACTAGGACTCTCCACCCAGCCATAGATAGTTGCAACGACTTCTCTATTGTATATATGACCCACGAGCCATATTCCAGAGACTAGGGGTATGTTTCTCAAGGCTGAAAACACCAACTCTCGTTGCTTCCGGGACTCTAGAGGTCCTTCTGCCTCCACCCTCCAACTGAGTGGAAGTCAATGATGCATAGGGAATCTAAAGACTCACCATCTCCACCCTTCAACTGAGTTGTAATCAACAAGGTACAAAGAATCCAAAGACTCACCGCCTCCACCCTTCAGCAGAATCATGAGCAACAAAATTCACAGGGATTATAGAGACTCACCATCTCCCACCTGCAGAGCTCAGCATTGTGGTTCCACCCAACTTGGGGAATCCAAAACCACAACAAGTCAAACATACAACAAGGAATTCATCCAAAAACACACTAGGAATTTTCTTGGGAATCATTCATCCACCCTAGCCCTTAGGTATTTTCCAAGAATCACCATCTCCACCCTCTAGCCAATGGGGACTTAAGAGGCAATTCCTTCCCAACAGGAAGTGATTTCATCCCTAACTTCTCTTTCCAACAAAATGTTACTCTTTCTATTTTTGTTCTACTTTTTCTGAGTCGCCCCTGCTTCCCCTTCTACTTCTTCCTTTGCCTCCCCATTTTTTCTCCTCCTCTCTCTCTTTTCCATGCTCTCTCTTTTTATTTTCTTTCTCTTATCTACGTTTTCGTGTTCTTATAGTTCGAATGTATCTTCCCATCTCATCCACAATTTTTCTTTCCCTCTCTGACTAACAAGCTAATTATGATTGCAATATGATCATGATGGCTAGTAACTAATTATGATTGCAATATAATCATGTGAAGGATTATTATATGTGATCACTATTAATTCTACAAAGAAGAGAGCTTTTATTATAGAGTGCAGGTTGGAGTTTGTTGATAGGGATCTTCTCCAGTTGTTCATGAATTTCTCGTGTTGTGTCTTATAATTTTGAACCAAATTAGAGATAATAGCCTAGAATGTAATGGATTGTTCATTTAGAGGGCAGTTCAACCATGGGTCAAAATCACATCAAACTAATTTTACAATTATATAGGTTTTTTTCACATTCCAAAACTCGATCCCTCAGGATTTGTTCAAGTTTCATTAGTATCAGTTCATAGTGCTTAACATTGATACCATCATCATCTTCTTCTTTTAATCTGTGTAAGATAACTCTATTAAATTTCAACCATATTACATAACATAGAGTTCACAACAAGCCAATATTCCACCACTCTGGAAACCATAATAGTGGCAATGCAGAAGGGTTTTTATCATAAGATTTTTAAAGATAAAAATAATATTGGGCATAATTTTGTTCTTCAATCAAAGCCCAAAGTAAACTAGTCACCAAAAACACAAGACTAAGAAAACTTAAACTTATTTTTTACTAAGACTTTTTTCACTTTTAATTATTCTTTATACATACATTTCATATCTCGATATAATTCTTCTTAAATATTATACTTTTTACTATTTTTTATTTTATTTTATATTCTCACACACACAAGAACAACAACAAGAATGAATTAAAAAAATATCCATGATGAGGATTGAAGGCATCACACAGGCCTTGTGTATTTGACATAAAAAGTATATACGTGTAAGATATATTTTTTTTTTTTTTTACTTTCAATTAGTAGTACTCTATCTATCTATAAAGTTCATCTAAATTTTATGTAAGGTAGACATTGAAATATGTTATTTAAGATTCACTTTGAAACAATTTCTTGTTATCATAATATTTTTCAAATTTCAAATATAGACTCCACATGGAATGACAAAGGAATTATACATATCCATATTTATTGTAGAAAACAATAAAATTCCCATCAAATTATAAGGTCTCTAAGGATAGAGAGGATAGAAACAATTCAAATTTATTATAAGTTCTATATTGTATTGGAAATAATAAGAAGAACATAATAATATTTTGGTCAAGGGACTACTAAGAATGCCAAACTTGTTCACAAGGTATTCACTTTTCTAATGAAGTAGACAGAGAAAATATGGAAAAGGATGAAATTTTGAAAACTGAATAAAATTCAACACATTAAAATAGGAGACTTTGGTGAAACAAACCTATGTTCATACACATGGTGCATGTATAACATCTAATATAATGAGAAGGAGAGTGTATACTATGAAGAAGACTAGAGACAGAGGTGGAAAAGTAAATAACATGATCTGTAATCATCCGTGATCTTGATAAAAAAAAAAAGACATATTTTAACAAAATTATAGATTTTTCAATCTCCAGACTCCATCTCACTTGCCATGATAGACACGAAATTTCCCTCCATGTTGACTTCTTGGAACTTTATGCCACATCATCCAAGCCAATCCTCCATCCCACATCAACAATGACACATTGTCCCACAACATCGCTCGCCATGTAATCATACCACATCATGCCTCAGGTTACCTATAAGGACTAGGTTTATCATACACGGCTACACATGCTCCCCACGAATCCTAGCCTATTGGCATCAATATTTGTGTATTTAGTTTTTCACCTGATTGTATGCCTAAGATGATTTCCATATTTTGGGTACATTATGTAAATTTACAACTAGGGTTATGATAGGTAGGGATCCTTCTCTTTGTATTTCTAACCACGTTGTTCCCTTTTCATATAGATTTTTCTTTTGTGTGGATTTTAAATAAATCCCAAATACCTAGATTTTAAGATATCTAGAACATCCCAAAACCCTTGCTACATGGCTATAACCACCATTTTGGATCCTTTTGGCACTTTAACAAAGAACCCCTAGATTTCCAATTATTTGAATTTATGGATAATCATAAAATTCATTCATATAGTACCTCTACCCTTTTATAGAATTCAAATTAGCTCTTAGACACAATTGCTTTCATGGCCCACATGCCCAAGGAGTAGGGCTAGAATAGATCACCAAATTTTAGAGCCTACAGGCTTCCAATATGTATTTCAAGATTACTTATATGGATTCAAACTGACTTCAATTAGGCCTATAGTTTCCCAAATTCATTTTAAGTGTACTAATGTCAATAAAAAATTTAAATTCTTACAAAAAACTTTGAATTGTTTGGTCACAATTGGGATTTCTTTTAAGAAATCTAAATGCTATGCTAAGGAAGAAATTCCAAAAAAAATTAGCAAACATTAAATATCTCTCCTTCCCCTCCCCCAAGTTCTAATAACTCAAATCCTTCAATCTTTTTACTAAAGTATCTAACCCTTTGCTTCAGGTGATTAGTGAAGACACCTTCCTTTGCATCTTCAGTCCAACAATGAAGGGTTCTCTCCTTACATTGAAAATGAAAATTTACATATGTAATTAATTGATCTAGGTGGATATTAGTTGCCACCCGCCTATCCCACTTGGGCCCCCACTGTTGTTTATATTCATTTTCCTTAATTGTAGCACAAATTACTATTTTTGGAATCTTTTCGGGTCTTAAACATTTAGAGTTGTTTTGAGGGACAAAAAGACATTTTTAGGGGAAACGAAGACACTGAGAAAGTGCCAAATTGGTTTTCAAATTTTTTTTGGCCTCCTTTTGAAATGAGGTATTATGATAACCAAACGAAGATCATATACCAAATTTACGACCCTGAGAAGTTAATGCTCCAACTTAACCCAACAAGGCCCACAAGCTTTTGGCGCTTCATCTCCTAGTGCTAGGTTTTTGGATTTTTAGGGTTTACCATTGTTTTTCAATGATAAAAAGGCCATCGCGCCTCATTGTAACATAGTTTAGAGGCATTTTCCCACCATATGTCTTCTCAAAGATAATCTACCATCAACAGAGCTATTTTATTTCCATTTTGTATGTAAGCATATTTCAGTTCTTTGATATTAATGAAATGGATTTTTATTTCTATTACATCTCAGTTTTTATGTTTGTATATGTATTCTGTTGCATTCGTGTATAATTTTGTATTATTGGCATTAGAGCGATATGACCTTTCCCTATTTTTCTTTGCATGTCCCCAACGAGGTCACGGTATAAGGGGTTAGGGCTCAAACTAGTTGAACCTTTACAAGACCAGCCTCGCAAACCCCGACGACCTCCCATGGCAGAAGAAAAGAAATATGAGGGAGTAGGATATCCTTTTAAAATACTTCTTGAAGAAGCCTTCGAGTGACAGAGGAATGTGATGATGGATAACGTTTCCCAGATCCTTTAGCTGCTACCCATAGGTGACGCATCCTCATCTAGCAGCGACTTTGGAGGTGTCGATCCCTTTAAGGTACAAGTTGTTGATAATTCTATAGGAAATTGCATATGTTATTTCTCTTAACTTGATAACTATTTGTGTTACCATTTTACTTGTTATCTTTGATATTTATTATTGCAATGTGAAATACATCAAACAAATACCAAAATAGTAATAACAGTGAGATAGTATATAGGTTACAAGCTAGGGCCGAAACCCCTCCTCTTGAGGGGAAAGCCTGAAAATATCTTCTTATCTTTTAGATATTTCAATTGAAAAATACCATGACCTAGACTCATACAAATACCCTCCAAAGTCTTCCATGCCCTCCTGCTTCAATATCTTCGACCTCCCCAATAGATCTAAAATTATGCTCCCCAACAACTATTGCATCTGTTGTTGTTTCTCTAGGAGACTTTGATCTCTCTTGAATACCCTTACTCATGACTTCCCTTGCCTTGAATTGAGTTGTAGGGATAGTAATATTCCCTAGGAGACCTTTGCTTGCTTTCCCTTCTCCCTTTCTTCCAAAATCGAACCTTAGAATATCCCATCCCATAAACCCTAACTTCACACTTCTAGAATAATAGAGAAAGACCCAAACACTTCCACTTGTTTGACCTTCACTCCTTCACACTTTCTTCTTCAACCTTCTGCTTCTGTATTATTCACATAAGATATGAGAGAGTGAGTGATCCAAACATAGGACTAGTTCCTTTTATATATAGGCTTCCACAAGAGTGGATGTGGCTCTTCATGTAGACCGACCTGATAGCTCATTAGACCGACTTGATCTTGGAGGTATTTTGACACTTTCAAGGCAAGATAGTTTTTTCTTTTCAATTTACAATGTGCCCATAGGGTATTCCATATTTGAAAATGATTCTTATACCTACGAAAAACTCTAGAAGCACTCAATGGGTTCTTGACTTATAAAATAAAGGAACTTGAGCATGAAACGCATGCTCCAATAATAATAATAATAATTTATTTTACATTTTACATTTACAAGAATACATTTCATACTAATGAAGACCAAACCTAGTTACACAATTTTCAACACTCCCTCTTAATTAGAAAGGTATTCATAAGAGGTACATGGTCATTCTCAATCTAAAGAGGTCTCGTAAGAAGAGTCAAATGGGTAAGCCATCTGTCTAACATCATAATAACCAGCATTGTCACATAGAAATGCCTTGAATAACAACTCTATCTCTCCGCAAGATCAGAGCACAATGTTGGCGAGACCAATCTTGTATAGACACTATCATAATTTTATCTCCAAGGTACATACCCTATCGTGGTATTCACAGAGTATGACCTCCCATTAGACTATTATTATCTTGGGTAGCTAATACTTAAATAATATTGTTCCATGATTACTCTTATCTTGAATGACCTACCACATTATCAAAGATTATTGAATTCCATATGGTTACCCAATCCTCCATTATTTCTTCCCAAGTGAAGACAAGAATGTTTTCTTTATCACTCCCTCTCAATTAGTCAGGACAAATCCACCGAACCAAGCTTGTCCCTTAAATATAAAATCTTTTTGTTTGGAAGTTATTTCGTTAATATGCCAGCTACCTGCTCATCAGTGGAGATATACCATAGTTGAAACACACCATTTTGTACTATCTATTGTATATAGTGATACTTGTTTGTACTATCTCTTGTATATAGTGATACTTGTTCTTGATATTCTTTCTCTTCTAATGAAATACTAGGTCCTCATACAAACAAATACAATCGTCTTATCACAAAGTATCACTATAGGGTTCACCGGTCCTTCAAACAAGTCAGATAGAAGTTTCCTTAACCAAACTTCTTCCTTGCTTACTTTGCATGCTACAACATATTCAACTTCAGTAGGACAATGATGATTTTCTTTATTCTCATCCATGAGACTATGGAGGATCCTAAACTAAAACATCCTCCCATAGTGCTTATTTCATCCTATTCACTATCTTCACAATCCAAATTTGTATAACCAATCAATTGAACATCATTCCTTCTATCATATTTAATGTAGTAGTTAATGATTCCTCGTAGATATCTCAAAATATGTTTTGCTGCTATCGAATGATCATGCTTTGACTCCACTTGGAATTGATTGAATACATTTACTGCAAAACATATTTTCAGTTAATTATTCACCAAGTACATCAATGAGCCAATCACTTTTCTATATCTAGAAGAATCCATAGTACTTGATTCAAAACTCCTTAGTCTTTTCAATTTTGTGATCATTGGAGTGGTCATAGGTTTACAGTCCATCAGGTCAAACATCTTCAGTATCTTAATCACATAATTTCCTTGACCTAAATAAACTTGATTCATATCCTACCAGACTTATAGTCCCGAATTGTAATGCATCAACCGAAGATCCTTCATCTCAAACTCTGTAGTCAATTGCTTCTTACATTCTTCAATTCAACCTTCTACGCTTATCAAGAGAAGATCATCTACATATAAAAGAATAATTACAAGTTCATTGTTTACTAACTTAATATATAGGTTCGAGTTAGCAAAACTTTTCATGAAGCATAATATCTGTACGTATGCATCCATTCTCAAATACCATGCCCTTCATGCTTGCTTGAGGCCATATAATTCTTTCTTCAATATGCAAACATATCCCTTGCTATATTTGATTTCAAATCCCAAGGTTTGTTGTATATAGACTTCTTCATCTATAGTTCCATTTAGAAATGCAACCTTGACATCCATTTGGTGGATGTTCCATCCCGTCGATGTTTCCAGAGAGACTAATTATCGAATCATTGTGTATTTTGTAGTTGGATAAAATGTCTCTTCATAGTTTATGCCTTCATGTTGAGAGAATCCTCTAGCCACAAATCTTGTTTTATACTTATATATACTTCTATTAGTTGCATGCTTGATCTTATAGATCCACTTGGAAGTAACTATAGATTTGTCTTCAAGTCTAGGTATAGTATCCCAGACTCCATTCTTCATTATAGATTAATACTCCTCATTCATGGCATCCTTCCATTCTCAATGTTCTACAACCTCTTCAAATTTGGATGGTTATTCTTCTATCAATTTTGTCACGTATGCAACATACCTAGAATATTTCTTCGATCTCTTACTTTCTCTAAATGATCCTTGAGCTTCCCCATGATCTTCTGCATCAAGTAGTGTAGACTTCAACCAATTAGGTATTTTCCTTATTTTTGGAATGAACACAATTGGAACAGGTTGATTAGGCCCTTCTTCATCATGGTGAGATCCTTTTCCTTCCTTGTCCACTTCTTCCTTAAATATTGGAAGTTCTTCGTCATCTGAATATATAGAAATTTCTTTTGATTACTTGAATGTTATGCTCTCATCAAATATGACATCACGACTAACTTCAATTTTATGTCCATATTTCATATGGATTCTATAGGCTTTCGATGATTTAATATACCCAACAAATATACCCTTCACACTGGAAGGATCCAGTTTCATTCTTTTCTACTTTGGTATATGAATATACACAAGACACCCAAAGATTCAAAGATGATCTACAGATGGATTCTCCCCAGTGAACACTTATTCTAGAGTCTTGTTGTTTAGAGATCTGTGAGGACATCGATTTTGAATATAGATCTTGATCGTGTAACTTTGATTCTACACTTTCTTCAATGGATTTTTTCTTTCTTTTTGCAACTCCATGTTGCTCAGGATTGTACTACAACTATCAGCTCCCTCTTAATCCAAGACTACTTATAGAATGTTATAATCTCTTTGGATGTATATTCTCCTCCATTATTAGATCTTAGTATCTTGATTGTTCTTTCTATAAGGTTCTCTACTTCAGCCTTGAATTCTTGAAATTTTGTAAATACTTCATCCTTGGTTTTCATAACATAAAACCAGATCTTTCTCGAATGATCATCTATGAATGTGATGTAATAAATATGGCCTCCAAGTGATTTTGAAGTAATAGGGCCACACACACAAGAGTGAATGAGATAAAATATTTATTTCGACCATGAATCATTGATTCCAAATGGTCTCTTGGTATTATTGCCCAATGCACATCCCTTGCAGAAACCTTCATGATACTCCTTCAGATTTGGTATTCCATCTACTATGGAATTTAGATTTGGAAGTATTTTGAAATGTAGGTGACCAAATCTTCAATGCCAAATTTCACATGGACTAATCTAAGTGTGAACTAGGGCTTGGTTTACAGGAGATATTAATATGTAGAGCCTTTCTTCTCAGATAGTCTATTGAATATTTTTTGTCCAAGTTCAAGACCCTTAAAGTTCTCTTGGAAGGTGTTTAGGTTAAGAAGGAAGATGGTAGCCTTATCTATTCCATTCTTACTAAGTTAGGACTAGCCAACTATGTCTTTGTTCCACCTTGCATTCCACTCGAGAGGCCTTTATTTCTCAAGGAAAATACTACAAGTCCCCCTCTTTTTATGCATTTTGTGGTTCTTTAATAAGAGAATGAGAAAAAGTCTTATATCTTGGTTTCTTAATACCTCAAACTCTTCTAAGAAAGCCTTAGTAGCCCAAAAACAACAAAGTTCAAAGAATCCTACGAAGTCACATCCTAAAAAGAATGGTCCAAACCAAACAAGGGTCCCAAGAAATTTTAGTCTCAAAATGAAAAATCAAATCAACAGAATGAGAAGGAATATAAAAACAAAGGGAAGAATATTGATATACAATGCAAATTTTCTAATCGTGATGGCCACTTAGAATCCAAATGCTTTAACAAGATCAAAGCTTTGGAAGCAGAAATGAAGAAGCATAACATCCATTTGGAGCACTCTTCAACTTTAGAAATAGCACGTTTTTCATGTGGTGGTCAAGAATATCGGTGAGGTTATGCACTAAATTTATCTTCTTATTCTCATTCTCATGAGTGTCTCATTGATTCCAGAGCTTCTTATCACATGGCAAAAAACAAAGCCATGTTTTTTTCTTTAAATGATTGTAACACCAAAAATATATATGTTGGTGATGATAGATCTCTTACTGTTGTAAGGTCTGGAACTATTCATCTAGACAATGGTCAATTTAATGATGTATTATGTGTTCCTACCTTGTCCTGCAACCTTCTATCTATATATCAGATAACTCATTCAGGTGAAGGTAAAACCGTTTAAACCTCATGATGTTGTAACTAATGACCTAAGAGATCCTACATAGAGTTTATCTACTGTGATTGTTGATGATCTACAAGGTGGTATAATTCTAACAACTTTAGGTCATTAACTCCTACCTCAATATATATCGGTCATAATGATGAAGTGAGAAAAATTTGGCATGAGCGATTTGGTCACTTAAACTATCGCTCCCTTCAAAATCTATTTAAATAAAATATGGTGATAGGTCTTCCTACAGTATCTTGTAGAGATGGTGTTTGCTCCAGAGGTGTACTCATAAAACATCATCAGGATAGTTTTGAAAAATGTTCCTCTTAGCACACCGCATTCCCTTTACAGCTTGTGCATAGTGATTTATGTGGTCCACTTCTAGTTGTTTCATTCTCTCGCTACACGTATTTATTAACTTACATTGATTATTTCTCTAGAAGCATTTGGGTATACTTCTTAAAAACCAAGAGTGAAGTATTTAACATGTTCTTGGCCTTTAAGGCCTTTGTTGAGAAACAATCTGAACATCAAATTCTGAAGCTAAGATCTGATAATGGTGGAGAATATGTTAACAAAAAATTTATCAAATTTTGCACTGAGCATGGAATTCACTTGCAACATATTGTTCCATATACTCCATAGCAAAATGGTGTAGATGAAAGGAAGAATCACACCTTAAAGAAAATGGCTAATTGTATGCTTCAATCTAAAAGACTCATTCTTAATTTTTGGGAAGAAGAAATTAACTGTGAAAATTACATAGTAAATCTCACTCCTACAAAGGTTTTAAAGAATATCACTCCAAAAGAAGCATGGAGCTAAATTAAACTAGATGTAAGTCACTTTCATGTTTTTGGAAGTGAAACATGGGCCCAATTTCCAGTTGAGCAGCATAAAGCCTTGGAACTTAAGAGTGAAAATTTTATTTTTGTTGGACATTCTGAAGATGTGAAATGGTATAGACTTCTTCAATCTAACTCAAAAAAAGATCATCATTAGAATATATGTAAATTTTTATGGAAATATATCAGCCTTCGAGCCTAGTTCGATGGATGTGCCAACTCTCTCTATCTCTTCTACTTCTAAAAATATTCCTTCTTCAAATGATGACAACAAGGATGACAATCATCCCCCACCTTCTTGAGATATTCCTTTAGTTTCTGATCTTCCAAAATGGGTCTGCGCTACTCGGGATGCAGCAGGTGCTCCTAGAGATGATCCTACAAATCAGTGTCATACATGTTCTCAGTTCAATAGAGCCTCTTCTTTATTGGCTCAAGTTTCAGCGAATTATATATTGACACCTTTGCAAAAGTTTCAAGCCATCCAGATTGGGATGTAGCTATGAATGAAGAATATAGTTCATTATTGGCAAATGATACATGGGACATTGTTCCTCTTCCAAAGGGACAAAAACTTGTTAGATGCAAATGGGTTTACAGAACCAAGTTTGGACTAGATGGAAAAGTTGATAAATATAAAGCTTGTCTTGTTGCTATGGCATTTTCAGAAGTATAAGGCATTGACTATACTAAAACCTTCTCTCTTTTTGCCAAAATGAACTCTATCTACCTTTTTCTCTCTCTTGCTACCTCTTTCAAATGGGAAGTCCATCACATGGATATTAAATCCGCCTTTTTGCATGGGGACTTGCATCAAGAAATATATATGGAACAATCTCTTGTATTTATACAAAAAGACTCTAGCCTTGCATGTCGGTTTAAGAAATCCCTTTATGGTCTCAAGAAAGTGCCTCGGGTTTGGTATGCCAAAATGGATAGCCTTATTTTAGATACTGGATTTTCTAGGTGTCATTTTGACAATATTGTCTGCACCAAGATAGTGGGTAAGTCCCTAATCATTCTTGTTCTTTATGTTGATGATATTATCCTTACTCGTAGTGATCCAAAACTTATAAACCATGTGAAGTCTAGCCTTAAAAAGAAGTTTGAAATGACAAACTTAGGACACTTGCATTATTTTCTTGGTATTCAAGTCTTGCAATCCAAAGAAGGTATTTCCCTTTCTTATTCCATGTATGCCTATGATCTTCTACGCCACTTTCACATGGAATATTGTAAGCCAACCCCTTCTCCCTTTTAGTTTGGAGTCAAAACTTTCAGTCATTTGTACTTCCCCTGAATTTGATGCTACCTTATATCGTCATCTTGTTGGAAAACTTTTGTATCTAACCCATACTCATCCTGACCTTTCCTTTGTTGTTGGCCTTGTTGGTCAGTTTATGCACAAACAAAATGAAATTCATTGGAATGAATCTAAAAGAATACTTTGTTATGTTGAAGGTAAAATTCATTTTGGGATTCATTAAAGTGAAGAAGCATCTCCTCTATTCGTTGATTTCACTGATTCTGATTGGGCTAGTGACCCTGATGATGAGAAGTCTATTGTAGGTTATGTCTTCACTTTTGGTTCTAGAGCTATTACATGGGCTTGCAAGAAACAAAGTGCCATTTTTATTTCCTCAACAAAAGAAAAGTATCGTGTGACTATTGAAGAATGTAAGGAATCCATGTGGCTTCCTCAAATCCTATTAGAGTCTGGTTTTTAGTAGCAACATCCAACTACACTTTGGTGTGATAATGAAAGTTCCATTCAACTATGAAATGATATAGTCAAAAATTAGCGCAAAAAACACATTGAACTATACATGCACTTCATCAAAAAGCTCATTCATGACCAAGTTCTTGAAGTTAAATATTTTTCAACCGATGATCAAGTTGTAGAAATCTTTATAAAGGCTCTCATAGAGGAAAAGTTGACTAAAATTAGATTTATGTTTGGGTTTTAGGAAGTTGCCATTATGGGGGGATAGTATCTAATGCCTCCTTCCTTCTTCTATTGTGTCATATTTGTACATCCTCCAATCCTATCCCAAGTTTCTCTTAAAGGAGGATGTTAGGCTATTCCAACACATAGGAAATAATTAAGTATAACTTGGTCAAGTGTATAGTTAGGTAAATTATTTTTCTTTAGTATGTATTTTTTGTAACATACAATCCAAAAGTCATGATATGTTCTAGGCATGAAGTGATATGGCGGTTCATTCTCTCCTTGGTATTACTGATACTTTATCTGTGGCTTAAGAACTGATTGGTCCATGATCTCTATTTAAAGAGCATGGAGGGCCAGCTCTCTATGATCATTTAGGAGACAAGCTTATGTTAATTTTCTTTCTTTTTATTAATAACATTGCTTGAAGTGGTCGCATTGGCTTAAGCCATGGACCATTTCCATATTTGAGGGTTTTAACCACGTCAAAAATCCTGGTGTATCAATTTGTGATGTATTTGTGAGTGGTTTCCTTTGGTGTTTAATCTAAGGAACTTACACTATAAATTCCTACAAAGTGTATGTGTAGAGAGAAGGTAAAATAGTGAGGTCTTTCTTTAGATCTTTAGTAGAGCCGAGATTCTTTAGTCCATGATTTTTTATGACTAAATAATCTCCAGATCTGAAGCATACTGAAGAATAGATCAGAATTATAATTGTTAGTATAGAGATTGGCTGGAGAGTTTGGTATGCTATTGCAGTATATGTTGGTGATCCACTTGCACTTTTTTTGCAAGAGTTTTTTTATGCATGTAGCACATATCCATGTGTCCTATTATGTTATTTGTATTATGAAACATCTTAATGTTGTCAGGATATGATTTTATTTAGCTTTTATGTGGCAATGATTCTACTTTTTTATCTTTTGTTTGATGACGAGATCTTGCTGCTGAGAGAATATTTGTAGAGATAAATTATTGTTGAGAATAGTGTGTTGGGATCTAGTTTGAAAATACATTAAAGGAGGTACATATACTGTTAGACGAGCAATGAATTCATGAGAGAGGAGAAGGGATAGTGAAGTTTCATCAAAGGAAGAAGTTTCTCATCCAATGGTGTTTGGATAGTTCAGCAAAAACTGGATGAGGCTCATTGGTCATCGTGGTGGCCAATATATCAGAATCTATAAGAATTGTTTGATAGTTCAAGAATAATTGAGTGAGGATCGTTAATTGTGGTGTTTTCCTCTCAGATGACTCTATGTCAGTTAGTCATTCCAGAGCATCTAACATGTTTTGTTTGTTTTAATTTTATGGATGACCAATGATATGAATTATTGAAAACAGGTGCTTAAGCCTTAACAGTTACTAAGCTAGATGAAAAGGTTGTTATTTGTATAGCTATAGTTAATTGATTGAAAGTGAATGAATAGAACAATATGATGAAGTATAACTTGATAAATATTCAAACAAAATACATGATTTGTTATAAGTAAAGAATGTAGGAAAACAATGTTTCTTGTAGAACAAAATATATTTAAACGAATGCAGATTTGTGTGACAATTAATTGATATAGGGGAGTTTTTAATAATAGATAGTCTTATAATCTAGTCCTTAGTTAATGCTAATAACTTCACAGGGGATTTAAGACTCACTAATACTCAGTATGATCTTACCCAGATCTCTTCATAAAGACTTAAATATATTAAGAAATACATAATGAAATAAGCACATATGAAAAACGTACAATGAGACAAAACTATAGAAGGAAAATTCATAATCCTTTCATTAACATGGAAAATATCCAGCTCGGATACAATTCTACTCTCATAGCTCATCCAAGGGTTCAACCCTTAATAACTCGAAGGAGGAGTTATTTATAGAATAATTTCTACTAGATATTTTCAAAATAAAATTACAAAAAATAGTACAAAAATATGAGAATTTCAAAACTGCTAAGTGTTAGCACTACTCTTTAGGAATCTATTGATGACATGGTCCCCAAAAAGTGTTTCTCATCTATCCTTCAGTTGTTCATGAAAGTTACTCAATAACTTCACACAAGTGATCCCATTGGTCTTCGCTTGGTATGGCAAGATTTACCAATTTCTTGTACACTTCATCAACCTTAGTGTACTTCTAAAAAGTGAGCTTATTTACAAAAAGGTGTTTAGTTTCATGCTTAATAGTCAAGTCAAAATCTTAAGCTTCTAAGGCTTGTTTCTCTATAATACACCCCTTTATACCTACAAAGCTTTCTTTATCAATGGCTATGGTATAAAGCTTCTAGCAGTATTCTTCCAAACTAATCAACTTGTCATTTGTGGCAACTAATCCTGGAAGTCCTCTTTGATTCAGTAAATTAAATTTAAAATGAAACAGTTGGACAAAAGTCTTCAATATCTAGCACTTAGTCTCAAACTGAGTCATCAAGTTCTCTTTCTACAACACCTTCTTGATTTCCAAGATGGTTTATGTTCTGTCTAGAATTTGAATCTTCTCCAAATTGGCCCTAGTTTTTGAGTTAAGAACTTTGATAATGTTTGTAGCCTCACTTGGTTTGTCTTTAAGAAGATTCTTGACTTCATCAATGACCGCTTTACACATGTTTATGAGTTCTTCCTACTCGAAAATTATTTGAATGGAAGGAAATACTTCAGTTATGGCCTGGCGGATATCTTCCCAAATAATTTCTTTGGCTTAGGCCAAGGTCTGAGCCATCAATGAATGGACCTACAACTCTTGACTTCTTATGTTCAATTTGTGTGTTTTCTGCATTTTCTCAATATACAGACTATCATTCTTTATTTTCCGAGCTTCCAGATTTTGGAATTTCTTATGAAACCTTTCATTCTCTTTCTTCTGGTGAGTGAGCTCCTGTGAAAGTTTGTTCAAATCCTCTGCTATCGATGTAGATTTTGTTGTGGCTGATGTAGATTCCCCTGTTGTTCTGGACACTGTAATAGGAATAGTTGTGATGGGAGCTATAGATAACTGAGTAAATTGCTCTTTTTCCTTAAGAAATTTCTCAATTTTCTCCTCCATAGTCTTTATCTATACATTCTTCTCAATTACCATTTTGAGAATTTCTTCCTTGTGTTATTTAGTTTCTACTATCTCCTTGGTATGGGGGTCCTCTGTAGAAGGAAGTTTCAATTGCTTCCTCAACATTGCAATATTTGTGTTCTTCCTCCTAATAATATATTCAATAGCTTTGACATCAGTAGGGTCATATCCAATCTTTATTACTAAGTCCTCTAATGACTTGACCATGTTATCCTTAGCTGAAGATGATATTTTCTCAATGTTCAATTGTGACTACACATTTGACAGAGCAATTTTAAGTTTTGACAATGCCATAGCAGTGTTGGTCATGGTTGAGAACATCATATCACCAGACTACCTATGCATGTCCATTTGATCAATTGGACATATTTGATTAGCATCATAATTAAATACAAATTTCTTGTAATTAGAAGAACCTTTAGGGAAAGGCATGTGATCCTGCAGAAAATCCATTTGCATTCTTCCCTTCTCGTTGTCAAATGTTTTCGAAAACCTGTGTTATGAAGTAGAAGTCTTCTTCCAAAACTGTGCATAAACATTTTCTTTTAAATCTTCATTCTTCTGCTAAATCTCAAGTACATTAGTGAACACGTTTGACTCCTTTGTTTCACTTGCTCATGTAGATTGAGTGATTTTTAGCAAATTTTGTGAAGTAGAAGAAGAAGAAGGAGTAGTAATATCAGGTTCTTCTGCCCCTATGGAAACACATGAATCATCAAAATTGATGATGATAAGCTCCTTCTGACCCTGAGTTGTAGTAGTAGTAGTATTTACCTTTGATTATGTCCTTGATTTCTTCTTATAGTGGATGAATTCCTTTTATCCAATTGTTGATGATGATGATCCTTACCTAGGCCCCTTTCCATGCTTATTTTGAGAAGTAGGAGTCTGAAGAGTAGAAGGAGGTAAAACCTGTTCGTATGCTTCTTGAAGAGTGTTGTCTTCCCATTATTCCTAATTTCTGAACTTCTTAATCTCTACTCTAGGTGTATGACTCTAAGGAGTGGTTTTGAGTTCCAACCTTAAATCTGAGATAATGTTGAATGGATCATAAGACCAGGTGAAGTTGGGTTGGAAACCCATCTGTTTTAGTATAGCATCTACCTCTAAACATATTGATCTGGTGTTACATACAAATGATCCTACCTGTGCCTTTATCTTGAACTGTGATTTCCTCTTCCCCGAGATGAAACAAAGCTCATCCATATTCATCATTTTCCTAATATATTCCAAACAGAAAATGCTCATTGGGACATATTTTGGCAACTTATATGGAGCCAATTTGCAGCCATATACTTTGATATCTACGTAATTCTGGTAAAGATACCAGTCTCATGTTCTGACTTGATCACTGAGGTGCAGTATCCTTTTGATTTATGTACTAGCCCTAGGTTCACTTTGACTCCTGAGAAGTTGTGCAACTAGGTGAATGAAATAGTCTATGAAGTCTGGAAATGTAAACTCAGTTGAGTTCTTTCTGATCAATGAGTTCCAGTGAGTAATTTCTTTATTCTCTTGCTGTCATCCTGCTTGTGCAAAACAATAGGCAACATGTTTCCCTGCTAAAAACTAAACATATGAAATAGGACAGAGGAGTATTTAGACACTCCTTTAGTAGTGATATTAATCAATTTCTCATGCATAGCTTTAGCCCAAAGTTAATTGTAGTTATACATGAAGGCAGGCTTGTTTTCTCTAGAAAATATTGATTGGTAGCCTAGGATAGGTCCATCTACCCATTGGTCTGATTGGTAGCCTAACAAACATGAAATTAGGGAAGTTATGTGATTGACTCTCTTAGGGAACATAGATGTTGGATAATGAGGATTATTTTTGGGGAGCTCAACATCGTCAGGAGAAAGATCTCAAATATTTGAGCTCTTTGAGGGAAGGTCAGCTTGTGGTATAGGTCAATTAAGGCTGCAGTGGAGAAAAAGTTGAGTCATTTTCTAGGATAAAAAAATTTTGTTGATGGTTTTTGTAGTGATAGTTATCAGAATGTCTCAATTTTGAGCTACCACTGATCTCTGTAGCGGATTATACTTGGATTGGTGCCCGATAACTAAATTAGGAAAGGAATAAGTCTGAGGAAATACATACAGAGGTAGATTGGATTCCCACGGGTTTATTACATCCTCAAAATCAAAGTATGTCTTCTTCATCCAGTTGTGCAATTCGAACATGCCAAATTCACATTCGATATCTACAATTTTAAAGTATTGATCAACTAATCGGATATGGTCAATTTCCAACGGATCAGAGGCCTTCGAGGTTTCCTGTGTTGCAAAGGAGCTGGAAGAAGGCTTTTCTTTTCTCTTTGGAGCCATGGTATAACATGGTTTTAATGGTGAATGGGAGAAAAGTTGCAGAGATAGGCTAAGAGGATGCTTACTGTTGCTGGCTCAGGTGAGAAGAGAATCTGTAAAAATATGAACATTGAATAGAACAGTGAAATAAAATAGTGCAAGAGCAATTGAAGAATGTTCCATTTAATGGGGCAAAAGAATATTTAACAGTGTATTAAGGCTACCATTATAGAATTCTGTTGTCGATCGGTTAATCAGAAATTTAATGCAAAAATGGGAGGCACGATAAAAAACAGGAGGGAGTTAATGGTGGCAATGGATACGCAGGAATGGATATGTGATAACGATTGAGGGCAACTGGCATGGAGCGATTGGAGGTGTATAGCGCGGGAGGTGTGGATGGTGGATTTTGGGGGGTGGGGGGGTAGTGGTAAGTGGTATGGAGCAAGGGGGGTGCGAAGCATTGAGGAGGTGACATGTATGCGAGGGGTCCGCATGGGAAAACCAGTTTTCCTACCCCCGCTACCATCATCTCCTTTCATGGAGAGGGGGTGTGAAGAGGCTTGCCCATCGTGTATCAGGGTGGGGAGGTGGATCTCTATTGGATTACGCTCAAACTTTATCACTCACTGACAAACATTTTATCACTTTCCCACAAATTATTTTTGTCGTATACAACCTTTGACAAAAAGAATATAAAGATTTATTTACAAATAATTGATCACCACTTTAACGAGGTAATTAACACTAATGAAAAATTAATCTAACTAGGCCACATTTAGACTAGCAGCCCTTATTTAACTATTTCGCTAACTTAAGCCTAATATAATATAACTTAGGCCAATTTTTTAACATGTTAGGCTTTTTATTTGTCCCAATATATCCTAATTTCTAATGTTTAACCAAGATTAAAGTGTTTGGTTGAACTTATTCTCTAATCTAGAACAAAAATTTAAATGATTTGATCAAGATTTAACAGTTTGATTCAGATCATAAGAAAAGGTTGCGGCATAAAAACAAGCTACACATAGACCTTTATTTATTACAAATAGAGTTTATTTATGAAGTGGAATTCAAACAAGAACACTTATACAAATCTCTTGATTTTCTTTTGATGGTTCCTTGCACGGATCCCCCTAGTGAAGATGGAATATTGGGACCTGGTAGATAATGAGCGATTCCCTCACCTCACAATAGCTAATTATATGAAGTGTTTTTATTACCTGGACTCAGTTGTCACTGAGTTAGAAATGGTGGAATGGATCCGCAAAGTGGAGAATTTCGAGTTGTTGAACATGTTGTGGGTGCCCCACTATCACCGCACCTATATCAATATGACTTGCGTGAGTCAATTTCTTACTCTAGTGCATCATGTGTGCTTATCACTAGGAGGGCTTATGCCCATCACTAACATGCTCATCCATAGAATCACACACCTTCCCCATGAGGGTTTGAATCCAGCCAAGGCATTTGGTGGAAACACCAGGGAAAAGGACTTGGTAGAAAATATGAAGATGGAATTTGCCTTGGTGAAAAATCCACGCAAATATTCAATCATGTCTATCAACGACCCCGCAGTGTGGATTGCAACACAAATCTTAGCAAGGAAGGTAATGTAGAAGTGTTGCATGGATGAAGTTCCAGCACATGTGGTTTCCCTCACTGCACAATGTGTGAAGGGCATCCAGTTCAACTGGTCGAGGTATCGATGTAGTGAGTTCCTCACAAATTTTCGTGAGGTGCAGGATGATACCAAGTCATTCAGTTATTCTTGGTTGCTTCCCTACAGCATGCTGGTCACATGGGAGCTGCCAGAGGATAGCTAGTTTTTGTCATTGAAGGAAGAATTGCTGGAGGCCGTGCATTTTGCCTCCCTATTGGCCACAGAGGACCCCATGGGGGTCATGGAAATAAAGATATTTTTCGTTTTGATGTAAGCAAACATCTGCATGGCCATCAACCACCGCCCAAGGTTATCCCCGACCTTATATGAGCTATTTTCAACCTATGTCGTGCTCAAGGTTGACTTCTACTGAGTCTATATTCAAGCATGGAAGGATCCACAGCATAAATTGTTTGATTTAACATATTTGGTCACAGATAATGACATACACAAGGTAATTAAGAGATGACCAGCAGAGTGACATGCCCCGTCATATTTGGATGCAAGCACCAGTAAGGGCATGGGAAGCTTGGCAGAAAAGAAGAGGAAGGATGTAGCCAATAAGGTCACGCAATGAAGGAAGGAAGCTACAGAAAAGGCTCAGATGGAGAAGGAGTGCGCTGCTAAGGAGCAGGTGGAGAAAGAGTAGCATGACTTAGAGTGAAGTGGAAAATCCCCCTTGCTAGAGACCGAGGAGGAAGAGTAGTCTCAATAGGGCTACAAAGGAGATGAAGGGCAGAGCACCCTATTTCGACTAAATAAGTGCAGAAAAGAGTAGTGGTAAGGCCCCCAGAAAAATTAGAAACCAGACAAGGCGCAGGTTGATCCCATGGTGTTGACAGAGGGTGATCTCGATGAGATCGTTGACAAAGTCTAGGATACTACAACTTAACTGTTACAACAATTCAGGTAGTTGTATATGCAAACGTTGGGGAGTGTTCAAAATGATTTGTGTGAGTTGGAGATCTAAACTAGCATGATATAGGTTGGCATAGGTCAAGCAAGCGCATCACAAGTGAGCCTGGTACTGGGGATGAGTAAGGCTATAGAATTCATAATGACCTTGGTCCTCCGCACAATTGCTTTACCAGAATGGTCCCTAAGTGTGGAATTGGCCTATGATTGCATAATATTAAGTACCCTTAAGAACATCAGGTTGAACATCGCAGCGCTCTCCAATGAGCTTCTTCATGTGCTGCAGGTAGGGGTGACAGAAGAATTGAGAGCTCTGGAGTAGCACACTCTCAATTTGATAAGAAAATGTAGGGTGAAAAATGAATAGATGTTTGCTGAGAAAATGTAGGCCTTGAAGGAAAAAGAAACAATGGAGGAATAGAGTTCTAGGCTGAAGGTTGCGATATCAGAGGTGTATAGAATAGTGCCAGAGCTACACATGCTAGAGGACGCACAATCGAATGCCAAGATCTAGAAATTAGTTGTAGGAGTACACGAGGTGAAAGAGAAAGTTGGACGAGTTCAATTCAAACTCAATATGAAAATAATGGAGCTACAACTCAAATTATAGCCTACGACTCCGTCCGAAATCATGGGTGACGCTGCCATCAAGGAAGGGATGGCCACGTTGGATGCCGCACTCGCTGAACACTCGAACTTATTGGAACGGGCAATGGAGTTGGTCATGACTCTATATGAATACCCAAAACCTACAAATTCTAAATATAGAGGTTTGCGAGCTCCAGAAGCAGTATCATGAGGTCAGGGTGATAATGCCCTCAATTGCTCCAGCGCAGCGCCTCGCAAAGTTGCAGGAGGGGAAACAACTCCTCGCACTGGTAGAAGTAGCTCAATGGAAGGAGGTCGTGATTAAAGCGAGGTTGGGGCCTTTCTTAGATGATTCATACCAAGTAACAACCAACATTGAGGAGAAGCTGACGGGCTTGCAGCAAACATAGTAAACGATGAAGTTGGTCATAGAGGACCAACTATAGAGCAACTTGTAGAAGAGGTTAAGAAGGAAGCTACGCAAAACGCTGATGAGGATGCAGTTGTGTAGGTGGATCTGGGGGATCATTGCAACAAGATCGTCGTGCCGACCAAGTGACTCGAGGGTGAGTCACGACCTTTGTGTTGGGGGCATATTGGGATGGGGTCCCCTGGGTCAGTTTTGGGGTTAAAACCACAATTTTTTATGTAAATTTTGGTAAAATGTAAAGTCTTCACGATTAGTGGATGAGGAGCGCATAGGTAACTAGGAGTAAAATGGGTTTCATCCCCTTGTCTATGTAAAGTTGTGTCAGTTTTGAAGATCCACCCATGGTCCGTGGACCATGGGATTGTATAAACAGGTGTGTCTTAGAGAGTTTAAGGCATGATAGGAATAATCTAATGATAATGGATGTAATGGGTCAATTGAAGGTAATGTAGAGAATTGATTCTTATAGGAGAGAAATGCTCTGCAGCTGAGTGAGCAGAGGCTTAGAGTAGTGTCCGCAGCTGAGTGCATGGACACCTGCAGCTGAGTCTGTAGGGCATTCTTCAGTTTGTAAATTTATATTGAAGATCAATAAAAGGATTGTTGAACAAATTCCCGTGTTATATGTTTACTTCTGTTATTTATGTTTATGATATATGTTGTGATGGAATAAATTCATTGATGAATTATTGATCTAATGAGGAGCAAATTTATGGACTTAGTCTTAATAATTGTATGCATTGCATGTTAAATATTTTCGCGGACATTATAATACATTATGTTGAGTTTATTAAATACTTAAGTATATCTGCGTGAGCTCATATCTACGGGCGTTTTATGATGCATGTAAGTGGATGATTTATCTGTTAAGGGTCTGCAAAGACCTATCGTCAACCTTCGCAAGGGTTTAGAGGCCGTATAAACAAAGTTATAGTATCGACCCCTAGGAAATCATAGACCTGAACGAAGACAGATCTAGGGCACTAAAGGACATCACACTAATCTCTGGATGCGAAAACTTGGTTCCACCATCCCCCCATACTGCTTCAGGTGAGACTTCAGCTTGTGCTACACAGGTTGATGCTGAAAGGGATAGTACTGTAGGGTTTTGTTTGCCACAATTAACTCTGAACCTGGGTCATGAACCACTAAGCTAAGACTTTGTAACACTTAACCGAGGACAACATTGGAAGAAGAAATGAATTTTAGGGCTTGAAGGAAGAAATATACTACTTCGCGTGCATGAATGGTTGAGATAAATAAGAAAAAAATGGTCACCTTTGTGGACTGTCAAAATCTGTGGAATGATAAATAAGCATGGGACTCTGAAAGGTGTGTGGAGGTCATCTGAGAATTAATTTCTTAGTACAGGATCTCTATGCAAGTGGATTATGAAGAACTGTGAGGACCATCTTTGTTTTGGGCGTTGTGACAAAAAAATCTCAGGAGATACAAGAGGAGAAAGTTAACCCATGCCTAAGTATAGATTGGCAGCTACAAGATAGTGCAGTGAGACTCCCATGTGCAATATTCTTCAGTAGAATAAAACCATCACTAGTAATGGAAAAGATGGGGAATGAGAGCATATGTGTGAGAGGGAGGTGTTGTAATCGTGTGCATTGAAGCAGAGAGGCTGAAGCACTAGAGAATACACAGTGAGATATAGTGGACATAACAGTGTGGGGACTTTGTGGAGAGTTACAAGAGTAGTGTTGAGGGCAGCCAGTGAAGAGCCCTTGACAGTGAAGGCAAAGCACACAGGAAGTGTTGATGTGAGTAGTAAGATGAGATCTGATGCAAGTGAGCATAGAAGGTAGAGTACAGAAGTCGAATCTACAGGTCACCATTGTCAGTATTTTACTTGTATTATTGTATGCCTCTATTTTGAGTTTGAAAATTGTATAAAATAGTAGAACAGTGGCAAGGGAAGGTTTGTTCATGCATACTAAAGAGGTTGGTGCCTTTAGGAAAGTTGGTGCTTACTAACCAAAGGAGGTCGGTGCCTCCTGTGAGTGGGTGCTCACAAAAAATAGATGTAATTAACTGCGTGCTTAATTTACATCATAAACAAATAACAAATTGATAGTTTTTTCCCTCTAGGTTTCCACGTGAAAAACATTGTGTCGAATGCGTGTTTCTCATGTGATGTTTTCTTGAACACGTGTGAGTCAAATATTGTTCATTCACTGTATTTGTGAATGAATTCTCTCACAAGTTAAAATAATATAAGAAGGGACTAAGAGCATAATAAGAAAAATAAAAGAGTTTATTAATTACTAATCCATCGCCCCTTCAACAATTCTTTATTTCTGCAATAGACATAAGCCCTAAACATTACAAAAACTTAAGGGAATACCCAATAAGGGTTTGAGGTCACATAACCATGTCTTTAATCTTTATAAGACAATGTAATGAAAAAAGGAACCGAGGTTTGATTCCACCAAGGAGAATATTTAGACCGGAACCTGTTTTAGACCTAGAAAGAAAAATAATAGAATAATGTTATGAAAGGAACTTGGAAAACCCTAAACCCACTATAGTTGTAATATGCCAAAAATTGCAGAGGAAATACTATTGAAATCAAACCTAACAACCACAGGAAAATCAACCAATTAGCAAATGTGTAACCAAGTGAGAATGTACAAAGTCCCAAATTAATAAATAACCCATGTCAAAGACTCCATAAATTACCTATGTAATCACATGTCTGTGCAATCTTTTTGGATGTTCCTAATACAATTAGTACTTTAACAAGTATCGAAAGAAGCAAAGGTATTAAATACGCCTAGAAGGGTTGGAGGAGAATGTGAACTATGTATACCTTAGCTTCCTCAACCTGAAAATAAACATTACATTAAGCTAAAATAATTTGGGTGTAACCCATATTAGGAAAGAAAAATGATACTATGTGAACCCTAATAAAATGGAGGAGAATTTCGTTCCTTATCTGTAGAACTAGAGAATTCATAAGCCACAACTTCGGCTAAACAATGATGCATTTCCAGAACGGTTTGTTCTCAAAACCTACAAATGAAATAAACCTTATTATCTATAAACTCTATCCCCTTCAAACCAAAGCTACAGTGTAAGAGGAAAACAAAGAGATAATACATGTATTATTGGCACCATCATACTGGTTATAACACTAAACAAAATATGGAATGAGGGTTTGAATCGTTGGAAGAGAGCTCTGTCGGATGCACAATGGGTGGAAATGTGGTAAGGGAGAAGGGTGGTTACACCCCTTAACCAAACCTTACCATTCCTACTTTTTAGATCCAAGCCCTAGCAATCCAGGGCCAGATTTGTCGACATCTCACTAGTGTTAGTGCAAGCCACGTGACATATAGAATAATCTAGAAACGACAATGTATAGTTTAAGGTTAACAAGACTACATATTACAATCTTGATAATAGTGCACTGTCAAACACTTAAATCATTTGAAGAAATAAAGAAGTCCTAGCAATATATAATGTTATCGTATTGGTTAACCATCATTGCAATATGCATATTCAAGCAAAAATAAATTAAGAACAATCATTAATATGAATGTCCACTATCTGATAGGTTCCACATAGGTTCCACAACAACATATTTACATATGGTATGAGCATTAGTCATAAATGAAATTATTTCAGTGATATGATACTTAAAGAGCTATATAATGTAGAGTTATTTCACTGATTCAAATCATAGGGAAGTACGGGGGAATCGGAGCGATCGAAAATGGCCGTCGCACCTGCAGCTGTTTCATCCGCAGCCGAGATCCATCGGATCCATAAGCTTCCAGCCCTGGCCACGAAGCTGAACCAGATCAGCGAAAACGGGAAGGAAGGGTTTGCGCGACGGGTTTCTCGCTACCTCAGCGGCGAAGGAGAGAAGAATGAATGGGAAAAAGTGGATCTGGTATGCAAGGAGGGCAACCCGAGAGACCTGACAAGCATAGACCGAGCGGGTAGCAGGAATGGAGCGTACACGAAGGGAAGGGCGAGGGTTTATGCAGATATCTGTTCTGCATCTGCCCAGGGCCATGGTCACACAAAGGCTCCCTTCCGCACTGGATCACAGCCCCAGATCGCAGATCTGATTCGGGGACTAGCAGCGGTCAAGATAGATCCGGAAGAATCTGCTCCTGAAATGGAGACTGATTCCCTACTTCACAAGTATGGGAAAAGAAAACAGAAAAAGGATGCAGATGACATGTTTGACAAAATGCCTCAGAGCGTTGTTAGCCCAAACAGGGGATCGTCCTCTGTCTCAGCTCAATCAGAGAGCGTGGAAAAGGAGTATGGCAGCCAGCAGAAACCAGAAAGGTCAAATCCATTCCAGATTCTGATCGCACACATCTCCGGCAAGTCAATACTGCAATGGGTGAGATCTTCAGATCTGGTGCAAGAGCTCAAGCTACTCATGGAAAAAAGGACGGGGATTCCACCAATGCATCAGCGTCTTCTTTATGAAGGTAAACAATTGGAAGATACCTATCCCCTGTCCTCGTATAATATTCAAAGAAATGTCACCATTACCCTGTCCATGCGTCTGCGAGGGGGTGCTGTAGGACAGCCAGCTTCAGCTTCAGCGGCAGCCTTCTCCTATAAAGATGCAGTCCACTCAAAGAAGCCCAAGGAAAAAGCTCCCCCTGCTCCAGCTCCCAAACCCTTCTTAGTGGACAAGTCGGAGGACATTCCGTCCATTGAAGTAGCTCATCCCATTTTAGACCAGCATTATCAGGGTCTGGCAGAGAATGGCATCATCTGCAGGTTCAATGGGCTATGGCCTAGTACAACAGATCTGCACCAATGGATTAATGCAAATTGGACCGACAATTACAGGATTCTCTTATGCTCCAAAGGCTTCTTTATAACAATATTTTATGACATCGAGGATTACCAAAGAGTCTTAACTAAAGGCCCTTGGTTTTGGAATTCTGCGGGTCTGTTCCTTACTCCGTGGTTCCCAGAGTTTGATCCTTCCACTGCTGTCATCTCAAAACTCCCGATCTGGGTTAGACTCCCTAACCTTCCGGCGCACTTATGGAGTTTTGTTGTATTTGAAGCCATTGGCAATTCCTTAGGTCGTCACATTGAAACAGATCAGACAAGAGGGCTACAAGGAATGTATACCTATGCCAGAATCTGCGCAGAAATAGATATAAGCAAGGGCCTTCCTGATCAGATTAATATCAAAGTAGGTGATTTCCATTGGTCTCAACCTCTGGATTATGAGAATACAGCATTCCGGTGCCGATACTGCCATCTCACAGGGCACCTTCAAAATTCGTGTCCATCAATGCCATTCAAAAAAAAGAAAGCCAAATCCAAACCAAAAGATAAAAGATGGACACCGCAAGAACCCCCCTCATTTGACGATTTCTTTGCTTCCAGCTCGGATGAAGAGGATGTGGAGGAAGATGTGGCAGTCGTAGAAGAAAGGACAGAAAAGGCATCTCCCGATGGGCGGCCCGCGGAAGCAACTGTCACTCCCATCACTCAGAAACGATCTCATGAGTCGTCTCACTCGGATTCAGATAAGGAGCTTCCGCCTCCAGCCCAAAACAGTCACCAAATTGTTCTCAATCAACCTGGCCCAAGTGGATGGGTCAAAGTCGGCAAAAAGAAAGGGAAAAAAAGTCGACCAAGTGTTCCCACACTTGGTGGGTAGTTCCTTTGGTTTGGTTCGGTCTCCCTTCTTCTAGTTCGGTTGGGTTAGCTTTGCTTTCGTTTCTTCTTCTCTTGGGAACCGAGGTGGATTTTGTATCCTTTCCGGCTGCCCTTTTTGTTTTGGGGTTCTGCCGCCCTGCGTGGTGGGCAGCGTTCCCTTTTTCAGATCCTGGAAGTCCAGTTTGCTCTTGTTTTTGAGTGTTGGAAGTTTAGGGGCCTCAGAGTTGGTTCCCCTTCGGGGAAGCCTGAGGACCCTAAGTTTTTGTATTTGTAGAAAATGTTGTATATAATAGAAACACCGCAGCTTACAAAAAAAAGAGCTATATAATGTAGCAAATCATATAAATAGTCTCAACTATAATAAAAACCTTTTTTATATGTTTATTTCAAGGCGTTATATTATTTGAAGTTAATTAAAAAGATAATTATGGTGAGTGGATGCTGCATCTTATTTCCAATATTATTAAATCCCCATATCATCATTTCATAAAATCAAACTTCATATTTGTTTTTACTTACTGAGCCTTTTGATGCTGCCATCGTGATATGGTGGATAATAAAAAAACTAAAAAACACAGCCACTGTATCCAACATTCTTTCCAATACCATGAACTGACCATGTTTAATGATGTTTGTCGATGTACGTGAAATCATGATATGATATGTTTTTGTAGTTGTTTAATTATTAGATGTTTTTATATTTTCTGGGTTCAAATTTGATGATATAATATAATTTTTGTAACTATTATATTATTTATTTTGGGATTCGGTAATATGATTTTTAATAATAACATGAATTTTAGTTGTTTGAAATTTATTTATGAGTGTATAAATAGATTTTTACCATGGAATTACATAACTGAATCTTAGCAGTATAACAATTTTGTACCAAATCTTCTTATCCAATTTGAGATTAAAGTGGCAAGGTAATGGCACAAAGAAACGTCACCTAAAATGAATCTTCTAAATTGTTTTCTTCATTAGAAATATATCTAGTATCAATATAATTTTAATGGCAGATTTGTGTCTGTCGGATTTAGTCTGCAGTGCAAGAGTTTACATAAAACCCATTCTATTTTTCTCAACTCATGTACAAATCTTTAGTTAACATCACTAGTTATTAAGTCATATGTTCAAATCTTTAGTTAACTATCATATGGAAATATAGCATATCGTGTTGATGATGATGCATTCGATCAAATGTCTGTCATAATAATTAAGATGATCAGTGTCCAAAAATAAAATTAAAATATCATGAATAGTTATTACGTCAAATGTTTGCCACAAGAAAATCAAATTATCAATCGCAATGGTAGTCACTTACAAATGCTCAGTTTTGAGTGGTGAATGTTTGTTTCTCCATAAAACAGATTGCATGTAAGTTCATCCAGGATGATAGCACCGACATCACCTCTGGACAAATCCAAACAGAGCCAAGCCTAGAAATTTATACTTCGCGGTGGCGCGATAAACAGTTCCAATCACCATCAATCAAGGTGCGAAGCGGAGTTAAATTGAAACGCTGAGAGAAAAGAATCTGAGCATGGAATTCATAAGTGGAGAAACAACATATAATTAAATTTAGTTGGTTATCCTTTTTTTGAAATGGAAAAATATGATGTTTCATTTGCTAAACCTTCAATATAATCTATGCCATTGTGTCTAAGACTAAGACTAAAAATATTCCTGATTTAACAAATGGCAGAGTCGAAATAAGATTTGATTTATGGAGAATTGAAATCATGAACCCAATTCCAATCTAGATCACTATTGGCTTAAATATTAATTACTCATACCATTATTTTAAAATTTAGAATTTTAAATATAAAGTTTATACTCGAAGACATCATTTTGATGATTTTTTATTAAATGGATTCATAATCATTTACTAGATTGGATGGTTGAGATTTATTTCTTACTTTGATCTTGTGCTTTTCCCTCTCATTTTATTATAACATCGTGTGTGTTTCCCTCTTATTTTATTATACAAGGGTAATGGGATGGTGAGCTTATCCAAAAAGTTAGTATTTTGATTTACTAGTGAGCTCCATTCCATTTCAATTTATAGAGTTGTTTCCACATTAAACCATTTACATAATTTTTCATTTATGGAGAATGGTTTGATATCAAGTGTTATTCCTCAAGTAGAATTAAGGCGAGAAATTTTTTTACTACATTAACCTTCACAAAATTTTAAGTGATGTTGGTGATTTAGATGTAATACTTGAGTATACTGTGAACTATCCTTGGTAGGTTCAATGTGGCAAGGTCTGATGCACTAACCCAATGTGAGAAGGTTAATGGGGAGTTGCAACACTCCCGTAATTCTTTGGTTAGAGCTAGATCAATCCCCTAGGTATCATTTCGTCAACTTTCTTTTTCTCCTTCCAATTTGAGTGCCATGCATATTTTGTTGTTCAAACACATCGAAAGGTGGTAGAGATGTAGCAGATGCTTAAGATCAACAAGGAAGCATCTTGGAACAATATTACATAAAAGAGGGTTCTAAGATAATATTTGAAACACTTTATGGGTAAATTTTCTTAACTTGAGACAAAAATAAAATAAAATTGTGTTGTCTTAAATATTTTCTTTAAGCGAGTCTCAAATTATTGCCTTAAAAAAATGTCTCTATAAAGACAATAGATAACACAAGCATTATTGTCTCTTAGGAGACAATCTCATTTTTGTCTCTTCGAAGACAATCTCATTTTTGTCTCTCCGAAGACAATCCTCATGATTAGAGGAAATATGTCTTTAATCCTATCTATTATCTCTCTAGATACAATAAAAGATTATTTTAAGGATAATAAAATATCACTTTTGACTATCTAGAGACAATATAAAACAATGAATCCAAAATAATATCTCACCATTGAAATAAATCAATATAAAAATCAACTTAAAAATCATTGATTAATTCATGTTAGTGGGCAGTGGAATCGAACCACCAATCTCGTTCTTATAATATAGGTTCTCCTCGATTGAGCTAGTACACTTTAAATAATTGCGTGAAGATTTATGATAGTCCTTGAAATTTCTTATAGGCATTAATTTAAAAAATGCTCAAAACAACAATATAATCTTTATAAAATCTATATTCATGCAACCCCTATTTTTAACTAATTAAAAAATAATTTAAAGGAGTTACCTCAATGTCACACCCTCTAGCATGATACACAAAACATGTGGAGCCCATTCAACGTATTTCTACAATGCCATATTATCAGTACACGAATGAATATGAGCACGAAAGGATCAATAGTATCAACCATTCATAAAGCCTGCTAACAACAATGTTTGCATATTGTTGACATACCATACACTGCACCTGAATGAATTTTTCCAAATCAAGGACATTGATTTAAATTTATCACATTACATTATAATTGCAACTTGAATTTTAACCGCTTTACAATGCAATATCTATACAAAAATTGATTCAACATAGTCCATCCTAGACATTGATTTAAAACACCCATATCACATAATAATTCAACCCCCTTATAATGCAACATATATACAAAAACATATCCAACATAGTCCATGATTCCTTCATGTCTAAAGGGAAAAATGTGTGCTTCCCTTGGTCTATTGTAACAATTCCAAAGTAGGGAAGGCTTTCTAGCTGAGGGCATGAACACTACAAACTCTCAAGATGCTACAGAGCAAGAGGTTCCCTAGATTCCAATCATAAATACCTGTAAATTCCAAACTACAAATTGGAATTCTTAAATATCATCAATAACACCAGATGTTGCAACTAAAAGAGATGTCAAGTCCTACATCCATGAGAAAAAACCTCAGTGATATCATGAAATGAATTAACAACATGAATGTATTGGCAAACAAACCATCTTTGAATTTGAAAATAGATAGTACTAGTGAAGACAATATCGTTGAAATATTACCGATATTCAGAAATACCGCGATATTTTTGGGGAGACGAGATATCGCCGAGGAAATATCGTGATATTTTGTCTCCCCAAAAATATCACAATATTTCGAGAAAATGTCGTCAGTCATGGAAAAACATTTGTCGTCGCCGCTAGAAAAGGACGAACTCATTTTTTGTTCCCTCATTTTGTTTTCTAATTGTTGGAGAAGGAAGGGGAGAGCATTATGCTTACTGTCAAGGAGGATTTGAGGGTTGAATAGCCATTATCCCACCAAAAATGAATATTTTTTAGATCAAAGATTGAAGAACAATGACACAATCTTCATTTCTTCCATTAACATGCATGTTTTGATAAACCCCTATATGTTAATGATTTTTTTGACAGTTTTAGGGTTATTCTTTCTTGCCTATTTGCATACAAACAATTTTCTTGCTTTTTTTTTTCAATTTTCTATGATTTTCTTGCCCACGAGCAAATGCAAGGGTTTTATCCATATTTGGACAACAAACCCCATTTTTTTTTTAAACTTTCAAATGCACCCTCTTATTGTCGTTTATGATTTTTTAGTAAATTCACATTGCACATAATGTAGAAAAAAATTATTTTTGTAAACTGAGATGGTTATTACTTATTAATTCCAATTTTTTTTTGGTGCCCTAGGTTTGAGTTAGCTCGCTACAAAATTCAAATATGCCAAAAGCCTTGGACCCATTTTGGGAGTATGACGAGCTTGATGATGGGACAAATCGGCCATATCTATCATGCAAATTGGGTGGGAGTAAGATGACAGGAGGTGTTATACAATTGAAATACCATCTGGCTAGACTCGCTGGACATGATGTTGGGATTTGTACAGTTTCTAGTCTGGAGTTATACAAAAAGTTGTTGAAGCAATTAATGAAAAATACAAAAAGAAACAAGGTTGAACGTGCCAGTAGATCTTTCAGGATACCTTCTTCTGATTTTGATGCTGAGGATAGTGGGAGGAGCTCTACAACATCATCTGCTACTGCTAGTGTTAGGTCATCATTTTTTGTTCCACAAACAAGACATGGGGCGCAACCTAGCATAAAATCAATTGTTAAAAAAAAAGGAAAAGAAAGAAGTAGATAGAGTCATGAGGATGTGTCTTTTCTGGAGCGACTTACCTCTCAGTATCACCAAAACCAATCCATTTTCACATCCAATGTGTGATGTTATTGTCATTGTGGGCCGAGGGTAGAAAAGTGCTACATATGAGGAGTTGTAGGGGCCAATTCTTCAAGGAAAAAAGCAAGACATCAACTCTAGAGTGACAGAGTTGAAAAAAACATGGGAAGTTTCTAGATGCACAGTGATGTCTATTGGTTAGATAGATAGAAAGGGTAGGACCCTACTAAATTTCTTGGTACATTGTCTTAAAGGTACCATGTCTATTAAATCAATGGATGCATCATCATATATCCAAGTTGCAGCAACGATATGTGAATTGTTAGATGGGTTCATCTGGGATATTGGTGTGCAGAATATGGTGCAAGTCATAACAGACAATACCTCTAATTATGTGCCTCTCGGAAAGATGCTTATGGAGAGGAATCACACATTCTTCTGGACTCTGTGCGCAACACATTGTATAGATTTGTTGCTTGAGGATATGAGGAAACTCTCCTTCATGAAGGAGGTGGTTGATATGGCTAAGAGCATCCCCAAGTTTATTTATAACCATGCTTTTGTTCTTAGCCTTATGAGGAGATTCACTCAAAACAAGGAGTTGTGGCATCCTGTGATCACATGTTTTGCCACAAACATTATTACTCTTTAGTCCTTTCTTCAATGTTAGTTCGAGTTGAAGAAAATGTTTTTTTAATGACTGGTGTAATTGTATATACAACAAGAGACAGGATGGGAGATCCATTGCAAAGCTGGTGCACTCTAACACATTTTGGCAGGGAGTAGAAGAACCATGCAGAGTTAGTGAACCTATAGTAAAGTTTCTGAGATTAATAGATGGGGAGAAGCCTACAATGGCTTATTTGTATGAGGCCATGGAAAGGGCCAAGGAGGCCATTCATTCTTATTATGTAGACAAGGGTTCCCCTGGCCTTGATAGGCATATGATGTGATTGATAGTTGGTGGACAAGGATGATTCATTCACCCATTCGTGTAGCAACACTCTTCCTCAACCCCACATTTCCATACAGATGCGACTTTGATTTTGATGGTGAGGTGATGGAAGGGCTCAATTCCTGTATTCATAAGATGGTACCTAATCCTGAGCTTCGTAGAAAAATCAATCATGAGATACAGTTTTATCGAGATTGTGTTGGCCTATTTGGCTTTGATGATGCTATTAGGGAGAGGACCCTCTTCATGCCATGTAAGTGACAAGTCATCGTTCATTAGAAATTAGAATTTTCAATTTAGAATGTCCTTACTTATGATTCTAGTTTTTTAAAATTCAATTATGTAACTTGTATTTGAACTTTTTATTATTTTTAAGTTTTTGAATCTTTATTTCTTTATTTTGTTGTAGATATTTGGTGGTAAATCTATGGTGCAAGGGCATCAAATTTGCATAAATTGGCCATAAGAATTTTGAGTGAAACATGTAGCTCTTCAGGGTATGAGCACAATTGGAGTGTATTTTGGAAAATACATACAAAAAAGTGCAACAAGTATAACTTTGAGTTCCAGCCTTTAGTTGAGAAATTACACTTATTGTAATTTTCAAATTTTAATTTATGACCTTCAAGTGTCAAGAGTCAAGAGTCAAGGCTCATTAGTTTTGCTGACACTCTTACAGGTTGGAGTTCACATGCCTCAATGATTTAATGTATGTGCATTACAATATCCAACTTCGAGTGAAGCAAATAGAAGCACCAATGGATCTAGATGCCATTTCCTTAGACAATATTGATATATTATCTCAGTGGAGGGTGGAGTCTGAGGAGCCCATCTTGGAGTAGTCACCTTCATGCTTAGACCTGGATGATCCATTAGAACAGGGGCAGCAAGAGGAGGGGGACTCGAAGGAGGAGCGGCACAAGGAGGAGAAGAAGGAGGAGGAGGAGGAGGACACTGTGGGAGCATCAACATAAACACCATCTACTATAGATATAGGACAACACAAATCCATATCTAGCACTCATTATTTGACATTAGGTGCAAAGGCAGGGCCCAAGCCTTCTAGTACTAGGGGCAGGCTTGGCAAACATCCCAACATGTTTTCCCATAAAAGGGGGAGAGGGCAATGATTTCAGATAGATAGCTTCTACTTGTATTTTTTTTGCTACACATAACTCACTATGATGAGATACTTTATATATGTGATGTTATTTTGTATTGGTTCTCCACATTTGAATCCTTGATTGGACAATTATCAAGGATCAATAGGATTTGGTATCGCCTTTGATGTATCATTTCTACTTAACATCATATATATCATTGATTTATTCATATTTATGTGCCAATGTGTTTATTTCATGTTGTTATTGCTTTATATGTAAAGAAGAAAAATGAATATATTATGCATTTTTTATGTTTGCCAATATTTTCGTTGATATTTACGATAAGATGTTTTCTAGACCCTCATCGATATTTTTCCAATACCGATATTATCAACACTGGATAGTACTAACCTTTAGACTCATAGGGAAACCACAATGAAGACCCTAATGTTTAGGATACTGGAAATGACCATACAAGTCAATAGCCTACCTCAAGCTTATAGAATATATCTCATTAATAAAAGCCACCCCAAACATAAGATATGCTTCTGTGAAAAATAGAGGTAATGCTCAAAGAGACGGCTATGGTTGATTGATCGTTGTACGAAAACAGTAACATACCACAATATTTGGAAAGATTTTGTCAAAGAATTTATAGATACTTTAGTTAGATCACATCAGTTGAAAGCTAATGCATGCAAAGGTGGCGACCCAACTTCAAGTAGTGACAAAATTACATATAATCCATAAAATTAAAGTAATTTTATGCTCAATAAAATTTGAGCCCAAATGAATGAATAACACATGAGAAAGTAACAATATTGCCAAAATAAAACCATTTTCTATATGCAAATGTTATTGCTAAGAATATACAAGCTAAATTCCACAACAAGACTAAACCTTTCAAGCCATGCATATTTCATATACATTCTTATTTAAATATATATCAGTTGCACAAAGGTATTTAGTTTTTCTATCATATCTATGCAATTAAGATCATATCAACATCTGATTTACTGCTCCTAATCTTACTTATATTCATCATTTAAATTTTTAAGTTACCAATATAAAATTCCTTCATCTTGTTCCAAAAACATGTGCAACATTGAACAAATTTAAAATAGGAAACATTGAAAGTCAAGATAGTGTAAATTTGGAAAGGACTAGTTATGAATGAATAATTTAATTGGAATAAAATTTGTATTCTCCCAATACCAAACATGAAGGCTCTCCCAATCGAGTTGTGTATTGACTGAGCTATCCCTTTCCAATGTCTTCAATAACATGTCTTTGACTCTTCTCTAAGATATTCCCAAATGAATCACTTGAACAGGTACCATTCTTTCAAAACATGGCTCTCCTTTCCAATAGGTAGTACTCGAATCGTTGAAGGTACCAGCAGGCCACACCCTTGAGATAGAAAAAATCTCCATAAACCAAATCTTCTTTTAACACTTCAAGACAATCCTTTATTACAAGTTCTTATTTTCATCCTCTGATGGTAGAAATAACCCATAGGAAAGAATTTTTTTATCCTCCTCAGGTGATAGGTCTTGGAGAAATTGAGCCATGTTCGCTTCCTCCTTTACCTTCTTTGGACGCATGCCTCAAGTGTACTCTTTTTGGCCCTTAGCAGTATAAAACACTTTATTTTCTAGATTTCTTACATTAGATATTATTTTTGTCTTTTTATATAGGAGTGGCACTTGAGCTCCCACCGCGTATTGAGGCTAATGCACTTAGGAGTCCCATTGACCTAAGTCTAACATAGAAATTGACCTTAATACACAGGGCTCTACCCAATCAACAACTTACACACAATTTCACAATTAATGTTGCTTCTCATTCCTACGTTTAGCATTTCCTTCATGTTATTGAATTGTGGGTACTTAAACCTCATCTCTCCACTCATAGACCTAAAAAACCATGGGGAACACTAATCTCCTTTCTCTCTAACAAAAGTTTCCACACGAGGTTTTAATTTATGAACCAAGACAACATTAAATTTTCATTTTCTGTGACTGCTAAATCCCATTTTGTTAGCACCATTTCCATAGTATGCATTTCTTACTAAAGTCATTTCATGGTTACTAACATACAACCAATTCATCATCAGATATTTTCCTCTTTACCTGAATTTACAAAGGTAGTATGAATTTACAAAGAATACTACTGCAACATGCAAGGAATGAAAAGTTAAAACTTGAACTTCTCTTATATTGAAACTAGTTCACTAAATGAAATTAGATCTCAATTTTATGGTATTGGAAATGCCTAAAATCAACTCTTCCTCTTGCATAAGTGAAAGATGATAACTGGAACCAGGAATCTATATAATATGGACACAAAGGAAATTATCTAGCAATATCATTCACGTAACAGATTCAATCATGAAAAAAATATTCGGGAATGCTTGCTTTGGATAATTTGAGATGGGCTGCGAATAAAAGGAAATAGGAAATAACATAAGTTTACATGTTCTAACCTTACGATAAAGAGGACAAATTTTAAAAAACAACCAATAACATCTTAAGGTTTCCTGAAATAACAAGTCTACATGTTCTAACGTTAAGTTAAAGAGGACAAATTTAACAAAGCAACCAATATTATCTTAAGGTTTCCATGCATCTTATCAGTGATTGAATGATGAAGATATATTATAGTATTATATTGCAAGAGCTTTTAACAAAGCAACCAATATTATCTTAAGGTTTCCATGCATCTTATCAGTGATTGAATGATGAAGATATATTATAGTATTATATTGCAAGAGCTTTGTCCACTTTACAATAGTATCAATAACTTTGGGGTGACACTACCCATATTTGTCAAAAAAGTATTGAACCTTTCCTTTAACAATATTCAACTACAAAAAGATCAAGGTAGACAAGATCATTGTTATAATCCATTCAAACATGAAAGGTTAGGAATGTCAAAAACATTACTGCAAACAAAGTTAAAAATACTCCAACACTTAGTCAACTACATCCTTTACAACCTTGTGATAATAATTAACCCATAATATTTTTTTAAAATCTTTAATATTTTATAAAATTAATATTTTTACAATTTTGTGATAATAATTAACCCATAATATTTTTTTAAAATCTTTAATATTTTATAAAATTAATATTTTTATCTTGCACAATAAATTTCAACTGTAATATTATGCAATTTATTCCATCAAAATAACTCACTCAGACTAACACCCAAATTGACATAATCACGTGAATCTATTCAGGAAGGTATCAAAGAAACATAATAACCATATCTTTCATCAAAATAACCTAGAAATAATAGCCAACCCAAGATAATCACAAAAATCTAATGAAATAAGCATGAAAGCACCAATGACGAGGAACAATAAGAGCAACATATTTCATAAAATCAACTGGAAATAGTACCTAGATCTATCTAATTCACAGATACTTACTGGTCTAGGCATGGAAGTTCCAAATTCTCCAAAACAACATATGGGTATGAATGAAGCACAAGGACCACGGTTAGCTAATACACTTTCAGACAAGTCCATGTACATCTCCCAATAACTTCATAAAAGGTTTGGGCAAAAACAATATTTAAAATGCAAATTTTATATAAATATTTCTAAAATTCCAAATTAAGGTCCACCTTAGCATCCGTAGCCTGCTTATTTGGTAGGTGCACTCTCTGGAACTCAAAATTATGACATTTTTTGGGTTTTGGAAGCAAGCATAACATGACTTGGCTGCTGGCCTACACCACGATACTGAACTGAATGAGTTGGAAGGGTATTGAGGATGGGATACCATTTGCTTGCAGTTCACTCATTCTGTGCGCATTCTGATCTCCTCCTAGTATTTATATATTTTTTTATTTTTCTTTTGGTTACTATATTTCAACTCCGATAACTTTCCAAACATTTGCTTCAAACAAGATAGTAACTTTATAAACTAATATGTGGAGTATTTTTTTTTATTAAAACCCCAAGAAAGAAGAATTTTTATAAACCCTCTCTTCTTTCTTATTTTGGGTAAGAGGTAACTTCAGGTAGTAAGTATTAGACGATTTCTTGAATAGTCGTCTATTACAATACATCTCAAGTCTGCATCAAAGTCGTCATATGTCGTCAGATATTACATTAGGGAATATCGCTGCACAACTCTGTAGCACATCAGCAAATGAATACAAAACATAAATATGCGAATATACAGCACGCACATCGTAGCAACTAAAAACAGCACCCACATCCTGGGAAGGAACTTACCCTTTCTAAATATATTCAAAACATTGAATTAGAAACCACTTTGCAGCGTCTGTCAGTTGCAGTACAGTGTTTGTATCCACGACGGAAAGCAGATAAAGCGATGCAGATCCTATTGTCATAGGTGTCTTCAAGGCATGTATACAATAATTGAAACATGATTTTACACCTAATTTGCAGTTGCACAGGTGTGGAACGCTCCTCTAGTGTTCCCTTGTACATGAACTGCAATAAATCCACGAACGCCACTTCCACACAATAATGTTTACAAAGTAAAATAAAAGGACACACCACTAAGTTAAATGTAATACAGAAAATATGTAATAAGGTGTTATTATATATTAGTTTTTATTTTTGAAAACTTTTTAATTGGATGTTTACAAAGAATGGAGAGAAATTGGTCTAGGATGGAGTCTCTTTGACAAACAGAAAACATCTATCCACAAAGCAAATAAAAAATGAATGTTAATTGAGAAACAGAAAACATTAATAAGTTAATTGTGAAACAGAAAACATCTATCTTCAAAGCAAATAAACAATTAATTGTGGTGTGGCCTTTTATTTTACTTGGTAAAAATTATTGTGTGGTCACAGAGGAAGTGGCGTTCGTGGAATGTTTTAATGGTTGCCGACAAATTCGGTGTAAAATTATGTCAATTATTGTACCGCCTTGCCGTCACCTATGACAATAGAATCTGCATCGCTTTATCTACCGCTGTATTTAGTTGCTAGGTTGCGCGTGCTGTATATTCGCATGAACCTGTAGAGTCGTAGTAACTTTACAGGTTCAAATTATATCTTTGCCAATTGCACTATTTAGCCAGCGTCGTCGTCTCCGATTGTTAGGGCAGTAATTAAAAATATTCAATCGTATGTGTTTGAATTTCCAAAGTGCTACATCATAATATTACATCTATTTCCAAAACGGTATATCATAATACTACGTATTTATTATCTGGCTTAGCTATTGCACAACAATCAGTATTTTAAGTTGAACTTGAGAGTATTTTAGCTATTGCAGCATGTTCCAATTCCAAGTGGGAATTAGCTATTCACCTCAGCTTTAAGGGGAACTATGATATATATGTATGGATATGCATAGACTACCCAATATATAGTAGTTGTTATGAACCATAATGAGATAATGGCCTATCAAAAGTATTATTCTGAGAGTTTTTGAAAGTAAATTGTATATCGGTAACAATAATGTCATATTATTGCCCTGTACAACATTAGTTTTAGTCATTATATTAAGACTTAAAGCTTCCAAATCTTTGCATTGACTTAAAATTCTACAATTTAATATGCATCGTGTACTTTATAATTCACATAAACTGGATTTAGTCATCATAAAATTCTTTGCTTTATTTTGTTATATTTTTGGTAATTTATTAACCAGTTAAACCTCACCATGTGTGCAAAGTGTAAGATAAGCTTAAAATAAAAAAAAATAAGGAAAGAAAATTATTTCTTAGTAATATAATGAAACTGATGAAAATATAATTTATTACAGTAAAATTTGTATATAAAGATAGAAAATAATTTGTCACTCATGAAAATAAAATAAAATGATACGTATGAAAATTAAATAATTTTTTTAATTTTCATACATTTTCATTTGACAAAAAAAATAAATTTGAAATTCTAACTCTAGTACAATCTCTAATATGTTATTGAATAAAAAACTTGAATTTGAATATGGTAGCAACCTAAAAAAAATGCTACACTAATATATATATGAATGAAAATAAGAAAATTGTTTGTAAAATGCTTAAAACATAGAGAAATACTATAAGATGAGCTAGTTTATTGGGTCATTTATTGTGACATTGTAATGATAAAATATTCTATCAAATTAAATTAGCTAAAAATTGGTTCGAAAAGATAAAATGGCTAGTAAAATAAAAATATGAAATAACATAAATAGAAAAAAAAGCAACATAAATAGAAACCAAATGTCTACTAGGACATGCAATTTAATTAAGAAGTAAACCATGAATACATCAGTGTTTATGGAATCTAATTTAAATACTAAGAAGATAGGTTTATTATTTAAGAAGTCATTAAATTTACATAAATTTTAGGAAGACAATTTATACTTGATTCGGTGGTAAAATCTAAAAATATATCAAAATTTAAAAAATGAGCAAAAAGAAAGGAAGAAGATAAGAAAAAGGATAAATTATTTTTAAAATGTGCAATGGAAAATTAAAGAAACCTTAACAAAGTTTACAATAGACATTAATGTTAAAGCACCTTGTGATTTAAAGTATCTCAAAGAAATGTTTCCTTGGGGTAGATTAATTGGCACTGGCTTGAGAAATGAAGTCTTGGGTTCAAATATTGTTTTATGCATTTCACAGAACCCGAAAGTCTTGGGTTCAAATATTGTGTTATCTCATTATAGGGGTGAGAAGTTGGACATGATGAAGTTGTAGTCCTACCATGCTTACAAAAAAAAAAGTACCTCAAAGAAATAAATTCAATTTATGCTATAGGACAAGAACATATTATACAACAGATGAAAAAAAATACATAAATAAGCACTAATATTTGGTTGCTTTATAAGATAGTACTATTTATAGAAGAAAAAGAAAAACAACAACCAACATATTATTAAGTAAAATGTGAGGTAGTAATGAAAATATAAAATCATTAATTTTATTAAAAATTTCTAACAATTGTATGGAACAACTCAATTGGTGATCAAAGTAATGTGAAATCTGTGTAAAATAAGAGATCCAAGGTTCAAATCCCCTTGTTTGCGACTTCGTTTACTGAGATATCATGGATCTAAATGCTAGCCTATATAGTGACTTGGTTTACTGAGATATCATGGATCTATATCCTAGCCTAGATCCATCTTAACTTTGGACCTACCAAGCTACGAGAGGGATCAAATGATTATCTCATCCATCTATATCCGAGCCAATCATGGATCTATATCAGAGCCTAGATCCATATTAACATGCACCCACACACAATATGGTCCATCTTAACTTTGGATCTATTTTAACATGCACCCACACACAATATGATCGATCTTAACTTTGGATCTACCAATCTACCAGAGGGATCAAAATTGATTTGATCCCTCTAGTGGTTGGCTTGGTAGATCTGGAGTAGATCCATCTTAACATGCACCCACACACAATATGATCCATGTTAACTTTGAATCTATCAAGCTAGAAGAGGGATCAAAAATGATTTTATCCCTATCGTGGCTAATTTGATCCCTCTTGTGGCTTGGTAGATCTGGAGTAGATCCATCTTAATTGTGTATTTACCAAGCCACTAGAGTGATTTTATCCCTCTCATTGCTTGCTAGATTTGGAGTTAACATGGATCAAAGATGGTTTTATTTCCCCCTTTAAATAGGTTATACTCCACATGAATACCTTGGGTCAATACCATGGATTCTAATACCATGGGTCACTACCATGGATTATAATTTAGCTTTTATTTTCATTTTAATTCTTATGTAAATTGATAGAGTCAAAAATTTTATAAGAGGGGAAGAAATATTACAACATTTTCCATACTCGGTTGGAGAGCACTGCAAAAACTTAGAGCCCAAAAACTACCAATGGTAAAAGGCTACATTAAAAGAATAGCATGGATAAAATCAAGAAGAAATGAAGTCCCAAAATCATCAATGATAAAAGGCTACATTTAAAATAATAGAATGGGTTATCCAAACCTGAAAATCGTCATTGATAAATTATGTTGAGTCAAGTTACTAGGATTAACCTAATATGTAGTAAAATCTAGAACATATAATTGTTGGTGTGCTCTCCAACTCAGTATGATAGTGATGTTGTAATTTAAACGTAAATATTTTGACTTGGTTAAAAAAAAAAAAAAAAATCTATTAAAATTATAATGATAAAAGAAAAAAAAAATATTATAAATTTAACTATTAAATAATAACTGTGATATCCATCTTAACTCTAGACTTATCTCTCTTGGCCTCTCACAGATTCAAATTTAATGTAGATTTAAGCTAGTATATTTTTAGGGACTTTGAGGAGGCTACATTTTGAAGGAAAACAATAAAAAAATTGGCACATTTTTGGCAAAATCTGTACTAATTTTTTTGAAATCTAAGTTACAGCTCTAAAACTTTGAAATTTTGGGTGCCCATAGAATTTCTTATGATGTTAGATTGATTTCCATAATCAAAAACACAATTCAAACACTCTCACTGTTATATTTTTTTGAAAAAAAATAAATTCGAACAAAAATTTCCACAGTACTTGTTTCCTCTAGAAAACTCCAATAAAATAAGACATTGAAAAAGACAAAAAATAAAATATTTAAAAATAAACCGCACAAATTAAAACTAAATTATTTTCATAATCAAACGTTAATCCCAAAATTAAATCCTAATGCTAATTTACTCCCAATTCTATTTTGATTTAGAATAGGCAAAGTGAAAAAGTTAGAAACTGAAAACCTAAAGAAAGTAATGACAAAGATACTGCCCAGGGATTGGTCTTTCCATTAACATGCACATCATTTAATATAATATTTTAACTTTAAAGAAGATACACATAATCTAATATAATATTTTAAAGGAAATACACATCTTCTAATATAATATTTTAACTTTAAAAAAGTGATTAGAAAAAATATAAAATTGTTTATTATTGAAAACTGTAATTGAATTTTCTCTCGATGAGCCATGCGAGATAATGTCTCGCACCATCCACCCTCTTTGTTGTTAGGCATAAGGTACGGAAGCATACATACGAAGAGAAATCCATCATATCACAAAAACTACAATAGGGAAGATAAATTACACAAAATTGTATGATTGCATACATTATGTGTACAACTTGGATTAAAAAATATAAAATTGTTTATTATTGAAAACTGTAAATGAATTTCCTCTCCATGAGCCATGCGACATAATGTCTCACACCGTCCACCTTCTTTGTTGTTAGGCATAACGAACGGAAACATACATACGAATCGAAATCACACCATATCACATATCACACAAACTACAGTGGAGAAGATAAATTATGCAAAATTGTATAATTTCATGCATTATGTGTACAACTTGGATTAGTGTACAACTAATAGTACACTATTCTTGAAATCTAATCTCAACTAGGTAACTCAAATTCTCTCCATGAAAAAATTATTTTGAGTTGATTTATCAATTAACTGGATGATCACTCAGTGTTGAAAAAGTTACACACCCACAACATGACCTCTACTAGTTCTTGTGATAGTGAGAGCTAGTTCAAAAGTTACACACGGACAACTTAACCTCCATTAGTTCTTGTAATAGTGAGAACTAGTTCAACTGACAATAACTCAAATTCACTGAAATAGATTTCTAAAAAGTAGCAATAAATCATGTAGAACTGAAATCAAATGTATCCAACATGAATTTACAGAGTTAAATAAGTGACAAGATCCATGTCACTTTCGTTAACTACCTCCAAGTATTTTGTTCAAATAGACATTCAAATTTTAATCTAGTTTCACCAAGGAAATGCCAAAACTAGATTTTATTGCTACATTTTAACCACTCCTTATCATAAAGAAATGGATTATCACATACCCCAATCCAGATTCTATGGAACTCAAATTTGCCTCTTGACAAGGTCTTTGTCAAAATAATTTTATCTTTCTCCTCTATCGAAATGTACTACCGCGACATAATCTACCTCTGCACACAATCTCGTAGATGGTGATAACAGATATCTATATGCTTGGATCGATCATCAAATACTATATTCTTGGAGAGTTTGATACTACTTTTATTTTCACAATAAATAACTATAGGATCCATCTGCTCACCAAATAATCCAAAATGAATCTTTCTCATTCAAATAGCCTCACATGTTGCTTGACTTGCAACCATACACTCTTCTTCTGTTGAGCAAAGTACCACATATCTCTGCTTCTTATTTTACCAAGAAACTGTTGCTGAACCAACACTCAAAATTCCTCCCAAAGTTCTCTTCCTATTTGATGGACTCTTTGCCCAATCTGCATATGTGAAGCCTTGCAGCTTCCCTCCCTCTATCTGTCTATACTAAAGACCAAACTTAGTAGTGCTTCTGAGGTATCTCAACACATGTTTTGCTACTTTCCAATATAGTTTGGTTGGCCTAACCATTGCTTGACTAAGCTAGTTAACTTCATAATCCATGTGTGGTTGTTTATTCACCAAATACATAAGTGAACCCACAAGATACCTATAAATGGCAGCCTCCACTACTTCACCTGAAATAGCATCATCTTTCCTCTAATTTCCTGCTAGAGGAGTTTCAATGGGTTTGCACTTGTCCATGTGGAACCTCTGAAGTATCTCGTTAGAATACTCTCCCTAAGAGACAAACAGTTCCCCATCTCTTTTCCATACTTCCAATCTAAGGAAGTAGTGCATGGGGCCTATGTCCTTCATCTAAAACTCTCTTGCAAGGTCCTCCTTGCAAGATATGATTAACTCCTCATCACCAATAAGGAACAATTCATCAACGTATAAAATAATAATAAATAATTTACCTTCTACCACAATGTGATAATGGTTTTCATCAGCTTCACTTTTGGTGCAGTGCAAATCGGTCAGATAGTTATTGATCCTAGTATACCATGCAAGGGGTTATTGCTTGAGTCCATACAATGCTCACTTGAGTCTGCACACATGAGACTCTCTATCAAAGGTCTCAAACCCCTATATATGTTCAATAGACACCTCCTCCTCAATAAATCCATTCAAGAATGTTGTCTTCACATCCATCTAGTGGATCTTCCACTCCATCGGCACTGGTAGTGCTAGAATTGACTTGATTGACGAGTACCTTTCTACTCGAGAAAATATCTCCTCTTAGTTAATACCCTCCACCTGAGGGAACCCATTGGCCATAAATTTGGCCTTTTGTTTCTTAATTCTCTCATCTGTTGAATTCTTTACCTCGTAAATCCATCTCAAACAAATCGTTGTTTTGTCTGTTCGTTGTGGGACCATTTCCCAAACATTGTTTCTGACAATGGAATCATATTCCTCTGCCATATCATTGATCCATACTAGTTACTCTACATCTTCCTCGAATAAATATTCCTCTATCTCGATAAGCTCACTCATCAAAGCCATGTAGCCAATGTATCAATCTATTGCCCTTCTTTGCCTACATTGTGATGTGGGTGCTCCCACATTCTCTCTAGCATCCTACAATAATATGCCATCTTCCTTCCTTCTCTAGATGTCTTTGATTGAGTGGATGTCTCCACTCTTTGCTCCATTGCTTATGGCTATTCCAAAACTTCTTGATGTTCATCTTTTGGAGCCAAAATCTTCTGATCAATCTACAACTAAAGCTCCCTCTCAAGTGTTCACCTCATCGTCTTATTTTACCTTTTTATTTTTTTCACAAGAATAAAAACATTTAGTCTTGTATAAGATATAACATGTTGTTTACATATATCATAGGTCACATGTCCATGCACATTCAGTTGGAATGTTCTATTGAAAAAAAAAGTTACATCAAAATACCTCTATTGTTTAAGAAAGTATCCCAATACTTATATATTAACCAAAAAGAAACCCTAAAAATGTAGTTATAATCATTGTTCCACATATTCCTCTTGTGAAAAAACATATCGAAACCCAACAATCCATGATTTGCAATAACAGGGACTAATGCTCATTGAATGGAAAATTTTCCACTGTGTTGATAGATGGAATTTGTATAGAATTTGTAATCTAACACACGAAAAGGCAGAAAAATACCATCCTTAGATAACCTATTGGAAATCGAATTGAATTCCATGTGTGTATATGTAGTTTTCATATTAGTGAAGTGTTCCATGATTTTTTGAATTCTACCCAATCAGTTGAAAAGGAGTCGCAAGAAGAAAGCTACTATATTAGAAACCCACTCCGCAACTTCTTGTGAATCTCCGAAGACTTCCAATTGTACCAACCCAAGCTTACATGCATAGAAAATAATTCCCCAAAGTGCTAGAACTCCATCTCATGTATTTTTCCCATTACCCCCATTCCAACATATATGGTACACAATGGTTGCCAAAATGACGATGTAACCACAACCGCAAATCCCATCCTTAGTTGCACCATCGAAGTAACCCTACAAAAAGGGTGTGAAAGTTAGTGGAGGACAAATCAGTCTAAGAGTAGGTGCACGTCTACCAAAATTTACTTCCCTATAATATGCCACGATGCAAACACACCTCTTCTAGATATTAGGAGAATTGTTCTCAAAGATGAGTGAATTTTGACTATTCAAATTCCCCACATAATGTATCAAGGAAGTGGTCTAAATTTTGTATATTCAATTATACAACCTTGAATACAATTAGCCATAGAAGAGTAGTTCCAATCTGCCTATAAATGCAACAAATTAAATATATCATTCCAAATTAATTTGGAAAAGGAGCATCAAAGAAATAGATGAGTCGGGTCTTCCATTGCCCCCATACAAACTAAACAACAACCGATCCCACTATGTCCTTTACAGAACAAATCATCCTATGTCAAGATTATATTTTTCCAAATGAGGCAAGCAAAGACCTGTGTCTTTTTTGGAATATTCCACTTCCATATTTGCATAAATAATTTTCTAGAGGAATAAAGAATGGGGGGGAATGTAACAATATGCCTCTCCTCCCTTTATTTTGACCCATCCCCAAATTTTCATTCCATACATATTTATCCCCATTTTCAGTGAGAAATATGCCTGAATGTTCAAGGTATAAGAGGTAGATATTCCATCTATCTACATGGTCACCATATAATCCAATTGTTCTTCGGTGCTACCATCTGACAGTGTAGGTTTTAACCTATTAGTAATCATTTTGGACATCATTTTTTATAAGAGAGATAGGCATGTATTCAACAAAAGTTGAAGCATGTGAAACCTTAAGAATTAATGTAATGAAATTGGAATTAATATATCCAAGGATACAGCTCATCTTTCAAGATTATTATGAAGTCGCCAATATATCGGTGCACATAATATCTTTGAAGTGCAAAAACAATTCAATGGGCCAGCCATCCAGGTGAGGGCTTTTATTGCTGGTAGCCTGCAATTCTTCTATTGTAATGGAATGAAATAACATAGTACTTATGTCATTGTAAAAAATAGTCGGATATGAATCAACGACCCCCACTAGTTGTAAAATTTCCACCTCCGCTCTAACTTGATATTGATTGAAAAAATATCTCAATGCCTCATCTTGGATGTCAAGAAGAGTAGATAAGAAATTACCATAAACATCTTGAATTTCCCCATTGGATTTCTCCCTCTAGCACTTTGTTTCATAATTATGAAATAATTTTGTATTATTGTCTCCTCCAGATATTTAGAGAGCATGAAATTTTAGTGTATACTCCTCGTCCTATAATTGACAAATCGCATTCTTCCTCTTTTATAAATCCACAAATCATAATTGATATACCACCAGGAAATAATCTACATGTGAATGATAAGCCAAAATACCGAGTCTTCTATGAATAGCCAAAATTACATCAATATGCTTCCCCTTTTTACTTTGAATCCAGTTACTGATAGAATTTGTAAGATCCCTCAAATTAATCCCAATAATTCCTAATAATATGTGACCAAGGTGCTCGATCCTAGTGCCCGAACGCACTAATGAATCAAATTCAGGAAATTTTAAGCAATGGTGATTAAATTTGAATGGGATACCACCACAATCCCTATCTACCTGCCACTTGAGTATGGTAGGCAAATGGTCTAAAATTTGGGATGGAATAACCCAAGATTTCATGAACCCTAATAACTTCACCAAATTTTCAAGAAGCAAGAAATGCTCAAGTACCTCAGTGATGCTTACGAACCCAGCCCATCCATTTCTCTAGGTCAGAATAAAGGCAGTTGAAAAATTATCCACCAAGTGGTTCCTCTCCAAAATATCACTGAAGTATGCTCCCAATGGGTTTAGTCTACAATGATCCCCCACAGGCCTCATTATCTTGAATGGTGAGGTTCAAATCCCCCGCCAAAATAAGGGATCCCATCTTTAATAAGCTGCAGGATTCTAATCTATCCGAGAAGTATATTCTAGAAGAATATGGCACATATGTATTAAGAATATTAAATCTATCCTTCGAGCCCCTAATGAAACTAGATAGAAGGTTGCCTGTAAAGGATTTATCTGCAATAAAATTCATGAACTTAGGATACCAAAAATCCACAAGACCACCAAATAAACCCAAAGCATCCACATCACATACTTGCCACCCAGGAAAGATTTAGAGGATAATGGGCCAAATTTTGTCTCCAATCGTCATCATCTCTTGTAAAAGGATAATAGAGGGGTGATTAACTCCAATCAATTGTTGGAGTATAAGGATTTTTCCAGAACTCCCTAAGCCCTTGGTGTTTTAAGACATGATTATCATGGTAGGCCTTCATAATTAGGAAAATAATCTCTAAGGAGCTGAATAGGAGAGAAAGAAGTAAAAAAAGATGACTTATGCAAACTAGTAGGACACAAGTGGGTGCAGGTCAAGCGAGCGCAGTACAAGTCAGCCTGGCACCAGGGACGAGTAAGGCTGCAGAATTGGTAAGGACCTTGGACCTTCACACAATTGCTTTACTAGAAGGATCCCTATCTGTGGAATCGACCTATGACTGCATAATCTTAAGTACCCTTAAGAACATCAGGCTGATCATTGCAATGCTCCCCAATGAGCTTCTTCATGCGCTGTAGGAAGGGGTGACAAAATAATTGAGAGCTCAGGAAAAGTGTGCTTTCAATTTGATAAGCAAATAAAAGGTGAAAAATGATCAAATGTTCATCGAGAAAATGTAGGCCTTGAAGGAAAAAGAAAAAATGCAGGCATAGAGTTCCAGGCTAGAGGCTGCGGTAGTAGAGGCATGTAGAATATTGTCGGAGCTACATATTCCAGAGGACGCATAGTCAGAAGCCAAGATCCAGAAATTAGCTGCAAGAGTACGCGAGGAAAAAGTAGAAGTTGGACGAGTTCAATTTGAACTCAATATGAAAATAATTGAGCTATAACTCAAATTAAAGTGTATGACTCCACCTAAAATCAAGGCACAGTGCAGAGCCGCCATTAAGGAAGGGATTGCCACATTGGATGTCGCAGTCATTGACTACTTGGCCTTATTTGAATAGGCGATGGAGTTGGTCATGATTCCATAGTAATACCCAAACCTACTGATTCTAAATACAGAGGTTCACGAACTCCAAAAGAAGCATGATGAGGTCAAGGTGACGACGGGCTCAATATCTCCAGCACAATGCCTCGCCAAGTTGTAGGAGGGGAAACAACTCCTCGCACAGGTAGAAGCAACTCAATGGAAGGAGGTCATTCTTAAGGCCATTTTCAGACCTTGGTTAGAAGAGGCATACTAATTAACAACCAACATTGAGGAGAAGCTGACGGGCTTGCAACAAACATAGTAAATGATGAAGTTGGTTGCGGAAGGACCAACTACAGAGCAGCTCGTAGAAGAGGTTAAGCAAGCAGCTACGCAAAACGATGGTGAGGTTGTAGTTGTGCAAGTGGAGTTGGGTGATCTTCATAGTAGGATCATTGCATTAGTTGAGTGACTCGAGGGTGAGACACGACCTTTGTATTGGGTTCATGTTGGGATGGGGTCCCGTGGGTCAGTTTTAGGGTTAAAATCCCATGTTTTGATGTAAATTTTGGTAAAAACATGTAAAGTCTCCACGATTAGTGGATGTGGAGCACGTAGGTAATTAGGAGTAAAAGGGGTTTCATCCCCTTGTCTATGTAAAGTTTAGTCGGTTTTGAAGATCCACCCCTTGGCTGTGAACCATGGGATTCTATAAATAGGTGTGTATTAGAGAGTCTAAGGCATTATAGGAATAATCTGATGATAATGGATGTAATGGGTCAATATAAGGTAGCACAAAGAAGTGAGCCTTAGAGGAGAGAAAGGCTTTGCAGCTGAGTGAGTAGAGGCCTAGAGTAGTATCCACAGCTGAGTGCACAGGGCAGTCTTGAGTATGTAATGTTATATAGAAGATCAATAAAAAAGATTGTTGAAGAAATTCTTGTGTTATATGTTTGCTTTTGTTATTTATGTTTTTGATATATGTTGTGATTGAACAAATGCATTGATGAATTATCGATCTAATGATGCATGACTTTATGGACTCAATCTTAATAACTATAGGCATTGCATGCTAAGTATTTTTGTGGATATTATAATACATTATATTGTGGTTATTAAATACTTAAGTAGATTTTTGCGAGCTCAGATCTAGGGGTGTTTTATGATGCGTGTAATTGGATGATTTATCTATTAAGGGTCTGCAAAGAACTGTCGTCAACCTTTGTGGAGGTTTAGAGGCCGCATAAAGGAAGTTACTTTACCAAGACATAGGAGCTCATAGACCTGTGTGAAGACAGATCTAAGGCACTAAAAGACATCACACTGATATCTTGATGCAGAAACTTACTTCCAGCATCCCCCCATCTTCAAGTGAGACTTCAACCTATGCTACGCGGGCTGATGCCGAAAGGGCTAGTAGTGTAGGGTTTTTTTTGGCACAATTAACTTTGAACCTAGGTCAGGACCCACTAAGACAAGACTTTTTAACAACAAACTGAGGACACCATTGGAAGAAGAAATGAATTTTGGTGCTTGAAGGAAGAAATAAACTACTTCGAGTGCATGAATGGTTGAGGTAAATAAGAACAAAATGGTCACCTTTGTGGATTGTCAGAATCTGTGGAATGATAAATAAGCATGGGACTCTCAAAGGTGTGTGGAGGTCATTCGAGAATTAATTTCTCAATACAAGTTATCTATGTAGGTTCATTACGAAGAACTGTTAGGACCATCTTTATTTTGGCTATTGTGACAAAAGACTATCATGAGATGCAAGAGGAAAAAGTTAACCCATGCCTAAGTATAGATTGGCAGCCACAAGACAATGCAGATAGACTCCCATGTGTAGTATGCCTCGATAGAATAAAACCATCACTAGTAATGGAAAATATGGGGAATGAGAGCATATGTGTGAGAGGGAGGTGTTGTAATAGTGTGCATTGAAGTAGAGAGGTTGAAGCACCAGAGAATACACAGTGAAATAAAGTGGCAAGAGAAATGTAAGGAATTTGTGGAGAGTTACAAGGGTAGTGTTGAGGGAAGTCAGTGAAGATCCCTTGACAGTGAAGGTAGAGTGTAGAGGAAGTGTTGATGTGAGCAGTAAGAGGAGATCTGTTGCAAGTGAGCATAGAAGGAAGAGTTCAGAAGTTGAATCTGCAGGTTGCCATTGCCATTATTTTACTCATATTATTGTATGCCTCTATTTTGAGTTTGAAAATTGTATGAAATAGTAGAACAGTGGCAAGGGCAGGTTTGTTCCAGCATACTAAAGAGGTTGGTGCCTCTAGAAAATTTGGTGCTTGCCAACCAAAGTGGGTCAGTGCCTCCTGTGAGTGGGTGATCACAAACAAACAGTTAAGTGGGTGCTTAATTTACATCATAAACAAATAACAAATTGGTGGTTTTTTCTCTTTGGGTTTCCACGTGAAAAGAATTGTGTCGAATGTGTGTTTCTCATCTGAAGTTTTCTTGAGCATGTGTGTGTCAAATATTTTTGGCTCATTATATTTGTGAATGAATGTTCTCACAAGTTAAAAGAATATAAGAAGGGACTAAAATCATAATAAGAAAAACAAAATAGTTTATTAATTACTAATCCATCCCCCCTCTCAACAATTCTTTATCTCAACGGACATGAGCCCTAAAAATTACAAAAATTCAAGGGAATACCTAGTAAGAGTTTGAGGTTGCACGACCATCTATTTAATATTTAGAAGAAAATGTAATGAAAAAAAGAACACATGTTTGATTCCACCAAGGAGAATATTTAGACCAAAACCTGTTTTAGACCTAGAAAGAAAAATAATAAAATAATGTTATGAAAGGAACCTGGAAAACCCTAAGCCCACTATAGCTGTAATATGCCCAAAATTTGCAGAGGAACTACTGTTGAAATCAAACCTAACAACCATAAGAAAATCAACCAGTTAGTAAATGTGTAACCAACTGAGAATGTACAAAACCCCAAATTAATAAATAACCCATGTCAAAGACTCCATAGATTACCTATGTAATCTCAAGCCCATGCAATCTTCTACCTGTAATAGGATGTTCCTAATAAAACTAGTACTTTAACAAGTATCAAAAGAAGAAAAGGTATTAAATTCACCTAGAAGGGTTGGAGGAGGATGGGAACTATGTATACCTTAGCTTCCTCAACTTGGAAATAAAATTTACATTAGGATAAAATAATTTAGGTGTAACCCATATTAGGAAAGAAAAATGATACTTTGTGAACCCTAAGAAAATGGAGGAGAATTTCCTTCCTTATTTGTAGAACCAGAGAATTCATAAGCCAAAAATTTGGCTAAACGATGATGCATTGCGAAAACCTTTTGTTCCCAAAACCTAAAAATGAAATAAACCTTATTATCTATAAACTATATCCTCTTTAAACCAAATCTACAAAGGATTTCGTAAGAGGAAAACAAAGAGATAATATATGTATTATTTGCACCATCGTACGCATTATAACACTAAAAAAAATATTGAATGAAGGTTTGAATCATTGGAGCAGAGCTCTATCAAATGCACAATGGGTGAAAATGTGGCAGGTGAGAAGGGTGGCTACACCCCTTAGCCAAACCTTACCATTCGTAGTTGTTAGATCCAAGGCCTAGCAATCCAAGGCCGAATCTGTTGACACCTCACTAGTGTTAGTACAATCCATGTGACATATAGAATAATCTTGAAATGAAAATGCATAGAGATTAAAGAGACTCAAATAAACAACATAATTTAAGTTTAACAAGACTATATATTACGATCTTAATAATAGTGCATTGTCAAACACTTAAATCATATGAAGAGATAAAGAAGTTCTAGCAATATATAATGTTATCGTATTGGTTAACCACAATTGCAATATGCATATTCCAAGAAAAAATAAATTAAGGTCAATCATTAATATGAATGTCCACTATCTGATAGGTTCCACAACAACACATTTACATATGGTATGAGCATTAGTCATAAATGAAATTATTTCAGTGATATGATACTTAAAGAGCTACATAATGTAGCAAATCATATAACTAGTCTCAACTATAATACAAACATTTTTATATGAAATATTAAGTAAATTTAATTAAACAAAAATTATGGTGAGTGGATGCTACATCTTATTTCTAATATTATTAAATCCCCCTATCCTCATTTCATAAAATCAAACTTCATGTGTGATTTTACTTATTGAGGCTTTTGATGCTCCCATCATGCTATGGTGGATCATAAAAGAATTAAAAACATAGTCAGTGTATCCAACATTCTTTCTAATCCCATGAACTCACCATGTTAACGATGATGTAGCCTAAGCCACATATACCCACAGTATGCAAATAAAATTCATGTCATATACATGTCCTAGGAATTTTAATGTTCCTATTTAAATAAACCTTCCCGTGACCAAGGTTTAACCAATGGAAATATAACATCTGATGAAATCCCACTTTATCAAAGTTCAATTCCTTAAGCAAAAATATTTCATCTAACTATCCCAAGTTTAGAATTTAGTAAACCTTTCAGTGGAACCTTATAAACTCTTCCATAATCTTTGGACCTTGGTTAAAACTCAAACATAGACCATAATCCATTGATTCTGCTTATTTCTATTATAATTACCATATAATAGAAATATTTCATAAACCACACTCAAACCTTACCTTTTCACCATTCCACAAACCTTTGCACATATATCGATGCTCTCTTTAGTGCATTCAACCTTCACTGTCGATCTCACTCCTTAATTCCACAGTTATCGAGTCACCCGCTTGCCAACTAGCTTGGCCAATCTCCACCGTTGATCTGCCTCATAAGATTCAATGGCTATTGCAAAATATCACACAAATACTTGCATGAATGATAACAGGTTGAGGCCGTGTGAGAAAAGTAGTCTTCTCATGCTACGTGACGTCTGCTAAGGGCAATCACGTTAATTTGTACAATACCACTTACAGAATTTAGGGCGTGCGATAAACTGCTTACCACCTATGAAGACAATGCCACTATTCAACTAACACATGGGTTTAATCTTCGCCATTCATATTCTTGACTTTATTTTGCAGGACTTAGTCTTAGCCATCTATCACACAGAATCTCGTCTATTGATCTGACTGATCCAATGATTCTTGTGCACTGTTACTTTCTTTTGTTTCTTATTGTGGAATAGCCCATTTGCCTTCTCCTTGTGTATTTGTTCTCACCTTATGGTCTTCACTTTTTTATATCTTAATCTCCACTTTGTTGTGCCTTTACGCTTCCTTCATAAATCCTTAGGTTTTAGGAAACCTTTCATTTATACCTTCGTTGTAACATTGAATGTTTTCTCCAGTAATGTCTGTGTGTAAACCTGTACACTCTTCTCTGCACTTCTTCTCTAATTCTGCACACCTACAAACCTATGTTACGTAGAATTACTCTAATCCACACACAATTTATAATTCCATTAATCGATACACACCACACAACTCAGAAATCAAATTCTCTGTCTTTATAAATAATTCTTTACATAATGAATCTCTCTCTCTCTGGCCTAATTTTCTAATCAGTGGCCTTTTTCTTTCCTACTCGTAGGCTTATAGTCAAACCTATCTAATCTCTAAACTCTAATTCTCACACTAACTAAATAACTCTCCCTATTCATTTTAGGCTTACATTTATACAAAAGGCTCTGTAACCCATTTCTGGTTCAGATGATTAATCTCCTCATCAAGTCCTAAAATCTTTCAATGATCCCTTGGGGATCTCAACAACTCAACTAAATCCTAAGGATTCTCTTTAATCCCCAAAATCATGAAACCAATTCCTAATCTAAGATTTACAATATTTCAACATCTCTTAATCCTCACTAATGACTCATCATCACTCATGTTCTCCTACATTCAAGAACATTTACAAATATCCTCACAGTATATAATTCCTATTCTAAATATCTCTCACAAACTTACTTGAAAACCCTTAATTATTACATTAATTTAATACTCAGGAAACCAACTCCCTTAAAACACATGACCCCCTATGTCTAATAAAATACAATGATATTTCTAAGCAGAATTCTCCTTCATCAGAATCTCAAGGTTGAAACATTCATGATGTTGCGATCATGTGTTCTCGTATGTTGATAGAAAACCTCCAGGGTCCCAGTATTTAGTTTGTAGTTGTCTGAATGGTATGTTCCTTTGTTGCTGATGTATGTTTTTTATGTTCTGTTTCATCTTCGTCTCCTTGTGAATCAATTTCAAATTCTTATTTATCATTCTTCTTGTTGTTGTCAATCTCCTCCATCTAGACTGCTTCATCATTAATTTCCATAATTCTTCAATCTCTATCTCTAGCACATCCTTGAGTTTGTACATACTCTACCATTTGTTCTTGTACTTTGTCCACTCATTCTAATGTCCCTTAATAATAAATAATAAATAATAAATATAATAAATGTTAAATATTAAATAAATATTAAATATTAAATAGATAACAAACAATAAATAAAATAATAAATAATAATAAATAAATAAATAATAAGCAAATAATAAATAATAATAAACTAATAAATTAATTACATGCTATAAATAAATATAAATAACGTTAAACATAAAAATAGTAAAAAATCAGTAAAGCTATCAAAAAGTAAAAAATAAAAATAAAACAAAAAAAATAGTAAAAATCAGTAAAACTATGAAAAAGTAAAAACAAAAGAATAAAAAAAGAAAGCAGTAAAGTTGCATGTTGACACATGGAGTGTGTGCATGCGGTTCCCCTTTTAATGTTTGCCCTATTTAATAGACGGTGGGGAAGATGAGAGGCATTCCATCATTCCAAGATCCTATAATTCATTCTCTTGGGAGAATAGTGTTCTAAGACAAAGGATTCCCTGACAGTAGTACATTGATCGAGGGCTTGGAGGTGGCCAGTTGTAGCAAGACTTTGTGCAATTGAGCCTACGGTTGGGTGGAAAGTCATCCCCAAAACCTTGTTGCAGTTAGTAGACTTCAACTAAAATCATAGGTAAGTGTCTCTACTCACAGTTTTGAATTTTGATGTTAATTAGTTGATAATTGCATGTTGAATTATAAATTACTTAATTAATCTAATTAATTACATGTTTATTTTGGGCTGTTACACTCACCTTCAACCTGTTGTTCATTATCTTATCTTTGAAGTTGTCAAATTCTTTCTACCGCCCTATAATCCTTACCCTCTTGTGATTTTCCAAACAACCTATGTTCAATATCAATAAATTTACTTTCAAAAAGTAAATTTTCCTCCAATTCCCCTTGTACTTCATTCCTCTCAAATACATTACTATGATGTTCATCAATTCCAGAATACTTTCCTTCCTATTCTTTGACAACCCTCAGTAATTTTTCTTCATTTCCTTCACTGATTTTGACAATCAGTTTAACTTTTTCAAGCATGGTATCTTCATGTTTTTCTTTTTCCTCATCAGCATGTCTAACCTGGCAACTTCCAATCTTCTTCAATTCTAAAACTGACTCTTCAACTTGGAGCATATCTGTCGCATTTTCATCAAATCTCGTAATCATAAAACAATTACTAGAATTAGAAATATAAGGCCTCATTACCTTTTCCTTCTCTATCAGGACATTAGTATGTTGATTCAACCTCTCTAAAGAATTCTCCAAAGGACTCTTGCTACTGTTAGCAAATCTCTCTTCCACACCATCTTCTTCAATGATGTCTTTCTGCTCTTGTCCACTATAGTGAACTCCTTCGTCTGCAATCACACTGTCATACTATGGATTTTCCAGTAAATACTCCAGTAATTCAAGTTCTCTGTGACACTTCATAAGTATTTCATGATCACTTGTAATTCCTGCATTTGTACATAATTTATTAGTTTGAAAATTACAAGGTTCAACAGTCTCAATTGTTGCTTCATATATAAGCTCTTCAGAGTGAATTTCATCTCCTTCTTTCACAAGAAATTGTTCCTGTGTTGTAACAATTTCAAACATCAATTCTTTACTAAATTATTTATGCTACAATAATTCACTGCTTTTCTCATTCAAGAGACATTCTCCATCATTCTTTACTTCAGAACATTTATCTTCTGAAAGATACTCTTACATACTTTTGATAGCTTCAAAATACTGTTCGTCCTCTGCAAAACCTTCCCTTTTTAGTGACCAATCATCAGATCTCCTTTCTCCCTTTGTTAAATATTTTGCATAGACTTCTACTTTATTAACATCTTTTAGTAGATGTCCTTCTTCTTCAATACACTTTTCATTGATGTTTCTCTGTAAACCTTCTTCAAGAGCTATCCTTGCCCCGTCATCTGCATTAATATTCTCCTACATTTTTTCTTCATCAATAACATTAATCAAATTCATTAGATTACCTCTATGAGATAATATTCCTTCGTTCTTCATCAGAATAAGATCTTGATCTTCCATCTCTATGACTACTTTAAATGATTGTATCCAATAAGTAACTCATCCATAGACTCTTTCTGTTATAACCATTCAAATTCTTTCTCTCCTGAGAAATTTTCTTTGTCACCTTTTACTTCAAGATCTTAATCCATTCCGAAGACATCTTCACAAAGTTTCTTTTATCCTGCAATACGTGCAATCATACACAAATTATTATTTTTAAAAACATAAGACCTTGTGGTCTCACTTGATGCTTCAGTTGTCATATTTCCTTCATGTCTTGAATTCTCATAATAATTCATAAGATCTTCCACAGATCTCTAGTCTTGTTCTTCACCTAGAACTTCACCCTGTTCTGTTTGATAAATGGAAACTTCCATTTCCAACTCAGCTTCTTTGAGTTTTTCCACTAGCCTCTTCACTTGCCTCTATTGTAGCCTTCTTTGCAACTTAGACCACTTCACTACATTTTTACTCAAGACCCAACCTTATTTTTGGTTCTCCTCTAGTAACATCCTTAGTACCTGGAGTTGTTATTTTAACTTTGCAATCTCCTTGTCATGCTCCTCTTGACTCGTTCTCCTTCCCTATTCCTTGGAATCCTCCTTCTTCACTTTTCTTTTGTTGTTGTCTTCCTCATAACCTATGTTATCTCTGTTATGACTATCAATAGTCATCTCCTTCTCTATATTCATGAATTTCTCACTCACTTACTATGAACTGCATTAAAGCCTCCCCAATAGCAAGTCTCCCCTGCTGCCACTTTCCTCTGTACTTGGTCTTTTGACAAGCACTTGATTCACTATTCTCTTGAACCTCTTTGAGCACTTCCTCCACTCCTTCTAGGCTTCAACTCATCTGAACCTTTTAAGAACACAATTGTCCTCTTGTATTTCAATCACAAATGAAATACTAGTTTCTAGTCACCTCTTCTTTCACTTAGAAATTCTTACCAGCTTCGTTCATCCCTTAGCAATTCTAACCACATCCTTTGTGGAATTTACTTTTTGATCTTTCTATGAGCTACAACCAAACCTCTGCAGTAACAAGTCCTCCTTGCTACATGATACCTCATTAAGCTTCTCTCCTTTGATCTTAGTCTTTCGGTATCTTTCTGATTCTTTGCGTTGGAACCAATTGAACACTCCTTGCTCTAGGTTGTTGCAATCTTTTCACCTTCTTCTGTCGCTGCCTATGCAATAATATAAAGACCAAAAACCCTCCAATCTTCAAATCAAATTAAAATGAAAACATATCATCACACCTTCAAGACTTCTGCATGATCTTGTTCTACCGTTCACTTGCACTTTGAATGGATTGTTCTCTGTTTCTTTGCATCTACAAATTCTACTACACTTTATCTCTATGTGCCTACTGTTTTTCAGATTTAAAATCTTATCTCCTCTTGACTGTATACATACCTTCGAAACATAACTCTATTCTAAGTTTTCTCAAGGAATTCTTACACAGACAATTTCCTTGTTCAGCTCCAATACCAAAAATGATGCAGCCTAAAACGCATATACCCATAGTATGCAAATAAAATGCATGTCATATACATGTCCCATGAATTTTAATGTTCCTATTTAAATAAACCTTCCCGTGCCAAGGTTTAACCAGTGGAAATATAACATCTGATGAAAACCCACTTTATTAAAGTTCAATTCCTTAAGAGGAAATATTTCATCTAACTATCCCAAGTTTAGACTTTAATAAACTTTTGAGTGGGACCTTATAAACCCTTCCATAATATTTGGACCATGGCTAAAACTCAAACTTAGACCATAATCTTTTGATTCAACTTATTTCTACTATAATTCTCATATAATAGGAATATTTCATAAACCACACATAAACCTTACCTTTCCAATTCCACAAACCTTTGCACATATATCGATGCTCCGTTTAGCGCATTCAACCTCCGTCATCGATTTCATTTCTTAACCTGATGGTTATCACATCACCTGATCACCAACTAGCTTGGTTGATCTCCATTGTTGATCTGCCTCGTCAAATCCAAAGGTTATCGCGCAAACTTGCATGGATACTTGCGAGAAAAATAGTTTTCTCGTACTATGTGTCGCTCGATAAGGGTGATCGCATGAATTTGTAGGATAACACTTACAACTTTTAGGGTGCACGAGGAACTGCTTACTACCTACGAAGACCATGCCACTATTCAACTAAGACATGGGTTTAATCTCTGTCATTCATATTCTTGACTTTATTTTGTGTGACTTTTTCGTAGTCGTCTATTGCACACAATCTTGACTGCTGATCTGACTGATCCAATGGTTCTTTTTCACTGTTACATTCTTTTGTTTCTTATTGTGCAATATCCCATTCAATTTATGTTATGTATTTATTCTCACCTTACGGTCTTCACTTGTTCTAATCTTGATCTCCACATTGTTGCACCTTTAGGCTTCCTTCATAAATCCTTAGGTTTTAGGAAACCTTGCATTTATACCTTCACTATAACATTGAAAGTTTTCTCTAGTACTGTCTATGTGTAAACTCATACACTCTTCTCTGCACTTCTTCTCTGATTCTGCACACCTGCAAACCTATGTTACACAAAATTACTCTAATCCACACTCAGTTTATAATTCCATTAATCAGTACACACCAAACCACTCAGAAATCGAATTCTTTGTCTTTATAAATAATTCTTTACATAATGAATCTCTCTATGTGACCTGATTCTCTAATCAGTGGCCTTTTCCTTTCTTACTTGTAGACTTATAGTCAAACCTATCTAATCACTGAACTCTAATTCTCACTCTAACTAATTATCTCTCTCTATGTCTTTTAGGCTTACATTTATACAAAAAGTTCTATAACCCATTTCTAGTTTAGACCCTTAATCTACTCATCAAGTCCTAAAATCTCTCAATGATCTCTTGGGGATCTCAACAACTCAACTAAATCCTAAGGATTCTCTTTAATCCCGAAAATCATGAAACGAATTCCTAATCTAAGATTTACAATATTTCAAAATCTCTCAATCCTCACTAATCAGTCATCATCACTCATGTCCTCCTACATTCGAGAACATTTACATGTATCTTCACAATATCTAATCAATTCTTATCCTAAATATCTCTCACAAACTTACTTGAAAACCCTTAATTATTACATTAATTTAATACTGAAGAAACCAACTCCCTTAAAACACAAAACCCTCTATGTCTACTAAAATACAGTGATATTTTTGATCCGAATACTCATGCATCAAATGATGTTTGTTGATGTAGATGAAATCATGATATGTTTTTGTAATTGTTTAATTATTAGATGTTTTTATATTTTTTGAGTTGAAATTTGATAATGGGGAATTGGGTAATATTATTTTTAATAATAACCTGAATTTAAGTTGAGTATAAATAGATTTTTACCATGGAATTACATAACTGAATCTTAGGATTCTAAAATTTTGCTTCATAACACTATTAGTATAACAATTTTGTACGAAATCTTCTTATCCAATTTGAGATTAAAGTGGCAAGGTAATGGCACAAAGAACCGTCACCTAAAATGAATCTTCTAAATTGTTTTCTTCTTTAATGGGCAGATTTGTGTTTGGGGATTTAGCCTGCAGTGCAAGAGTTTACATAAAACCCATCCTATTTTTCTCAATTCAATATGTTCAAATCTTTAGTTAACATCACTAGTTATTAAGTCATATTTTCTAATTTACAACTATCATATGGAAGTATAGCATATCGTGTTGATGATGTTGCATTCGGTCAAATGCCTGCGAAAATAAGATGATCAGTATCCAAAAATAAAATTAAAAATATCATGAATAGTTATTACGTCGAATGTTTGCCACAAGAAAATCAAATTATCAATCCCAATGGTAGTCACTTACACATGCTCAGTTTTGAATGGTGATTGTTTGTTTGTAATTTCATCCAGGATGATAGCACCGACATCACCTCTGGACAAATCCAGACAGAGCAAGCCTAGAAATTTATACTGCGCGTTGGGGCGATAAACAGTTCCAATGACCATCGTTGGTCAATCAAGGTGCGAAGCGGAGTTAAATTGAAACACTGACAGAACAGAATCTGAGCATGGAATTCATATGTGACGAAACAACATATAATTAAATTTAGTTGGTTATCCTTCTTTTTTTGAAATGGAAAAATATGATGTTTCATTTGCTAAATCTTCAATTTAATCTATGTCATTGTGACTAAGACTAAAAATATTCCTGATTTATCAAATGGCACAGTCGAAAGAAGATTTGATTTATGGAGAATTGAAATCATGAACCCAATTCCAATATAGATAGCTATTGGCCTAAATATTAATTATTCATATCATTATTTCAAAATTTAGAATTTTAAATATAAAGTTTATACTCGAATACATAATTTTGATGATTTTTTATTAAATGGATTCATAATCATTTACTAGATTGGATGGTTGAGATTTATATGTTACTTTCATCTTGTGCTTTTCCCTCTCATTGTATTATAACATCTTGTGTGTTTCCCTCAAGGCAAGAAATTGTTTCACTACATTAAGCTTCACAAAATTCGCAGTGATGTTGGTGATTTAAATGTAATATTTGAGTATATTGTGAACCATCCTTGGTAGGTTCAATGTGGCAAGGTTGGATGCACCAACTCAATGTGACAAGGTTAATGGGAGTTGCAATACTCTAGAAATTCTTTGGTTAGAGCGAGGTCAATCCCTATGTATCATTTCGTCAACTTTCTTTTCCTCCTTCCAGTTTGAATGTCATGTTTGTTTTGTTGTTCAAACACATGGAAACGTGGTAGAGATGCAGTGATGCTTAAGCTCAACAAGGAAGCATCTTCGATCAATATTTTCTTAACTTTGAGACCAAAAAAAAATTGTGTTGTCTTAAATATTGTCTTAAAAAAATGCATCTATAAAGACAATATGTAACATAAGCATTATTGACTCTTAGGAGACAATCTCATTTTTGTCTCTCCAGAGACAATCTCATTTTTGCCTCTCCAATGACAATACTCATGATTAGAGGAAATATGTCTTTAATCATATCTATTATCTCTCTAGATAGAATAAAAGATTATTTTTAAAGATAATAAAATATCACTTTTGACTATCTAGAGACAAAATAAAACAATGAATCGCAAAAAAATATCTCACCATTGAAATAAATCAATATAAAAATCAATTTAATTAAAAATAATCTAAAAAACCATTGATTAATTCATGTTAGTGGGTAGTAGAATCGAACCACCAACCTCCTTCTTATAATAGGTGCTCCTCCATTGAGCTAGTACACTTTAAAGAATTGTGTGAGGGTTTATGTTAGTCATTGAAATGTCTTATAGGCATTAATTTTAAAGAATGCTCAACACAAAAATATCGTATTTATAAAATCTATATTCATGCAGCCCCTATTTTTAACTAACTAGAAAAAATAAAATTAAAGGAGTTACCTCAATGTCACACCCTGTAGCATGATACACACAACATGTGGAGTCCATTCAATGTATTGCTACAATGCCATATTATCTGATGTAACCCAACTCACGGTCCCACAACTCTGTACAACTTGAGTTTAGTTGGCAGTCGCCGGATTCACAAAACGGTGGTTCTTTCCTAGTGATGATGTGCCAAAATGGTGATGTGTATCGGTTGGTAGGTGTGTGCAATTACTACCGCGTTCAACTCCCTTCAATGTGCATCGGGCCTGGCTACTTCGCATGTTCTTAGGCAAAATAGCATGGTCATGTAGTCATTCGAGAGGGAAAAATTCTTGTGAGGGCTTGTATGAGGTCTTTGTTTTTTACTGTTCCTGCAACTGGTTATGGTTCGTTCGACTTCAATGGAGTAACTCCTTCCCGTTTCTGCTAGCTCATCTACTGGTTAATGCTCACAGTAAGTCTCTGGCTTTCATTCAGTTGTTCCTTAACTTGAGGTTGTTAAGAAGTTTGAGTTCGTTATCCAGTTCTGTATTCAACTCTTTTCATGTGGCCTCCGTTGTTGTGTGCTATTATTTCTATTCTAGTTTGGTCACTCTGCTATGGTTATAGGAAGCCTGTAATAACTGTTTTGTGCTTGGTTGTGTCGCTTTTCTTCGCTCTCGGTTTTCCGGCAACAGCTCACCAGCTTTCATCAAATCCAACAGGTATACTCTTCCTCCTTGATTCAATCTAAGTTTCCCTATTGAGATTCGTATTAACCAGGGTTGCTCCTCTGGTCTCCGTTTCAGTTGTTCGGCTAGGCTCAACTTCTCAGGTTCCCAGTCCATTTGCACAGGTAAATGGTATTCAAATCTTTTTAGGTTTGCAGCTGCTTCGATGAATTAACGGTAATGCTCAGGTAGTAATGTTTCACTGTTGCATTTGCAGGTCGTGATTCGGCCTGGGCTCGTTGGTCCTCTGGCTTTTAACGCTCAAAGGATGGCGTGTTCTCCGGTAGGTTCCGGTTCTCCGACGCTTGTTGACACACGCTGCTTTCGTAACTTGTTGTAGTGTTGTCTAGTCGATTGTTGTTGTCGTGGGCTGTTGTTATCCTCTGTAAGTCCTTAGTCTCAGTCACCTGTTCTGTCAATCGTTTGTTGGTTGGAACCTTGGGGTTTTACACTTCCAAACCCTAGGCCAGGGTTCGACCAATTCTTGGACGCAGCACTTGGGTTTTATCAACAATTATATATATTGTAATTAACTATGAATCGATTTGAATGTAGACTGGTTGGACTATGGTTTCATTGCTCAGAAATTTATGAGGAATTCTTGGGTTTGAGGCATTACCTTTCTCTGTAGATTGCTTCTTTGTTTTATTATATGGTTCTGGGCATTCCCGAGCCTCCGTTAGGGATACTCCAGTTAAGTGATTCCCTCCGCGTCGTACTCCGCTTGCAATTATACAGTCGATTAATTTCTTGGTGGTCTGTTCATGTGTTGAAGATACAAAAATACTATACTCTCACCGTGGCCTCTCTCTCATTGTCAATACTGTTAGTTTTGATTCGTTATGCAAGTAATAAAGTTTTGTTATTCAACAGGCAGACAATATTTGGTATGCAAAATAAATGATTAGAAAAATAGATATGTTTCTCTTATTTCATATTTGTGAAATCGCAGAACCCTCTGTTGGTGTTACATCTCGTCTTTTATATGTTGAATTTACAGTTAATTTGAACTGTCGTTCTTGGTCAGTTGAACGGAAAATAATTTGTTGAACAACTGTTTAATTTTCAGTTACAAGTTCTGCTTGTAAACAGCCTTGTCTCTTTTTGTCTTTCCTAATTTAACAGATCAACTCCTAACTAGCTTTAACTTCTATTAAACTTGTAATGACCCTAACCGACACTTAACTTTATCCTTTAATAATTAAAATAAAATAAATGGACTACCTGTCTTATGACTTCATAAACTTGGAAAAAAAACATTCCAGATACTTGTCAATCTTCCAACTTGGCGAGACTTCACCCGGTTATGGCAAGCTAGATGCTCCTGCATCAGGCTCCCGAGGCAAAAAGAAATCATGGCTCCGGTCCATGAGCTTCTCAACAGAAGTTCTTGTCTGTTCAATTTGCCTGGCATCAAGCCATGAACTGTCCTCGATGGGACTGTTCTTCCACTTGACCAGGTACTGCATGTACTCTTTCTGTCGATTTCGTTTAACCACCTGAGTGTCAAGAATGCTTTCAATCTTGGGAGGTTGAACGTAAGGCATCTGTCTCTTCCAAGTTTCCTCGTCTTCCTGGGTACGCCACGTAGGTTGTTTGGTTCCATCTTCCTCCTTTCTTTCTGGGTCAGCCATGTATGGAAACAGGTCTGCTATGTTGAAAATAGGTGAATGCCTATTCCGGGTGGTAACTGTATCTTGTAGGCATTCGCTGAAAACTTTCGCAGAATCTTACAGGGACCTATTTTTTTATATTTTAATTTATTGTATCTGCCTTTGGGGAAACACTATTTGTGTAAATGTGCAAGGACTTCGTCCCCCACATCAAATTGTGCTTCCTTCTTCTTTAAGTCCGCATGCTATTTGTACTTTATGCTGTTGCCCTGTATTTTCATCTTTACCTATTCATGCAAGTCCCGCATTGCATTTCCGAAGTCTTCTCTGTCTGCACTCCGTCTCCCCTATAGTTCAAGGTCCCGAAGTTCGTGCACTCCGCGTGGGTGCATACCATACAGGATCTGGAAGGGGCTGAAACCTGTGCTGCGGTTAGGCGAGTCGTTATAGGCGAACTCTGCCTGTGCTAGCACCCGGTTCCACATCTGTGAATTCTCCCCGACTAAACTGCATAACAGGTTTCCCAAACTCCTGTTCACAACTTTTGTCTGCCCATCGGTTTGCGGATGATATGTAGAGCTGTAGTTTAGCTGTGTGTCCATTTTCTTCCATAAGGTATGTCAAAAGTGTCCCGTGAACTTCACGTCCCTGTCCGAAAGGATAGATTTAGGTAATCCATGTAACCTGACAATTTCATTGAAAAATAAGTGGGCCAGGTGGGTGGCGTCACTGGTTTTCTGACAAGGTATAAAATGTGCCATTTTTGAAAACCTATCCACCACTACCATTACGGAATCATATCCTCGTTGGGTCTTTGGCAGACCTAAAACGAAATCCAAACTGATTGAATCCCACGGTCTGCTTGGAACAGGTAACGGTGCATATAATCCCGTGTTCTGGCTCTGCCCCTTTGCCAATTGGTACACTTTGTATTTGGCCACAAATCGTTGTACGTCTCATCGCATCTTTGGCCAAAAACAGAAGTGACTAAGCTGCTTGAGGGTCTTATTCATGCCAAAATGTCCTGCCAAACCTTCGCTATGCTTCTCGTGAATAATATTCTCCCTCATCGAGTAGTCAAGGATGCATAGTTGTCCTCCCTTAAACAACAACTTTTCCTGCAGGTTGTAGTCCAACCAAGGACTATTGTCTCTCAATAAAGGGTTCTGGCATGCCTCATAGGCCTCCTTAAAATTTGTATCTGTTTGGTATAGATCCTGTAAGTGCTCAAAGCCCAACACCTGTACAGTGCTTTCTTGTAGTAGTAGAGCTTTCCTACTCAACGCGTCTGCAACCTTATTTGCTTGCCCGCTAATGTGCTTTAATACGAAATTGAAACTCTGTAATACTCTACCCATTTGGCGTGTTTGTGGTTGAGTTTGTGCTGTTGCATTACATACTGTAGTGCAGAATTATCTGAAAACAATACAAATTCACTTCCCAATAAATAATGCCTCCAGTGCTTTAAGGCCTGCACAACAACATAAAACTCTTTATCATATGAAGAGTATTTCTTCCTACTCTCGTTCAGCTTCTCGCTGAAGAACACCACAGGCTTGTCCTCTTGACTGAGCACAACCTCGATTGTTGTCCCGCTAGCGTCACAGCGAACCTGAAACAACTTCTGAAAATCTGGTAGCCTCAAGATTGGCCTCTCAGTAATCTTCTTCTTTAATAACTGGAAAATTCGCTCTGCTGCTTCTGTCCACCCAAAAGGTTGGCTGGCCTTTTTGATGGTATCCAGCATGGGTGCACAAATTTCGCTGAAATTCCTGATAGACTTCCTATAAAAACTTGCCAATCTATGAAAGCTACGTACCTCAAATAGACTTTTCGGAGATGGCCAATTTACTATAGCTGCCACTTTCTCCGGATCCATCTTCAGTTCATTTTCTGCTACCACAAACCCCAAATAGACTAATTCCTTTTGCAGAAAAGTACATTTCTTTAAATTTATCAGCAGTTTGTTCTGCTACAATTTTTCTAGTACCTTACGCACATGTTGTAGGTGTTCTTCTCTTATCCTGCTAAAAATAAGGATGTCATCTAAGTAGACGATCACGAACTATCCAATATACTCCTTCAACATCTCATTCATTAGCCTCATGAACGTACTGGGTGCATTGCTTAGCCCAAATGGCATAACCAGCCGTTCGTGCAACCCCTCATTCGTCTTAAAGGCTCTCTTTCATTCATCACCCTCTCGTATCCGAATCTGATGGTACCCGCTTTTTAAATCTATCTTCGAAAAGTAAGTTGCCCCACTTAAACAGTCCATCATACCATCCATCAGTGGCGGTGGAAATCTGTAACAGATGGTGATTTTATTGATGGACCTTGAATCGGTGCACATTCGCCACTCTCCTCCCTTTCTGGGGGCGAGAACCATTAGAATAGCATAAGGGCTTAAGATTTCCCTTATCAAACCCTTGTCTAATAGCTCTTGCACTTGCTTCCTAATTTCTTCATTATCCTTGGGGCTCATTCGCTATGCTGCTTTATTCGGCAAGCTGGCTCCGAGTATGAAATAAATTTGATGACTAATGCTTCGCTTGGGGGATAACTTGTTAGGCAAGTCGTCTACAACTATGTCTGCAAACTCCTCCAACATTTGTTGAATTTCTATGGGAAAATCCAATATTTCTGTGTGTAGCAGGACTGTCCTAGCTTTCCTTACTACCGCATAACCTATCTTACTGTCCTCCACCTGTTTTACAAACTATTTTCCACTCACCAGCAAGGCTCTGGTTTCACTTGTCTCGGGTGCTCCTTCTTCTTCTTTGATAGGGACAAGCGTATGCTTGATTCCATCCTTCACGAATTTGTAACAGTTCGTCACTCCATAATGGGTCACTTTTCTATCAAATTGCCAAGGTCTGCCCAACAATAGGTGACAGACATCCATTAACATGATGTTGCAGAAAACCTTATCCTTGTATTTGCCTATCTGAAACTTGACTTCGCTCTGTTCATCCACCAGCAATTGATGGCACTTTTGCAACCATGAAACTCTATATGGATTGGGATGCTTTAAGCATTTCAATCCCAACTTTTCCACCATTTCCATGGACACTAAATTGTCAGTACTTCCACTGTCAATTATTAGTTTACAACACTTACCTTGTGACTTATAGACCATCCTAAACAGAGTTTTACATTGTGTCTATTCGGGATTCTCCTTGACTGGTTTCAATAACACCTTATGCAACACCAAAGCTTCTCCCGTCTCTGGAGCATTTTCTGCCTCCTGAGGGAGTGCTACTGCTTCATCTGATTGTGCCACATACACACCCCATTGTCTAGTTAGTTCTGCCTCCGGACATTCAAACAAGCGGTGCCGCCACTTATGACACCTATAGCACTGATAACCAGCCCCTCTGCCTTGGCCATTTCCTCTGACGCGCTGGAACGATCTGCCACCTCTCGCACTATCTCCCCTATCTGCTGTTCTGGAAGTTTTTGAACTGCTAGCCTCTTTGTTGCTGTTAGTAGTTCGGCCCCTGCCATAGGACTAGCCTTTTCCTCTACTGGCTCCTCATCCTCTCCGGGCATTCTGCCTTCTATTAATTTTCTCCTCAGCCTTTATTGCACTCTGATATGCCTCCTCGGTATTATTTGGAGACAAAATACTTATTTCATCTAAAATATCCAACCTTAGCCCATTAACATACCTGGTTGTTCTTTCTGTTGTATCCTCTGTGTATCCTACCAGCAAATTCACTTAGTAGAACTCCTCCATGTACTCTTTAACCGTCAGTCCCTTCTGTCTCAGATTCTGCACCTGCCTGTGCAATGCAATCTGATAATCCCTTGTCAGAAATCTACCCTTCAACTTGGCCACCATTCTTGACCAGGTTTTGATCGGCGCCTTATTTAATCTCCTTCTCTCGTTTTGGACACTATCCCACCATAGGGTTGCGTGTCCCTTCAGTTTTGTCACTGCAAATTTGACTCTGCGATCTTCGTTTACTTCCTCACACTCAAAGTACTTATCCATCTCACTAATCCAATCTAGCAAAACCTTGATAGACAGGCTGCCATCGTACGTCGGGAGTTCTGGTTTAGGTTTACTGCTTGCTAATAAAACAGATCTCAGCAATCTCACTTCTGTGGATTCTCCTTCCGGTCCATCTACTGCCTCTTCTACTTCCTCTTCACTAGCATCACCTAACTCTGGATACCTCCGTCTACCTGCTTCTAATACCTACAATCGGGCAGCAAGAATTTTGACCTCCTCTCTCAACCCTTCATCCGCTAAACTACGAACAACTCTGCCACCTCGACCTTGACCTTGTCGCCCTACTTCCATATTCACAGTCAACTAGGCTCTGATACCACTCTGATGTAACCCAACTCACTGTCCGACAACTCTGTACAACTTGAGTTTAGTTGGTGGTCGCCGGATTCACAAAACGATGGTTTTTTCCCGGTGATGACGTGCCAAAATGGTGATGTGTATCAGTTGGTAGGTGCGTGCAATTACTGCCACATTCAACTCCCTTCAATGTGCATCAGGCCTGGATACTTTGCACGTTCTTAGGCAAAATATCTTGGTCCTGTAGTCATTCGAGAGGGTTCGGTTCTTGTGAGGGCTTGTATGAGGTCTTTTTTTTTTACTGTAAGTTTCCCGCAACTGGTTATGGTTCGTTCGACTTAAATGGAGTAACTCCTTCCCATTTCTGCTAGCTCATCTATTGGTTAATGCTCACAGTAAGTCTCGAGGTTTCATTAAGCTATTCCTTAACTTGAGGTTGTTAAGAAGTTTGAGTTCGTTATCCAGTTCTGTATTCAACTCTTGTCATGTGGCCTCTGCTATTGTGTGTTGTTATTTCTGTTCTGGTTTGGTCACTCTGCTATGGTTATAGGATGCCTGTAATAACTTTTTTGTACTTGGTTATGTCGCTTTTCTTCACTCTCGGTTGTCCAGCAACAGGTCACCAGGTTTCAGCAACTCCAACAGGTATACTCTTCCTCCTTGATTCAATCTAAGTTTCCCTATTGAGATTCGTATTAACCAGGGCTGCTCCTCTGGTCTCTGTTTCAGTCGTTCGGCTAGGCTCGGCTTCTCGGTTTCCCAATCCACTTGCACAGGTAAATGGTACTCAAATCCTTTTAGGTTTGCAGCTGCTTCGATGAATTAACGGTAATGCTCAGGTAGTAACGTTTCTCTGTTGTCTTTGCAGGTCGTGATTCAGCCTAGGCTCGTGGGTCCTCCGGCTTTTAACGCTCAAAGGATGGTGTGTTCTCCGGTAGGTTCTGGTTCTCTGATGCTTGTTGACACACGCTGCTTCCGTAACTTGCTGTAGTTTTGTCTAGTCGATTGTTGTTGTTGTGGGCTGTTGTTATCCTCTGTAAGTCCTTAGTCTCGGTCACCTGTTCTATCAATTGTTTGGCGGTTGGAACCTTGGGGTTTTACACTTCCAAACCCTAGGCCAGAGTTCCACCAATTCTTGGACGTGGAACTTGGGTTTTATCAACAATTATATATATATTGTAATTAAATATGAATCGACTTCAATGTAGACTAATTTGACTATTGTTTCATTGCTCAGAAATTTATGAGGAATTCTTGGGTTTGAGGGATTACCTTTCTCTGTAGATTGCTTCTTCATTTTATTATACGGTTCTGGGCATTCCCGAGCCTCCGTTAGTGATACTCCAGTTAAGTGAGTCCCTCCGCGTCGTACTCCGCTTGCAATTATACAGTTGATTAATTTCTTGATGGTTTGTTCATGTGTTGAAGATACAAAAATACTATACTCTCATCGTGGCCTCTCTCTGGTTGTCAATATTGTTAGTTTTGATTCGTTATGCAAGTAATAAAGTTTTGTTATTCACCAGGCAGACAATATTTGGTATGCAAAATAAATGATTAGAAATACATTTGTTTCTCTTATTTCATATTTGTGAAATTGTAGAACCCTGTGTTTCTGTTACATCTCGTCTTTTATATGTTCAATTTACAGTTAATTCGAACTGTCATTCTTGGTCAGTTGAATGGAAAATAATTTGTTGAACAACTGTTTAATTTTCAGTTACAAGTTCTGCTTGTAAATAGTCTTGTCTCTTTTTGTCTTTCCTAATTTAACATATCAACTCCTAACTAGCTTTAACTTCTATTAAACTTGTAATGACCCTAACTGACACTTAACTTTATCTTTTAATAATTAAAATAAAATAAATGGACTACCTATCTTATGACTTCATAAACTTGGAAAAAAAAACATTCCAGATACTCGTCAATCTTCCAACCTGACGAGACTTCACCCAGTCATGGAGAGTCAGATGCTCCTGCATCATTATCAGTACAAGAATGAATATGAGCACGAAAGGATCAATCGTATCAACCATCCATAAAGCCTACTAACAACAATGTTTGCATATTGTTGACATACCATACGCTCCACATGAATGATTTTTTCCAAATCATCAAGGACATTGATTTAAATTTCTCATCTTACATACTAATTGCAACTTGAATCTCAACCACTTTACAATGTAGTATTTATACAAAAATTGATTCAACATAGTCGATCCTGGACATTCATTTAAAATGCCCATATCACATAATAATTCAATCCCTTTACAATGCAATATATATACAAAAACATATCGAACATAGTCCATGATTCCTTCATGTGTAGAGGGACAAATGTGTGCTTCCCTTGGTCTGTTGTAACAATTCCAAATTAGGTAAGGCTTTCTAGCTAAGGTCGTGAACACTACAAACTCTCAAGATGCTACAGAGCAACATGTTCCCTAGATTCCAATCATAAATTCTTGTAAATTCCAAACTACAAATTGGAATTCTTAAATATCATCAATAACACCAAATGTTGCAACTAAAAGAGATGTCAAGTCCTACATCCATGAGGAAAATGCTTAGTGATATCATGAACTGAATTAACAACGTGAATTTATTGGCAAACAAATCATCTTTGAATTTGAAAATAGATAGTACCAGTGAAGACAATATCGCTGATATCCACAAATATCGTGATATTTTCAGGGAGACGAGATATCACCGAAGAAATATCGTGATATTTTGTCTCCCAGAAAATATCACAATATTTTGTCTCCCCGAAAATATCGTGATATTTTCAAAATATTAGCGATATTTTAGGAAAATATAATGCTATGATGGAAAATATCGTCGGGCATGGAAAAAAATTATCGCCGCAACTAGAAAAGGTCGAATTCATTTTTGTTTCTCTCATTTTGCTTTCTGATTGCTGGAGAAGGAAGGGCATAGAACTGTGCTTGCTCTCAAGGAGAATTTGAGGGTTGAATATCCATTATCGCAACCAACAATGAATATTTTGTGGATCAAAGATTGAAGAACAATGAGACAATCTTCATTTCTTCCATTAACAAGTATGTTCTAATAAACCCCTATGTTAGTGATTTTTTTTTATAGTTTTAGGGTTATTCTTGCTTGCCTATTTTCCTATAAACATTTTTCTTCTTCTTTTTTTCCATTTTCTATGATTTTCATGCCCATGAGCAAATGTAAGGGTTTTGTCTCCACATTTGGACGAAAAACTCCATTTTTTTTTAACTTTCAAATGCACCCCCTTATTGTCATTTATGAATTTTCATTGAATTGACATTGCAAATAATGTTGCAAAAAAAATATTTTGTAAAATGAGGTGGTTATTACTTATTAGTTCCATTTATTTTTTTTTCCCTACATTTGAGTTATCCCACTGCAAAATTAAAATATGCCAAAAGCCTTGGACCCATTTTGGGAGTATGGGGAGCCTGATGGTGGGACAAATCAGGCATATATATCACACAAACTAGGTGGGACTAGGATGTTAGGAGGGGATACGCGATTGAAATACCATATGGCTAGACTCTATGTACATGATGTTGGGATTTGTATAGTTTCTAGTCTGGAGCTTATACAAAAATCTCTTGAAACAATTGATGAAAAAGACAGAAACAAGGAAGAGACAGACAGAAACAAGGATAAACGTGCAGGTAGATCTTCCGGGATACCTTCTTATGATTTTGATGCTAAGGGTAGTGGGAGGGGCTCCATAGCATCACATGTTACTGCTAGTCCGAGGTCATCATTTTTTGTTCCACAACAAGACATGGTGCACAACCTAGCATAAAATCAATTATTAAAAAAAAGAAGAAGCAAGAAGCAGATAGAGTCATGGGGAGGTGTCTTTTCTAGAGAGACTTACCTCTGAACATCACCAGAAACAATCCATTTTGGTAGCCAATTTGTGATGCTATTTCCATTATGGGCCCAGGGTCCAAAAGTGCTACATATGAGGAGTTGCGAGGGCCAATTCTTCAAGAAGAAAATTAGGACATCAACTCTCAATTGACAGAGTTGTAAAAAACATGGGAAGATTGTAGACTTATGTGGTGTGGTTTTTGAGAAGCTGAATTTGGATATACCATAATCTTCATCTTTAATTTCTCAACGTTTCGAGTCTAGGCCAAGACTCATAATTACGATTGATGCACAATGATGTTTGATGGTTGGACAAATAGAAAGGGTCAGACCCTTCTAAATTTCTTGGTACATTGTCCTAAAGGTACCATGTTGATTAAATCAGTGGATGCATCATCATATATCAAAGATGCAGCAACGATATGTTAATTATTAGATGGGTTTAGGAGATTGGTGTGTAGAATGTGGTGCAAGTCATAATAGACAACGCAGCTAATTATGTGTCTAACAACAAGATTCTTATGGAGATACATCACACATTATTATGGACTCCATGTGCAACACATTGTATCGATTTTCTACTTGAGGATATCAGGAAACTCCCCTTGATTAAGGAGAAGGTTGATATGGCTAGAAGCGTCCCCAAGTCTATTTATAACCATGATGTTATTCTTAGACTCATGAGGAGGTTCACTAGAAACAAGGAGCTGCGGTGTCCTGCAATCACACGTTTTTTCAAAATCTTTATTACTCTTCAGTCTTTTCTTCGATGTCAGTTCGAGTTGAAGAAAATGTTTGTTTCTGATGATTGGCGTAATTGTAGAAATAGTAGGAGACAGGATGGGAGAGCTATTGCAAAAATGGTGTACTCTGACACGTTTTGGCGGGGAGTAGAAGAAGCATGCTGAGTTAGTGAACCTATACTAAAGGTTTTGAGATTGGTAGATGGGGAGAAGCCTGCAATGGCTTATTTGTATGAGGCCATGGATAGGGCCAAGGAGGCCATTCGTTCTTATTATGTAGATAAGGGTTCTGTTGGCCTTGATAGGCATACGATGTTATGGGATGTGATTGATAGTTGGTGGACAGAGATGCTTCATAAACCCATTCATGCAACATCACTCTTCCTCAAACCCACATTTTCATACAAATTTGACTTTGGTTTTGATGGCGAGGTGATGGAAGGGCTCCATTCTTGTACTCATAGGATGGTACCTAATCCTGAGATTCGTAGCAAAATCAATCATGAGATACAATTTTATCGGGATTATGTTGGCCTATTTGGCTTTGATGACGCTATTACGGAAAGGACTCTTTTCATGCCACATAAGTGATAAGTCTCTCTCATTAGAAATTAGAATTTCAATTTAAAATTTCCTTACTTATAAATCTAGTTTTTTAAAGTTCAATTATGTAACTTTTATTTGAAAGTTTAATTATGTTTTAGGTTTTTGAATTTTTATTTCTTTATTTTGTTGTAGATATTTGGTGACGAATCTATGGTGCGAGGGCACAAAATTTGCAGAAATTGGCCATAAGAATCTTGAGTGAAACATGTATCTCTTACGGGTGTGAGCACAATTAGAGTGTATTTGAGAAAATACACGCAAAAAAGTGCAACAGTGATAACTTTGACCTCCAGCCTTCAGTTGAGCAGTTACACTTACTGTAATTTTTAATTTTTAATTTATGACCTTCAAGTTTCAAGAGTCAAGTGTCAAGAATCATTAGTTTTGTTTACACTCTTACAAGTTGGAGTTCGCACTCCTCAATGACTTAGTGTATGTGCATTACAATATTTGACTTCAAGTGAAGCAAATAGAAGAACCAATGTATCCAGATGTCATTTATTTAGACAATATTGATGTATTGTCTCAGTGGAGGGTGGAGTCTGAGGATCCCATCTTGGAGGAGTCGCCTTCATGCTTAGAGCTAGGTGATCCATTAGAATAGGGTCAGCGAGAGGAGGGGGGCTTAGAGGAGGAGCAACACGAGGAGGAGGAGGGTATTTTGGGAGCATCAACATCAACACCATCTGCTATAGATATAGGAGAGCACGGCTCCATACCTAGCAGTCATTATTTGACATTAGGTGCAGAGACAGGGCTAGGGCCTTCTACTACTAAAGGGGGAGAGGGTAGTGATTTCAAATAAATAGCTACTAGTTTTATTTGTTTTTCTACATATAAATCATGATGATGAGATACTTTTATATATGTGATGTTATTTTTTATTGGTTCTCCACATTTGAGTCCTTGATTGGACAATTATCAGGGATCAGCAAGATTTGGTATTTCCTATGATGTATCATTTCTACAACATCATATATATCAGTTATTTCTTCATATTTATGTGCCAATGTGTTTATTTCATGTTGTTATTGCTTTATATGTTTAAAAATCTAAAAGATAAATAAAAATAGATAAATAAAATAAATAAATATATATATATATATATATATATATATATATATATATATATATGATGCATTTTTTTATGCTTGCCAATGAGTTCCTATATTTTGCCAATATTTTTGTCACTATTGCCGATACGATGTTTTATGGACCCTTGCCGATATTTTGCTGATACCGATATTATCAACACTGGATAGTACAAACCTTTAGACTCTGAGGAGAACCACAACGAAGACACTGATGTTTAGGATACTTGAAATGACCACGCAAATAAATAGCCTACCTCAATGATGGGTGCAGCCCCTTGATTACACTTACCAACCTTAATAAAGGAATATAAATTGATTGAAAGGATTAACAGTTTGATTGATTGTGTGATTGATTCGTTCGGCGGTTGATTACAATGATTTAATAAATATTTGGTTCTCGGTATTTATGACTTGTACCTATGCCACCAGTTCTTAGACAAGTGTCCACTCCTCGAAAGTCTCACTCCCACTTTGGCAATTGACCCACAAACCCTATCTCCCAGTCATTTTTCTCGTCATGTTGTTAGAGGCTGAGGGTTTCACTATGTAGTCTTTCTGTGCAATTTCGCTATAAGTTTTATGCTGCTCCTTGTGTTTTGGTTCGGTTTCCGACCTGGAAACCTTTTTTACCTCACTATCTGGTAAGAGACTCTTGTTCAACACTCGTTTTTGCTTGTTTCTCCACCTTGGTGCTTAGTCTACTCCGTTGTGCTATGTAAATTAGCTTACATGAAAAGATTTATGAATTTATCTGTGTATGTGGTTAATGTTGGTTGTTTTGCTGGACTATGCGACTGTTCCTTTCTTGGCTTCTTCTCTTTAACCGTTCTTTGATCTCTCTAGTCATATTACTCTGTTTCTTTGATAGGTTGTGGTCTCAGGCTCTCCGGATTTGGTTTCTTCTTCAACGACAAGGTAAGGTCCCGTTATATGCTATCATTCTTCTCTCCTTTTCATGCTTTTTTCTAACTCACTTACTCCTTCATGAGTATAGAGACCCTCGGTGACTGCAACCTAAGTGCCCTATCTCTGCTCTGGTAAGTTTGAACCCTTTGCCTTTGTATTTTTTTCATTTCTTCTATCTCTACAACGGAGTGCTCATACTTTTTTGTTGGCGTTTTTCATTGTAGGTGGGTTTGTTCTGGAGGTCTTGGCTTTGGCTTTATGGCGTGCTAGCTAGACCCAAGTAGGGTCTCGCCTTGTCAGTCTTTTTCACTTTTTTTATCTCTATCACTGGCGTAGGATAGGGTAGTCTGTTGTGGAGACTTTTTGACTGTCCGATAGTAAGTAGCTAAGTCTGTAAGACTTGCATTGCTTATGTTCAGGATAGTTTTTATAGGCCTGTTTTCGGTTAGGGTTTCTAAACCTGCCCACTATTACAAATTCATTGGATTTGTACAGCGTTATTTCACACAGACTATATGTATATTGAACAGAGATTTTGCAGTTACTTTTGTGAATAAAAAGAGAGGGTTTCTTGTTCAAAAATTACCTGTATTATTTGTCTCTGTTTTTGCTATTTGAAATTTGTATAACTTCCAAGAACTCCTTTCGTTCTTTTGATTAGTAATTCTAGAACCATGTGGCCTCGTCTCTGTAGTGTCTTCCGTGGCTATATTTGCAATATTTCTTTGTTGATTTATCGATCTGTTTAATCAATACGAGTAGAACAATATATGTATATATGCCAGTAGAATAGATACCAGAGAATGTTCTTTCACTGTATCAAGAAATTCAACAAACGATAGATAGACAACTGTGGGATGTTAAAATGTAACTTGTGTGCTCAAAGATGTTTTTATTCTGTTTCTCTTTCTAAAAGGTCGAACCTGTTATAATACATTCTGTCTCTTTTTCAATGATTGCCTTGAAACAGTTTCTCCTAACCGTTGTTGGCTACATTTTGATAGTTCATTTTCAGTTCTAAAACTATTTATTTCCTTATGTTACAATCTGTAAAAGTTGACATGAAAATAAAATAATTATTTGCAACAGTTGGTCTAATTAACATTCTACCTTCCTAAATACTATTTCTTTACGAAACTAAAATAAAAACAAAAGAAAAGACTACAAAGTTCACTTGAAATTTCCTCTTCAGTCCTCTTAGAGACCAAACAACCTTCTGTCATGATGACCCATCAGCTAGATTCTCCTGTATCAGGCTCCTGGGGTAATAAAAAGTCATGGGTCCATTCCATGAGCTCCTCCACAGAATAACTTGCCTTTTGTATCTCTGTCGCGTCGAGCCACGAACTTTCGTCAATACGACGATTCTTCCACTTGACAAGGTATCACGAATACTCCTTCCTGCGAGTCCTCTTGGCCACCTGTGTGTCGAGAATCTTCTCGATCTCATGGGGTTGAGCCCAAGGCATTTGCCTCATGCAAGGACTACCTCCAACTTCAGTGTCTTGTTCTGGCCATACCACACTGTCATCTTCCGGGTTGGAAGTATATGGGAATAGGTCTGCCACGTTGAAGATAGGTAATATGCCTATATTTGGTGGTAGTTGTATTTCATAAGCGTTGGCTAAGAATTTATGCAAAATTTTATAGGGACCAATATTCTTAAATTTCAGCTTGTTATATGCGCCCTTAGGAAGTCGTTCTTTGCATAAATGTGCAAGGACTTCATCCCGTACATTGAATTGTACTTCTTGTCACTTTAAATATTGCTACTATTTGTATTTCTAAATGCTATCCTACAACTTTGATTTCACCTATTCATGTACATCATTCATCGCTTTGGAATAATATTCCCCATCAACACCTCTCTTCTCCAATTTTGCCAGATCCTGCAACTCATGTACTCTGCGAGGATGCATGCCATACAGGATCTAAAATGGACTCTGTCTGGTGCTGTGGTTCAGTGAATCGTTATAAGCGAATTCTTCTTGAGCGAGTGCACGATCCCATAACCATGAATTTTCCCCAGTCAAGCTCCGTATCAGATTCCCCAAAGTCTTGTTCACCACTTTTGTTTGCCCGTCAGTCTGCAGATGATATGGAGAGCTGAAGTTCAATTGTGTATCCAAATTATTCCACAAGGTGTGCAAAAGGTGTCCCGTGAATTTTACATCCGTATCAAAAATAATAGATCTGGGTAGGCCATGTAATCTAACAATGTCAGTGAAAAAGAGGTGACCTATGTGAGTGGCATCACTAGTTTTTCGACAAGGGATGAAATGCGCCATTTTCGAAAACCTGTCTACCACCACCATCACTGAGTCGTAACCTCACTGCATTCTAGGCAGTCCCAAGACAAAGTCAATGCTGACTGAGTCCCATGGTCTACTTGGAACAGGCAGTGGTGTGTAAAGTCTAGTGTTTTGACTATGTTCTTTTGCCAATTGGCAGACTTTACACCTACTCACATATCACTGCACATCCCTTCACATTCTTGGCCAGTAATAGAAGTGTCTGAGCTGATCTAAAGTTTTGTCTATACCGAAATGTCCAGCTAGACTCCACTGTGCTTCTCCCGAATAATATTTTCTCTCATCGAACAATCAGGAATGCATAACTGTCCCCCTTTAAACAATAGCTTCTCCTGCAAATTGTAGTCTAACCATGGACTATTGTTCCTCAGCGAGGGATTTTGACAGGCTTCATAAGCCTCTTTGAAGTCCATGTCAGTCTGATACAAGTCTTTTAAATGCTCGAAGCCCAACACTTGTATCGTACTTTCCTGTAAGAGCAAGGCTCTTCTGCTCAACCCATATGCCACCTTGTTGGCCTGTCCGCTGATGTGTTTCAGCACAAAGGTGAAAATCTGCAAATATTTGACCCACTTGGCATGCTTGTGGTTCAGTTTATGCTATTGCAGTGCAGAATTATCAGAAAAATAACACAAATTTACTCCCCAATAGATAGTGTCTCCAATGCTTCAGTGCTTGGACGACAGCATAGAATTCCTTGTAATAGGATGAATACTTATGCCCGCTTTCATTCAACTTCTCATTGAAAAATGCAATAGGTTTGTCTTCTTGGCTGGTTACAACACCAGTAGCTGTACCACTTGCATCGTAGTGAACCTAGAAAAGGTTATTAAAATCTGGTAACCTTAAAATTGGCCTTTTTTGTAATTTTCTTCTTTAGGATCTGAAATCTTTTGTCTGTTGCCTCATTCCAACGAAAAGGTTGACTTTCCTTTTTAATAGTGTCCAACATTGGTGCGCAGATTTCACTGAAATTTCTTATAAATTTGTAATAAAAACTCGCCATCCCATGAAAACTACTTACCTAAAACAAGCTTTTCGTGGATGGCCAATTAATGATTGCTGCAATCTATTCTGGGTCCATCTTCAACTCGTTTTCTGCAATTACAAAGCCTAGATAAACCAGTTCTCTTTGTAGGAAAGTACATTTTTTCAAATTTATCAACAGCGTATTCTACTACAATTTCTCCAGCACAATTCGAACATGTCGAAAGTTCTCCTCCTTAGTCTTGCTAAAAATAAATATGTCATCAAGGTGCACTATCACAAACTTTCCAATGAACTCTTTCAGCATTTCATTCATCAGTCACATAAAAGTACTAGGGGCATTACTTAGACTGAATGGCATGACCAGCCACTCGTACAACCCTTCATTAGTCTTGAAGGTTGTCTTCCACTCGTCTCCTTCCCTGATCCATATTTGATGATAGCCACTTTTTAGACCAATCTTCATGAAGTATGCTACCGCACTTAGGCAGTCCATCATATCGTCCATCCGTGGTAGTGAAAATATGTACCTAATGGTGATTTTATTGATGGCCCTTGAATCTGTGCGCATTCACCATTCTCCTCCTTTCTTGGAAGCGATAACTATTGGTATTGCATAAGGGCTCAAGATTTCCCTTATCAGCCCTTTATCTAGCAACTCTTGCACCTGTTTCCTAATCTCCTCATTACCTTTGGGGCTCATCCAATATGTTACCTTATTTGGTAAGCTTTCTCCGAGTATAAATTCGATATGACGACTGATGCTTCTTTCGGGAGGCAACTTGTCTGGAAAATCATCAACTACAATATCACTGAACTCCTGCAACATCTTCTAAATTTCTACAGGAAAATTAGACATTTCTGTGTGCAACAACACTGTCTTTTCCCTCCTCACAACAACATAATTCACTTCAATTTCTTCGATCTATTTCAAAAATTGTTTTCCACCTATTAGCAATGATTTCATCCCGCTTGCTTCTGCTATCTCCTCTTCCTTGATGGGAACAAGTGTGTGCTTGATCCCATCTTTAACAAACTTGTAGTAGTTTGTCTTCCCATCGTCTACTACCTTTCAATCATACTGCTATGGTCTTCCTAGCAGTATGTGGTACACGCCCATTGGCATAATATCACAGATAACTTTGTCTTTGTACCTACCAATGTGGAATTCAACTTCACATTGTTCGTCAACCAACAGCTGGTGGCCTTTCTCCAACCATGACACCTTGTAAGGGGTGGGGTGCTTTAGCCGCCTCAGACCCAACTTCTCTACCATCTCGCTGGCAACCAAATTATCTGTACTCCCACTATTGATGATCAACTTGCAGCATTTCCCGTGTGATTTGCAAACTGTCTGGAATAATGCTTTCCTTTGGGTCTGCTAAGTTGTTTCTTTGGCTGGTTTCAGCAACACTTTGTTCAAAACTATGACATCCCCCTATTTTCGGTACGTTTTTTGCTTCTTGGGGCAGTGCCTCAACTTCCTCAAGCTGTGCAACAAACGTTCCTCTCTAGCTAGCTTGTTTCACTTCACGGCATTCAAAAGATCTATGCCCCCACTTGTGGCACCTGTAGCACTGATAATTAGCTCCTCTACCTTGGCCATTCCCTCTTCCTTGCTGATATGGCCTGCCACCTCTAGTGTTATCTCGCTTGTCTATTGTTCATGAAGCCTTAGAGTTGCTGCCCTCTTCGCTATTACTGGCAGTTCATCCTCTGCCATAATATTGTCCTCATCCTCTACCAGTTCCCTGTCCTCTCCTAGCATTTTGTTTTCTAGTAATCTTTTCCTCAGCCTTTGCAGCTCTCTAATAGGCCTCTTCTATATTTATCGGGGAAAGAATGTTGATTTCATCCAGTATTTCTAGTCTCAAACCATTTACATATCTTGATGTCATCTCTAGGGTGTCCTCGGTGTAACCAGCTCTTAAGTTTACCTGAGAGATCTCTTCTATATGCTCCCTTACTGTCATCCCTTTTTGTCTCAAATTCTGCACTTGTCGATATAGTGCACCCTGGTAATCCTTAGGCATAAATCTGCCTTTCAGCTTGGCCACCATCCTTGACCACTTATTTATCGGTAAATTGTTCATCCTTCTTCTCTTTGCTTGGACAATGTCCCACCACAAGGCTGTGTGTCCTTTCAACTTTGTTGCAACGAACTTGACTCTCCGGTCCTCGCTGACCTCTTCACTTTCAAAATACTTATCCAACTCGCTTATCCAATCCAACAGAACCTCTCTGGACAGGATGCCATCGTAATTTGGAATCTCCTATTTGTGCTTGTTGTTGGCCAATAGGACCGACCTCAACAACCTCATCTCCGACCCTTCCTCATTTGATCCCTCTATTGTAACTATGGATTCTTCCTCATTGTCATCTCCTATTTTTGGATCCCTTCTCCTTCATGCTTCCACTACCTCCAAACGAGTAGTAAGGATCCTTATTTCTTCACTCAGTCCTTCATCTACTACTCTGTGCACACCTCTCCCATGTCCTCATCTTCCAACTTCCATTTCTATCCTGGCACTTTCAATTTCCTACTTTGATACAACGTGATGGGTCCAACCCCTCGATTATACTTACCAACCTTAATAAAGGAATATAAATTGATTGAAATGATTAATAGTTTGATTGATTATATGATTGATTTGTTTGGCGGTTGATTACAATGATTTAATAAATATTTGGTTCTCCGTATTTATGACTTGTACCTATTCCGCTAGTTCTTGGACAAGTGTCCACTCCTTGAAAGTCTCACTCCTACTTTGGTAATTGACCCACAAACCCTATATCCCTGTCATTTTTCTCGTCATGCTGTTAGAGGTTGAGGATTTCACTATGTAGTCTTTCTGTGTGATTTCGTTCTAAGTTTTATGCTGCTCCTTGTGTTCTGGTTCGGTCTTCGACCTGGAAACCTGTTCAGCCTCACTGTCTGGTAAGAGACTCTTGTTCGACACTGGTTTTTTCTTGTTTCTCCGCCTTATTGCTTAATCTACTCTGTTGTGCTATGGAAATTAGCTTACTTGAAAATATTTATGAATTTCTTTGTGTATGTGGTTAATGTTGGTTGTTTTGCTGGACTATGCAACTGTTCCTTTCTTGGCTTCTTTTGTTCAACCGTTCTTAGAGCTCTCTGGTCATATTACTCTGTTTCTTTGACAGGTTGTGGTCTCAGGGTCTTCGGCTTCGGTTTCTTCTTCAACGGCAAGGTAAGGTCCCATTCTATGCCATCATTCTTCTCTCCTTTTCACGCTTTTGTCTAACTCACTTGCTCCTTCGTGAGCAGAGGGACCCTCAGTGACTACAACCTAAGTGCTCTATCTCCACTCTAGTAAGTCTGAACCCTTTGCCTTTGTATTTTTTTTCGTTTCTTCTATCTCTGTCACAGAGTGCTCATACTTTGTTGTTGGTGTTTTTCTTTGCAGGTAGGTTCGTTCTGGAGGTTTTGGCTTTGACTTTATGGCATGCTGGCTAGACCAAAGTAGGGTCACTCCTTGTCAATATTGTTCACTTATTTTATCTATGTTGCTAGCTTAGGTTAGGGTAGTCTATTGTGGAGACTTTTTTACTGTCTGATAGTAAGTAGCTAAGTTTGTAAAACTTGCATTGCTTATGTTCAAGATAGTTGTTGTAGGCCTGTTTTCGATTAGGGTTTCTAAACCCATCCACTATTACAAACTCATTGGATTTGTATAACGTTATTTCGTACAGACTATATGTATATTGAACAGAGATTTTGCAGTTACTTTTATGAATAAGAAGAGATGGTTTCTTGTTCAGAAATTACCTATATTATTTATCTCTGTTTTTGTTGTTCGAAATTTGTATAACTTCTGGGAACTCATTTCGTTCTTTTGATTAGTAATTCTAGAACCATGCGGCCTCACCTCTGTAGTGTCCTCCGTGGCTATATTTGCAACATTTCTTTGTTGATTTATCGAACTGTTTAATCAATACAAGTAGAACAATATATGTATATATGCTTGTAGAATAGATACCAGAGAATGTGCTTTCACTATATAAAGCAATTCAATGAACGGTAGATAGACAATTGTGGGATGTTAAAATGTAACTTGTGTGCTCATACATGTTTTTATTCTATTTCTCTTTCTAAAAGGTTGAACATGTTACAATGCATTCTGTCTCTTTTTCAATAATTGCCTAGAAACAGTTTCTCCTAACTGTTGTTGGTTACATTTTGATAGTTCATTTTCAGTTCTAAAACTATTTATTTCCTACGCTACAATCTGTAAAAGTTAACATGAAAATAAAATAATTATTTGCAACAGTTTGACTAATTAACCTTCTACCTTCCTAAATATTGTTTCTTTATGAAATTAAAATAACAACAAAAGAAATGACTACAGTGTTCACTTGCAATTTCCTCTTCAGTCCTCTCAGAGATCAAACAACCTTCTGTCATGATGACCTGTCAGCTAGATGCTCCTGCATCACTCAAGCTTATATAATATATCTCATTAATAAAAGCCAACCTAAACATCAGCTATCCTTCTGTGAAAATTAGAGTTAATTCTCAAAGAGATGACTATGGTTGATTGATCATTATACCAAAATAGTAACATACCACAATATTTGGCAAGATTTTGTCAAATAATTTATATATACTTCAATTACATCACATCAGTTGAAAGCTAATGCATGCAAATGTGGCAACCCAACTTCAAGTAGTGACAAAAGTACATATAATCCACAAAATTAGAGTAATTTCATGCTCAATAAAACATGAGCCCAAATGAATGAACAACACATGAGAAAGTAACAATATTTCCAAAATAAAACCATTTTCTATATGCAAATGTTGTTGATAGGAACATACAAGAAAAATTCCACAATATAGACGACCTTTCAAGACATGCATATTTGATCGACATTCTTGTTCAAATCTATATCAGTTGCATAAAGGTATTTAGCTTTTCTATCATATCTATGCCACTAAGATCATATCAACATTTGATTTAATACTCCTAATATTACTTATATTCATCATGTAACTTTGAAAGTTGCCAATATAAAATTCATTCATCTTGTTCTAAAAGCATGTGCAACATTGAACAAATTTAAAATAGGAAACATTGAAAGTCAAGATACTATAAATTTGGAAAGGACTAGTTATGCATGACTAATTTAGTTGGAATAATATTTGTATTCTCCCAATACCAAACATGAATGCTCTCCCAAGGTAGTTGTGTATTGACTAAGATATCCCTTTCCAGTGTCTTCAATAACATCTCTTTGACTCTTCTCTAAGATATTCCCAAATGAATCACTTGAACAGGTACCATTCTATCAAAACATGGTTCTCCTTTCCAATACTCTAAGATATTCCCAAATGAATCACTTGAACAGGTACCATTCTTCGAAAACATGGCTCTCCTTTCCAATAGGTAGTACTCCACTCCTTGAAGGTACCAACAAGCCACTCCCTTGAGATAGAGAAAAGCTCCATCAACTAAATCCTCTTCTAACACTTCAAGACAATCCTTTATTACAAGTTTTTATTTTCATCGTTTGATGGTAGAAATAACCCATATGAGAGAAATTTTTTATCCTCTTTAGGTGATAGACCTTGGAGAAATTGAGCCATCTTCCCTTCCTCCTTTACCTTCTTTGAAGGCATTCATCCAGTGTATTGTTCTTGACCCTTGGCGCTTGAGCTCTCACCATGTATTGAGGCTATAATGCACTTAGGTGTCCCATTGACCTAAGTATAGCATACAACTTGACCTTAATACATAGGACTCTGCCCAATCAACAACATACACACAATTTCACAATTAATGTTGCTTCTCATTCCAACATTTAACATTTCCTTCATGTTATTGAATTGTGGAAACTAAAACCCCATCTCCCAACTCATAGACCTAAAAATGCATGGGGAATGCTAATCTCCTTTCTCTCTAACAAAAGTTTCCACATGATTTTTTAACTTATGAACCAACACAACATTAAATTTCCATTCCCTAACTACTAAATCCCATTTTGTTAGCACCATTTCCATAGTATGCATTTCTCACTAAGACCATTTCATGGTTACTAATGTACAACCAATTCATCATAATATCTGAATTTACAAAAGGTGTGTTAATTTACAAAGAATATTACCTGCGACGTGCAAGGAATGAAAAGTTAAAAATTAAGCTTCTCTTATATCGAAATTAGTTCACCAAATGAAATTAGATCTCAAGTTTATGGTATTGGAAATGCCTAAAATCAACTCTCTTCCTCTTGTAGAAATAAAAGATGATACCTAGAACAAAGAATCTATAGAATATGGACACAAACAAAATTATCTAGCAATATCATTAAGTAAGAAAGTCAATCATGAAAAAAATGTTCAAGAATGTTTCTTTTGGATAATTTGAAATGGGTTGCAAAGAAAAGGAAATAGGAAATAACATAAGTCTACATGTTCTAACCTTAAGTTAAAGAAGACAAATTTAACAAAACAACCAATACTATCTTAAGGTTTCCAGGTGTCTTTGTAGCTAATGTCTTCATGATTGAATGATAAAGATGTATTATAGTATTATGTTGCGAGAGATTTGTCCACTTTACAATAGTATCAACAACTTCAAGGTGACACTACCCATATTTGTCAAAAAGTATTGAATCTTTCCTTCAACAATATTCAACTGCAAAAAGACCATGGTAGAGAAGATCATTGTTATAACCCATTCATACATGAAAGGTTAGGAATGTAAAAAAAGTTACTACAAACAAAATTAAAAATACTCCAACACTTAACCAACTACATCCTTTACAATCTTGTGCTAAAAAATTAACCCATAATATATTCTTAAATTCTTTAATATTTTATGAAATTAATATTTTTATCTTGCACAATAAAAGTCAACTGCAATATTGTGCAATTTATGCCATCAAAATCACTCACTCAGTATAATACCCAAATTGCCATAATCACGTCAATCTATTCATGAAGGTATGAAAGAACCAAAATAACCATATATGTCATCAAAATAACCTACAAATACCGGCGAGTGCAAGAGAACCACAAAAATCTAATGAAATAATCATGAAAGAACCATTGACAAGGAACAAAGCAACATATTACATAAAATCAATTGGAAATAGCACCTAGATCTATCTAATTCATAGATACTTACTGGTCCAAGCATGGATGTTTCAAATTCTACCAAACAACATATGGATATGAATGAAGTACAAGGACCATGGTTAGCTAATACACTTTCCCAGAAGTTCATGTACATCTCCCAATAACTTCATAAAAGATTCGGGCAAAGACAATATTTAAAATGAAAAATTTATATAAATGTTTTTAAAATTCCAAATTAAGATCCACCTTAGCATCCGTAGCATGCTTATTTGGTAGATGCACTCTCTGGAACTCAAAATTATGACATTTTTTGGGTTTGGAAGCAAACATAACATGACTTGGTTGCTGGCCTACAACACGATACTGAATTGAATAACTTGGAAGGGTACTGAGAATGGGATACCATTTGGTTGCAGTTTATACTTGTTGACCTTTCAAATCCTAATTGGGATCCATCATCAAGACACTTATTGAATCGAAAATACAAAATACTCATACCATTATTTTAAAATTTATAATTTTAAATATAAAATTTATACTTGAATACATAATTTTGATAATTATTTTAAAATTTAGAATTTTAAATATAAAGTTTATAGTTGAATACATAATTTTGATGATTTTTTATTAAATGGATTCATAATCATTGGATGGTTGAGATTTCTATCTTACTTTCATCTTGTGCTTTTCCCTCTCATTTTATTATAACATCTTGTGTGTTTCCCTCATATTTTATTATATAAGGGTAATGGGATGGTGAGCTTATCCAGAAAGCTAGTATTTTGATTTACCAGTGAGCTCCATCATTTCTTTTACGTGGTGGCCATTTCAATTTATAGAGTTGGTTCCAAATTAAACAATTTACATAATTTTTCATTTAAAGAGAATGGTTTGACATGAAGTGTGTTATTCCTCAAGTAGAATTAAGGCGAGAAACTTTTTCACTACATTAAGCTTCACAAAATTCCCAATGATGTTGGTGATTTAGATGTAATACTTATGTATACTGTGAACCATCCTTGGTAGGTTCAATGTGGCAAGGTTGGATGCACCAACTCGATGTGACAAGGTTAATGGGGACTTGCAACACTCCAGAAATTCTTTGATTAGAGCCAGATCAATCCCCTGGGTATCATTTCGTCAACTTTCATTTTCTCCTTCTAGTTTGAATGCCATTTTTATGTTGGTGTTCAAACACATGGAAACGTGGTAGAGATGTAGCAGATGCTTAAGATCAAAAAAAAGGCATCCCTGGATCAATATTAGATAAATGGGGGTCTTAAGATAATTTTTGAAACAGAATTGGTAGATTTTCTTAACTTGAGACCAAAAAAGAAAATTGTGTTGTCTTAAATATTGTATTTAAACGAGTGCCTCAAATTGTTGTCAAAAAATGTCTCTATAAGGACAATAGATAACACAAGCATTATTGTCACTTAGGGGACAATCTCATTTTTGCCTCTCCAAAAACAGTACTCATGATTAGAGGAAATATGTCTTTAATCCTATCTATTATCTCTCTAGATACAATAAAAGATTATTTTTAAAGATAATAAAATATCTCTTCTGACTATCTAGAGACAAAATGAAACAATGAATCCAAAAGAATATATCACCATGGAAATAAATGAATATAAAATAAATTTAATTAAAATATACTAAAAAATCGTTGATTAATTCATGTTAGTGGGCAGTGGAATTGAACCACCAACCTCCTTCTTATAATATAGGTGCTCCTCCATTGAGCTAGTACACTTTAAAGAATTGTGTGAGGATTTATGTTAGTCCTTGAAATTTCTTATATCCATTAGTTTTTAAAAATTCTCAACACAACAATATAATCTTTACAAAATCCATATTCATGTAGCCCCTATTTTTAACTAACTAAAAAAAAAATTAAAGGAGTTACCTCAATGTCACACCCTGTAGGATGATACACACAACATGTGGAGTCCATTCAACGTATTGCTACAATGCCATATTATTAGTACAAGAATGAATATGAGCACGAAAGGATCAATAGTATCAACCATCCATAAACCCTACTAACAAGAAAGTTTGCATATTGTTGACATACCATAAATTGAACATGAATGAATTTTCCCAAATTGATGACATTGTTTTAAATTTCTCATCTTACATAATAATTGCAACTTGAATTTCAACTGCTTTACAATGCAGTATCTATACAAAAATTGATTCAACATAGTCCATCCTGGATATTCATTTAAAATGGCCATATCACATAATAATTCAACCCCCTTACAATTGCAACATATATACAATAACATATCCAACATACTCCATGATTCCTTCATGTGTAAAGGGACAAATGTGTGCCTCCCTTGGTCTGTTGTAACAATTCCAAATTAGGTAAGGCTTTGTAGCTGAGGGCGTGAACACTACAAACTCTCAAGATGCTATAGAGCAAGAGATTCCCTAGATTCCAATCATAAATGCCCGTAAATTCCAAACCACAAATTGGAATTCTTAAATATCATCAACAACACCAAATTTTTCAACTAAAAGAGATGTCAAGTCCCACATACATGAGGAAAAACCTCAGTGATATCATGAAATGAATTAACAACATGAATGTATTGGCAAACAAATCATCTTTGAATTTGAAAATAGATAGTACTAGTGAAGACATTATCGCCGATATTCGAAAATATCGAGATATTTTTGGGGAGATGAGATATCGCCGAGGAAATATCATGATATTTTGTCATCCAAAAAATATCATGATATTTTAGGAAATATCGCACTATGATGGAAAATATCGTCATGCATATGGAAAGACATTTGTCATCATGGCTAGAAAAGGCCGAATTCATTTATTGTTCCCCTATTTTGCTTTCTAATTGTTGGAGAAGGAAGGGGAGAGAATTATGCTTGCTATCAAGGAGGATTTGAGGTTTGAATAGCCATTATCGCCACCAACAACGAATATTTTGTGGATAAAAGATTGAAGAACAGTGAGACATTCTTCATTTCTTCCAATAACAGGTATGTTCTAATAAACCCCTATGTTAATGATTTTTTTGATATTTTTAGGGTTATTCTTGCTTGCCTATTTTCCTACAAACATTTTTCTTGGTTTTTTTCCATTTTCTTTGATTTTCATGCCCATGAGCAAATGCAAGGGTTTTCTCCATATTTGGACAACAAACTCCAGTTGGTTTTTTTAAACTTTCAAATGCACCCTCTTATTGTCATTTATGATTTTTTAGTAAATTCACATTGCAAATAATGTAGGAAAAAAATATTTTGTAAAATGAGGTGGTTATTACTTATTGATTCCAAATATTTTTTTGGTGCCCTAGGTTTGAGTTAGCTCACAACAAAATTCAAATATGTCAAAAGCCTTAGACCCATTTTGGGAGTATGGGTAGCCTGATGGTGTGACAAATTAGGCATATCTATTATGTAAATTGGATGGGACTAATATGACAGGAGGGGTTACACAATTGAAATACCATCTCGCTAGACTCACTAGACCTGATGTTGGGATTTGTACAGTTTCCAGTCCAAAGTTATACAAAAGGATCTTGAAGCAATTGATGAAAAAGACAGAAAGAAACAAGGTTGAACGTATAGGTAGATATTTTGGGATTTATTCTTCTGATTTTGACGTTGAGGGCAGGGGGAGGAGCTCCATAGAATCACCTGCTACTGCTAGTGCCAGGGCATCATTTTTTGTTCCACGAACAAGACATGGAGCACAACCTGGCATAAAATCAATTGTTAAAAACAAGGAGAAGCAAGAAGCAGATAGAGTCATAGGGACGTGTCTTTTTTGGAGCGACTTATCTCTTAGCATCACCAAAACCAATCCATTTTGGCACCCAACGTGTGATGTTATTATCGTTGTGGGCCCAGGGTACAAAATTACTACATATGAGGAGTTACAGGGGCCAATTCTTCAAGTAGAAAAGTGTGATGTCAACTCTAGATTGGCGGAGTTGAAAAATATGGGAAATTTCTAGATGCATAGTGATGTCTGATGGTTGAACAGATAGGAAGGGTAGGACCCTTCTAAATTTCTTAGTACATTTTCCTAAAGGTACCATGTTTATTGAATCAGTGGATGCATCATCACATATCAAAGATGCAACAACGATATGTGAATTGTTAGATGGGTTCATTCGGGATATTGGTGTGCAGAAGTGGTGCAAGTCATAACAGACAATACAACTAATTATGTGTCTCCCTGTAAGATGCTTATGGAGAGGCATCACACATTTTTCTAGAGTTCATGTGCAACACATTATATCAATTTGCTTCTTGAGGATATGGGGAAACTCTCCTTCATCAAGGAGCTAGTTGATATGGCTAAGAGTGTCCCCAAGTTTATTTATAACCATGCTTCTGTTCTTAGCCTCATGAGAAGGTTCACTAGAAAGAAGGAGTTGTGACATCCCTTGATCACGCGTTTTACCACAAACTTTATTACTCTTCCGTCTTTGCTTCAATGCCAGTTTGATTTGAAGCAAATGTTTGTTTTTGATGACTAATATAATTGTAGGTATAATAGGAGATGGGATGATAGATCCATTGCAAAAATGGTGTACTCTAACACGTTTTTGCAGGGAGTAGAAGAAGCATGCTTAGTTAGTTAACCTATAGTAAAGGTTCTAAGACTGGTAGATGGGGAGAAGCCTGCAATGGCTTATTTGTATAAGGCCATGGATAGTGCCAAGGATGCCATTCATTCTTATTGTGAAGATAAGGGTTCTACTAGCCTTGATAGGCATATGATGTTATGCGATGTGATTGACAGTCGGTGGACAAGGATGCTTCACCGACCTGTCGATGTACCAACACTCTTCCTCAATCCTGCATTTTCATACAAATTCGGCTTTGATTTTGATGGTGAGGTGAATGAAGCGCTCCATTCCTATATTTATAAGATGGTACCTGATCGTGAGCTTCACAGCAAAATCAATCACGAGATGCAGTTTAATCAGGATTATGTTGGCCTATTTAGCTTTGATGATGCTATTATGGAGAGAACCCTCTTCATGCCACATAAGTGAAAAGTCATCACTCATTAGAAATTAGGATTTTCAATTTAAAATTTGCTTACTTATAATTCTATTTTTTAAAAAATTAAATTATGTAACTTTTATTTGAAAGTTTATTTTATTTTAAGTTTTTGAATTTTTATTTCTTTATTTTGTTGTAGATATTTGGTGGTGAATCTATCGTGCAAGGGCACCAAATTTGCAGAAATTGGCCGTAAGAATGTTGAGTGAAACATGTAACTCTTCAAGGTGTGAGCACAATTGGAGTGTATTTGAGAACATACACGCAAAAAAGTACAACATGTATAAATTTTGAGCTCCACCCTTTAGTTGAGAAATTACACTTATTGTAATTTTTAATTTTTAATTTATGACCCTCAAGTGTGAGCAGTCAAGAGTCAAGGCTCATTAGCTCTTTTGACACTCTTACAGGTTGTATTTTGCATGCCTCAATGATTTTGTGTATGTGCATTACAATATCTGACTTCAAGTGAAGCAAATAGAAGCACCAATGGATCCAGATGCCATCTCCTTAAACAATATTGATGTATTATCGTAGTGGAGGGTGGAGTCTGAGGAGCCCATCTTGGAGGAGTCACCTTTGTGCTTACAGCTATATGATCCATTAGAGCAAGGGCAGCAAGAGGAGGGGGACACGGAGGAGGACGAGGACATTGTGGGAGCATCAACATCAACACCATCTGCTATAGATATAGGAGAGCACAACTCCATACCTAGCACTCATTATTTGAAATTAGGTGCAAAGGCAGGGCCAAGGCCTTCTACTACCAGGGGAAAGCTTGGCAAACATTCCATCATGTTTTCCCATAAAAGGGGGAGAGGAAAATTATTTCAGATAGATCGCTTCTAGTTCTATTTGTTTTGCTACATATAACTCATGATGGTGAGATTATTTTATACATGTGATGTTATTTTGTATTGGTTCTCCACATTTGAGTCCTTGATTGGACAATTATCAGGGATGAACAGGATTTGGTATCGCCTTTGATGTATCATTTCCATTTGACATCATATATATCAGTGCTTTCTCCATATTTATGTGCCAATGTGTTTATTTCATGTTGTTATTGCTTTATATGTTTAAAAATATGAAAAAATAAAAATAAAAATAAAAATATGAATATATTATGCATTTTTTATGCTTTCCAATATTTTACCGATATTTTTGCTGATATTGCCGCTAAGATGTTTTCTGGACCCTCGCCGATATTTTGCCAATACCGATATTATCAACACTAGATAGTACTAACCTTCATAGTCATAGGAAAACCACGATGAGGACCCTAATGTTTAGGATATTGGTAATGACCATACAAATCAATAGCCTACCTCGAGCTTATTGAATATATCTCATTAAGAAAAGCCACCCGAAACATCAGCTATGCTTTTCTGAAAAATAGAGGTAATGCTCAAAGAGATGACTATGGTTCATTAATCATTATACCAAAACATTAACATACCACAATATTTGGCAAGATTTTGTCAAAGAATTTATAGATACTTTAGTTAGATCACATTAGTTGAAAGCTAACGCATGCAAAGGTTGTGACCCAACTTCAACTAGTGACAGAATTACATATAATCCACAAATTAAAGTAATTTTATGCTCAATATAATATGAGCCCAAATGAATGAATAACACATGAGAAAGTAACAAAATTTCCAAAAGAAAACCATTTTCTATATGCAAATGTTATTGCTAGGAACATACAAGAAAAATTCCACAACAAGACTAAATCTTTCAAGCCATGCATATTTCATCTACATTCTTGTTTGAATATATATATGAGTTGCACAAAGGTATTTAGTTTTTCTATCATATCTATTCCATTAAGATCATATCAACATCTGATTTAATACTCCTAATCTTACTTATATTCATTATGTAACTTTTGAAGTTACCAATTTAAAATTCCCTCATCTTGTTCCAAAAAAATGTGCAACATTGAACAAATTTAAAATAGGAAACATTGAAAGTCAAGATAGTGTAAATTTGGAAAAGACTAGTTATGAATGACTAATTTAGTTGGAATAAAATTTGTATTCTCCCAATACCAAGCATGAAGGCTCTCCCAAGGGAGTTGTGTATTGACTAAGATATCCCTTTCCGATGTCTTCAGTAACACGTCTTTGACTCTTCTATAAGATATTCCCAAATTAATAACTTGAAAAGGTACCATTCTCTCAAAACATGGCTCTCCTTTTCAATAGGCAGTACTCCACTCCTTGAAGGTACCAGCGGGCCACACCTTTGAGATAGAGAAAAGCTCCATCAACAAAATCTTCTTCTAACACTACAAGACAATCCTTTATTACAAGTTTTTATTTTCATCCTCAGATGGTAGAAATAACCCATAGGAAAGAAAACTTTTATCCTCTTTAGGTGATCTAGATCACGGAGAAATTGAGCCATCTTCCCTTCCTCCTTTACCTTCTTTGAAGGCACTCCTCCATTGTACTCTTTTTGGCCCTTAGCAGTATAAAAACACTTCATTTTGTAGATTACTTATATTAGATATTCTTCTTGCCTTTTGATATAGGAGTGGCGCTTGAGCTCCCACCGTATATTGAGGCTAACGCACTTAGGAGTCCCATTGACCTAAGTCTAACATAAAACTTGATCTTAATACACACGGCTCTGCCCAATCAACAACATACACACAATTTCACAATTAATGTTGCTTCTCGTTCCTACATCTAGCATTTCCTTCATGTTATTGAATTATGGGCACTGAAACCTCATCTCCCGAATCTTAAACCTAAAAATCCATGGGGGACGCTAATCTCCTTTCTCTTTAACAAAAGTTTCCACACGAGGTTTTAATTTATGAACCAGGACAACATTAAATTTCCATTTTCTCTGACTGCAAAATCCTATTTTGTTAGCACCATTTCTATAGTATGCATTTCTCACTGAAATCATTTCATAGTTACTAACGTACAACCAATTCATCATCATATCTAATTTATTTTCCCCAGTACCTAAATTTACAAAGGTAGTATGAATTTACAAAGAACACCACTGCAAGGTGCAAGGAATGAAAAGTTAAAACTTGAGCTTCTCTTATATCGAAACTAGTTCACGAAATGAATTAGATCTCAATTTTATGGTATTGGAAATGCCTAAAATCAACTCTCTTCCTCTCTCTTCCTCTTCCAGAAGTAAAAGATGATACCTAGAACAAGGAATCTATAGAATATGGACACAAAGGAAACTATCTAACAATATCATTGAAGTAAGAAAGTCAATCATGAAAAAGAATATTAGGGAATGCTTGCTTTGGATAATTTGAAATGGGTTAGGAATAAAAGGAAATAGGAAATAACATAACTTTACATGTTCTAACATTACGATAAAGAGTACAAATTTTAAAAAACAGCCAATAACATCTTAAAGTTTCCTGAAATAACATAAGTCTACACCTTCTAACCTTAAGTTAAAGAGGACAAATTTGACAAAACAGCCCATATTATTTTAAGGTTTCGAGGCATCTTTGCAGCAAATGCCTCAGTGATGGAATGATAAGATATATTATAGATACTATAGTATTATGTTGCGAGAACTTTGTCCACTTTACAATAGTATCAACAATTTCAGGGTGACACTACCCATATTTGTCAAAAGGTATTGAATCTTTCCTTCCACAATATTCAACTGCAAAAATATCATGGTAAACAAGATCATTGTTATAATCCATTCATACATAAAGGTTAGGAACATAAAAAAAAAAATTATTCCAAACAAAATTAAAAATACGATCATTGTTATAATCCATTCATGTAATGTAAAAAGAAATACTGCAAACAAAATTAAAAATACTCCAAACACTTAGCCAACTACATCCTTTACGATCTTGTGGTAAACAATTAACCCATAATATATTCTTAGATTCTTTAATATTTTATAAAATTAATATTTTTATATTGCACAATAAATATCAACTACAATATTATGCAATTTATTCCATCAAAATCACTCAAGGTAACACCCAAATTGACATAATCACGTGAATCTATTCATGAAGGTATGAAATAACCAAAATAACCGCCGAGACAAGATAACCAGAAAAATCTAATGAAATAAGCATGAAAGCACAATGACGAGGAACGGTAAGAGCAACATATTACATAAAATGAACTGGAAACCTAGATCTATCTAATTCACAGATACTGGTCCAACCACGGAAGTTCCAAATTCTCAAAAAAAAAAACATATGGGTATGAATGAAGCACAAGGACCATGGTTAGCTAATACATTTTCCCAGAAGTCCATGTACATCTCTCAATAACTTCATAGGATATTTGGGAAAAACAATATTTAAAATGCAAAATTTATATTAATATTTTTAAAATTCCAAATTAAGATCCGGCTTAGCATCGGTAGCCTGCTTATTTGGTAGGCGCACTCTCTCGAACATAATACTGGCCTACAACACGATACTGAATTGAATGAGCTGGAAGGGTATTGAGGATGGGATACCATTTGCTTGCAGTTCGCTCATTCTATGCGCATTCTGATCTCCTCCTAGTATTTATATATTTTTTTATTTTTCTTTTGGTTACTATGTTTTCTAATAACTCTGGTAACTTTCCAAACGTTTGCTTCAAACAAAATAGTAACTTTATAAACTAATACGTGAAGAGTATTTTTTTTTATTAAAACCCAAGAAAGAAGAATTCATATAAACCCTCTCTTCTTTCTTATTTTGGGTAAGAGGTAACTTCAGGTGGTAAGTATTAGACGTTTTCTTGAATAGTCGTCTTTTAATCTCACGTCTGCACCAAAGTCGTCATATGTCGTCAGGTATTATATTAGGGAATATCGCTGCACAACTCTGTAGCACATCAGCAAATGGATACAAAACATAAATATGCGAATATACAGCACGCATTCGTAGCAACTAAAAACAGCACCCACATCCTGGGAAGGAACTTACCCTTTCTCAATATATTCAAAACGTTGAATTAGAAACAACTTTGCAGCGTCTGTCAGTTGCAGTACAGTGTTTGTATGCACGACGGAGAGCAGCTGTAGATAAAGTGATGCAGATCCTATTGTCATAGGTGACTGCAGGGCATGTATACAATAATCGAGACATGATTTTACAACTAATTTGTTGGCAACCATTAAAACATCCAGCAGCTCAGGTGTAGAACGCGCCTCTAGTGTTCCCTTGTACATGAACTGCAATAAATCCACGAACGCCACTTCCTCTGGTACCACACAATAATGTTTACAAAGTAAAATAAGAGGACACACCACTAAGTTAAATGTAATACAGAAAATATGTAATAAGGTGTTATTATATATTAGTTTTTATTTTTGAAAACTTTTAATTGGATGTTTACAAAGAATTGGGAGAAATTGGTTTAGGATGGAGTCTCTTTGGCGAACAGAAAACATCTATCCACAAAGCAAATAAAAAATGAATGTTAATTAAGAAACAGAAAACATTAATAAGTTAATTGTGAAACAGAAAACATCTATCTTCAAAGCAAATAAAAAATTAATTGTGGTGTGGCCTTTTATTTTACTTTGTAAACATTATTGTGTGGTCACAGAGAAAGTGGCGTTCGTGGAATGTTTTAATGGTTTCCGACAAATTAGGTGTAAAATCATGTCAATTATTGTACACATGCCTTGCAGTCACCTATGACAATAGAATCTGCATCGCTTTATCTACAACTGTTTTTAGTTGCTAGGTTGTGCGTGCTGTATATTCGCATGAACCTGTAAAGTCGTAATATAACTTTACAGGTTCAAATTATATCTTTGCCAATTGCACTATTTAGCCAGCGTCCTCTTCTCCGATTGGTAGGGCAGTAATTAAAAATATTCAATCGTATGTGTTTTAATTTCCAAAATGCTCTATCATAATATTACATCTATTTCCAAAACGGTATATCATAACACTACGTATTTATTATCTGGATTAGCTATAGCACAAGAATCAGTATTTTAAGTTAACTTAAAAGTTCTGATGGTATGCTCTGCAGCATGCTCCAATTCTAAGTGGTAATTAGCTATTCACCTCAGCTTTAAGGGGAAATACGATATACGTATATGGATAGGCATAGACTATCTTATACCAGTGGGGATAATGAATTACTATATATAGTTGTTAGGAGCGATATTGAGATAACGGCTTATCAAAAGAATTATTCTCAAAAGTTTTGAAAGCAAATTGTTCTCAAAAGTTTTGAAAGCAAATTGTTCTCAAAAGTTTTGAAAGCAAATTGTATATCGGTAACAATAATGTGACATTATTTCCTGTGTAACATTAGTTTTAGTCATTATATTAAAACTTGAAGCTTTGAAATCTTTGCATTGACTTAAAATTCTACAATCTAATTTTGCGTACTGTCCCTTATAATTCACATAAAGTGGATTTAGTCATCATAAAATTAGATTTTTGGTAATTTATTAACTAGTTAAACCTCACCATGCGTGTAGAGTGTAAGATAAGCTTAAAATAAAAAATAGGGAAAATAAAATATTTTTTAATAATATAATGAAAATGATGATAATTTATTATAGTAAAATTTGTATATAAAGATATAAAAAAAATTGTCACTCACAACAAATAAAATAATAAGCATGAAGAATCAATATTAGGGGCTCTATGGAGATTGCGAAGGATTAGGTTAATTAGGACAGCAGAACCGCAGGACCACAGGCCGCCGCATACAGACCGGCCTGCTCAGGAACCGGACAACGGGGTTTGGGTTTATCGACAGTTCAGTTTTCGAAGACGGTTATCTGCGGTTTTGACCGGTATGGAGGGTTACAGCGCTACGGATCTCGTGGATTATTCCGAGGATCCACTGGACGGGTATATAATATTCGGAAACCCTAATGCGGCGACCCCGGGTTCCATTTCACCAACTGCAGAAGAGGCCCCCACACAGGATACCACACCTGTGGTTACCCTGCCAGATCCTCTCTCCTCGCCGATCGGACTGGAAGCACCGCCTCTCTCGCCTGGGACAGCTTTCCTCCTCTCCACTCTCTCACCTGACTCCTTGGCTTTCGACCCGATCCCATCGACGCGATTCGAACCCACATCTGCACAAGAAGAGCTTCGGGAGACAGTAGCAAAACCCCACCAGGAAGCTGGGACGAGGCCATCTGGTTGTTTTGGTACTCCGGCCATCAATGTAAAGCCCACAAAACCCTCTCCTCCGGTTGGGGTTACAAACCCCCTTGTAGATCACCCGTCGGCGCCCCGCACAAAGAAGCGGAAATCAAAGTGCATCAGAGCGACGGCAAAAGACATCACCATAGCCTTCGGTGACCCTACAAACTTTGGGGAAACTATGGCAATGGCTCGGACGGTCCTGGTTGGACATGTGCGGGGGCGTACCTTCTCGGCGGGCAGATTGACGCAATGGGTCAAAGAAATATGGGGTGCCCTCTTCACAGAACTGCCAGAGGTACATGTACTCCCAAGGGGATGGTTCTCACTCCACTTTGCGAACGAGGGCCACACGGATACAGTACTTGCACAGTACTGGCATATAGAAATGGCACCTGTGCTATTGAAGCGGTGGAGTCCCCTTTTCGATCCTGAGCGCGAACAGATAGGAGCAGGGCCACTGTGGGTGCGCCTGCCAGGGCTGCCGTTACAATATTGGAGTGAGGAAGCACTTATCAGAATCGGGAACGCATTGGGCACGTATTTGGACCATGATCGTTCGTATGTGGAAACAAAGAAAAGAACCCTAGCGAGGGTTCTGGTGCACCTGGACACGCGGGATGGCTTGGAAGAAAAAATCACACTGCAATGGGGAAAATACAGCAGAACACAGATACTTGATTACGAAGGCGTCCCTTTCCGCTGTAATCGATGTCACCAAGTGGGACACCTCTTCAAGGACTGTCCATTGAACAAAAGTCCGGAAGGTTCTCCAAAAATCTCGCCCTCAGCATCCAGAGGTGTCTCCCCAATCATCCCCCGTCCTCCCCAAGGCAGCGCGGCTCCCCAAGGCTCCCCAGAGAAAGCAGATATGCACAAGACAGCCTCGCCCTCGCCTCCACTGACAAGGGCTCGGGCAGCAGCAGCGGCAGCGCAGGCTTCGGGTACTTCACTTATCCCTCCCTCTATCTCTTTAGATCTCTCATCTGTATGTGTGAATACAATTGCATGTACCATGGCGCAGTGCACTATCCCTCCGCCCCCTCTGATCCCATCTACTGCACCGCCCTCATTGTCTCTCACATCTTCGCCTTCCACGAATTCATCATCCAGATCGACACCCTCCCACCCATACTCCCTTCGCCCTCGGTCTTCTCATTTGGAGGTCCCTGATACACAAATCGGGTTGGGTATTGTCCCTCTGGGTCCTGGGTCCCTATCTACCCGGGGCCGTAAATCCAATCTCAACAAAGCCATTAGGCGTGCAGGAGCGGAGGTCGCATCTGGGCGCCAATCCACCATTGACGGGGTCCTTAGAGCATCAAAACCCCCGAAGAATGGTCCCCCATGAAGTGCCTCTCCTTTAATTGCCGGGGCCTGGCTAGTTCCCCTAAGAAACTAGCGCTCAAACGACTTTTTGAGGTCGAATTACCTGATATCATTCTACTACAAGAAACTCTTGGCCCTGCTGAGTCCATAACTCACTCCCTAAACTCCCTGTCGGCAAGATGGAAGTTCCTGGCCACAGATGCTATCGGCAGATCGGGGGGACTGGCGATAGGGTATAATCCCAAATCTATCAGGTTGGACTCCTCATGGGGAGGCCAAGGCTTCATGGGTGTGGACATCTTCTCTATGGACCTTGGCCTTACCCTACGCATTGTCAACGTATATGGTCCTTGTCAACAGCGGGAAAGCTTTTGGAGACAACTCCTCAATCGTAATCTGTTGACTCTTGATCGCATCATTTTGGGAGGAGATATGAATTTTTCACTGGGGTTCAGGGAGTCATGGGGCTCAATGGCCCAAGTGGATACCATCACAGATTTCATGAGGAGCATCTTGGAGCAGCACGACTTCATTGACATTCCCATGCAGAAACCCCTTCCCACGTGGAGAAACAGAAGGGTGGGGGCAGCAGCACTGGCTCGCAGGCTGGATCGATTCCTGCTGAAAGGCCCCCTGATCCAACAGTTACATTTCTACAAACAATGGGTGGGAAATGGTGGTATATCTGATCATTCCCCTATCTTAGTGGAAATTCTGGGCCCTCATCTGAAGCCAAAAGCCCCGTTTAAGTTTAATCACCTGTGGCTTCTGGATCAAAGCTTCTTTAAATTGGTCACAGATTTTTGGAAAGCACATCCCATTGACAGAGAATCATCTATGGCTAGGGGATTCGTTAAAAATCTCACTGAACTAAAACACATTGTGATCAACTGGGCTAAAGATAAGAAGACAAGAGAAGATGTGCAGCTCTCTACAGTGGAAGAAGAATTGAAAGCTCTTCTGGATGAGCGAAATCTGGGATTCATTTCGCATGAAGACAAGGCCCGCCTGGTGGAACTGGAAAACCAGAAGAACAATATTCTCAAGAATAGGGAGGAATCGCTCAGACTGCGCAGCAGGGCAACTTGGCTTAAAGCTGGGGATGAAAACACAAGATTTTTCCACAATTTTGCAAAAGGAAGGAAAGTGGCAAATACCATTTGGAACCTTCCCCTTCCTGAAGGTGGACTGGCGGATTCCTTTAACAAGCTCTCTCAGCTCGGCACTGCACACTTCAGAGGAATATACAAGAGCCCAGCTGGCACAAATCTGGCAGAAATCATCAATGTGGCCTCACACTTCCCCAGATTTGTAGATGATGAGGACTCTGAAGGTCTATCAGTCCCCGTCACTATGGAAGAACTGGAAAGCACACTCAAGTGGTTTCAAAAGGAAAAGAGCCCTGGGCCGGATGGCTGGACCATAGAGTTCTATATTGCCTTTTTTGAACTCATAGGAGGAGACATCCTAAAGGTGGTCGAGGAAAGCAGAACTTCGGGCCATCTCTATAATGCTATAAACTCCACCTTCATTGCCCTCATCCCTAAATCAGACTCCCCTTCCTCCTTTGACGACTTCCGTCCCATCTCCCTGTGCAATGTACTCTATAAAATCATCTCTAAGATCATTGCCAATAGGATCAAGCCCATCCTGTCAAAGCACATCGCCCCTCAGCAATTTGCTTTCCTGGAAGATAGGCAGATCCACGAAGCCATTGGCTCCGCCCAAGAAGCAATTCATTCCATTTGGACCAAACACCTCAAGTGTATTCTGCTGAAGATTGACCTATCTAAGGCATTTGACCGAGTCAGTTGGCTTTTTATTAAGATGATCCTTATTCATTTGGGTTTCCCCCTTCCTCTCATCAATTGGATCATGGCTTGCATTACATCTCCCACCTT